>JAFIRS010001219.1:0-410433 GCA_018342105.1 Gonioctena quinquepunctata
CTTTTCGATGAAACTGTTCCAATTTCCGTGTATACCCTCTGTCATCGACAACATAACCTCAACTGACGTCATTTCAACAAAAAACTCCAATATATACTTGTTTCGTTCTTCTCCTCCTCTAAACACTCTTTCGATCCACCCTGTATATTTGGTGACGTTTTAAAAGTTATCCGTCCTGCTTCCATGTCGCCGACAGTGCCTTAGTCCGCTTAGATACAAATACGAATAGTAATCGTTAGACTTATCCCACGGTTCGAGCGTGCAGCTGCATACTCTCTTATCTTGTTAATGTAAACAAACTCTTTCACAAAGGATGCCGCCGCCGATATCTTATCTCAATGTAAACAAAGGATGCCGCCGATATCCGGTCGCTTAAATAAACAACTGATAAGAAGTGCTGACGTAGATAATATTCCTGCAAAGACTTGTCGGTTGAGTCATAGCCGCATCATCGCTGGCTCCTCCCACTTTCCAAAATGGCCGCCGCCATTCACTGATCACGTGACACTTCCTCCCAACCAATGCCGTTGACGGATATTGGTTGACACCCCATTTCAATATGCTGCTCGGCTATTGGATAACGGCGGCGGCTATCACCACGCCCACGACCTATCACAGCTCTCCCCACCTCCCACTCTCAATCACACACTCCCATACACAACATGGCTGCCACCATTCCGACCAATCACAGGCCACTCATCCCCCCCACCTTTTTCCCTACCCCACATACAACCACCATCCCCCACCTCTCTCATGAAACCGCCATTTTGTGGTGGTGGTGCGGGACCATGTGGCGGGAGTAACCGATGACCGGAGAGGTGCGCTCGGAGTGACATAGCCTTACTACTTATTCATCTGACTCAAGGCAGTGAATGGTTAATTCTCGGGAAATGTTTGTATTCTACCAAGTACGGAGAATTTTCAAGTATTTGGCACTATTGAAATTTTCGTCGTACGTAAAATAGCACACCGCTTAATTAAGTTCCGTGCAAAGCAATTGTATATGAAATAGCATACCACTTCATTCATTTCTGTGTGAAACACACATACATATGCACTCGATTCCCAACGGAATGTGGATTGTTAGAATTCTAAAAAGGTTGACTTTAGTAATTGTGGATATTTTTGAATTAGATATTCTGAGAATATGCTTTCGTGGGATGTTTAAATTTTATGAAATTGTTTGTATGAAAAACTCAATTTCGAGAAGACTAGTAGATATGTGATAGGGGAAAGAGGGGCAAAACCGTATACCCAAGGAAAAATCAATCAATAACTATATGATATATTATAATATTTATTTTTATCGAAGTGATAGATACGCCTATCAATCATAAAAGCAACCAACTCAACAATTTTGAACTGCATGAAATGAAGTGTGAATTATTTTTCAACCACCTTTGCAAAATCCGATTTTACCCCCTCCTCAGTGGTAAAATTGCATTTCCTTGGAAAAAAACCATATTGAGATTCTACAAAAAATGTCAGTTTTCACACAGACCCCACTGAAATTCGTCGAGATCTTCATCCTGTAAACCAGTGCGGCTCTCATGGGACCAATTTTGACATCCCAGATATGAGATCTAACCATCACCTGCTCTGGATACCAAATAATTTTAACTGCAGTAGATGCTATACATCCTGGTGTCTCTTCTCCGCTTCATCATTATCAGTACTCGAATCCAATGTTTTTCGTTTTCTTTGGCACTGGACACATTTTTCTTCACTTTCCCCAAATTTCATTTCACTGACTTTCTTTTTTCTGCTTTATTTTCAATTTCCTTTTCTTATTCCTGTTCATAGGGAGATTCCGCTAAAATTGCTTTTTTTGTTACGGTTGCTACCTATCCTCTTGCCTTTTCGTAACATGAATATATATCTTTTGGTGATTGAGGCATTGGAAGTTTCTGTTGTGTTGTCTGATTTGCACCTCCTGATTCTGATGTTGTAAGACTTGAATATATTGGTTCTGGTATTTCTTACCTAGAGCATCCTGGTTGTGATGAAGGAACAAATTTGATCATTTGATCTTCTCTCATTGCTGCTTAATTATCTTCCACTTAATTTCTGGCATTTATTTCGTGTTTAATTCCTTCTGCTCCTTCTTTCATTACCACCGCATAGTGTTTGTTTTACCTCCTTGGTCTGTTTCATTTGTTTCATAAGCAGCAGAATCAGCATCAGATAAGACATTGGTCGTGCATATTCCAGTTTGTTTGAACCCCGAGAGTGCATTTTACATTGTCGCTGCTTTTGCATATGCCAGCCCAAAGAGTTTCGCAGTTTGATATTAAGTGACAACACGACCAGCATTATTTCGTAGCCAAGTGGTAACCTCTTGGCTCTTGATGAAGCGTACGAATAGAGGTTGCAAGCGATGTGGACAGTGAGGTGGACACCATGACATTACGATCCCGTGGTCACGTGCCCAATCGATCACTTCCATACTTTTGGTTGAATGATCATCTAACAGGAAAATAAAGGGATCATCTTAGGTTGGTTTAACGTGTTCAGTAAAATGTTGATCCAAGTCAGGAGAATGTCTGCCTTGATCCAGCCACTGCTATGACACACTACCATAGTACCCATATGTGCACCATTTAATAGTTCGTTTCTCATTCTAACCAGATGCAGAGAAACATGAATCTGAGAAGTTGACCCTTTCAGAGGAAGTTAATTTCTCGACCTGTCGTCGCCCCGTTTCCGCTACGATTCATGATTGAGACTTTGGTACGCTTGTAATGCCGGTCTCGTCCATAATATAATTTCGCAGATATATCCGGTTAGACTAGGAGGAATCGGCGCATGAGTACCGAAAACTATTCCACCTCAATTTTTTTATGCGATCCTCTTCAAATTGCCCTACTGAAGATACAAATGCATGTTGCCATGGGGCAACCCCGTGCCATATTGTTTAAACCGAAATTGTTCAAACAATTGCAAGGAATTGTTATTTTTCAACCGTACAATTTTTTTTATATTCTTTATTGAAATACAAATAAAAAAGGACCCATGACTTTCCACGATAAAGCTAATATTTTTAGAGATATGAATTTTTAAAGGTTCAAAAAATCTCATATTTGGGTACTTTTGACCCATGAAAAATATATTAAAAAAAAAATCGAGATAATTTTTTTTTAAATTCTTTATACAATAGTTAATAACATTTTAATAGAGATTTAAAAAAATTTCATTGATTATACCTGTTTTTTAATTATCAATTTTGCGCGCTCACAAGTATGCATCGCTTACCTTTAAGTATCGCCGTCTCTCTCTGACTCATGCGCTGCATCGGCCTCTCTGTTTCCTGAATCATTATTTATCATTTATCTTAAAAACTTTTAACTTTTTTAAGATTGTTAAGGAGAGCAATGTTATTAACAATTGAATTGTCTACAATTTGTTTTTGACAAATTTTTTTCTGGAATCAATTTTACAAACGTTATTTAAGCATGATTCGGAACATGTAATTAAAATTACTTTTTTATCAGTTTATTTTTTTAATTTAATAATAATATAATGGTATTTAAAATTTTTTGGAATCACAATTATATATAAATAATGAAAAGATATTGGTAAGCACTTAAATGTTTGAATTGAAAAATAATAACATAAAAAATACTTATATGTATATGTATCATATATATGTATCAGGCTTCGGATTCTTCACTACATCGTTTGCATTTTCACAAAAAATACATGGTAGTATATCACTATATTTATTTTTCTTGGGAACAACTAAAAACGACATGACACACATTAATTGTAACGAAAAATCACAACAACTGAAAATGTAACCATCTAAAAATGTCAATAATACACGTAATCACTGCAATCAATGCAACAACGTTTCACAATCTTACATCTTGAACGAAATAGAAAAGACTGTATAACTATGAGCAAAAAACAAAGAATGATCAGTTGAGAATTGACAGGCACTAACTTGTATGTTTATTTTAAATGCTCTATATCTATATCGATATAATCGACAATTTTGTCACAAGAACAAACGAAGATCTTGAGGTTTTATACAAAGAGTAACCTTGAGAAAATAAAAAACAAGAAAAATATTTTCCTTACTTAGGCAAAATCATATACACATCATGATACATATACATATAAGTATTTTTTATGTTATTATTTTTCAATTCGAACATTTAAGTGCTTACCAATATCTTTTCATTATTTATATATAATTGTGATTCCAAAAAATTTTAAATACCATTATATATTATTATTGTTGATAAAAATTCATAAATTACTATGATAATAACAAAAAAATAATATAAACTGATAAAAAATAATTTTAATTCCATTCATGCTTGAATAACGTTTCTAAAATTGATTCCAGAAAAAAAATTGTCAAAAACAAATTGTAGACAATTTAATTGTTAATAACATTGCTCTCCTCAACAATCTTAAAAAAGTTAATAGTTTTTAAGATAAATGATAAATAATGATTCAGGAAACAGAGAGGCCGATGCAGCGCATGAGTCAGAGAGAGACGGCGATACTTAAAGGTAAGCGATGCATACTTGTGAGCGCGCGAAATTGATAATTAAAAAACAGGTATAATCAATGAAATTTTTTTAAATCTCTATCAAGAATGTTATTAACTATTGTATAAAGAATTTAAAAACAAATATCATTTCAATTTTTTTTTTTTTTTAATATATTTTTCATGGGTCAAAAGTACCCAAATATGAGATTTTTTGAACCTTTAAAAATTCATATCTCTAAAAATATTAACTTTATCGTGAAAAGTCATGGGACCTTTTTCATTTGTATTCAAATAAAGAATATATAAAAAAATGTCCGGTTGAAAAATATCAATTCCTTGCAATTGTTTAAACAATTTCGGTTTAAACAATATGGCACGGGGTTGCCCCATGGCAACATGCATTTTTATCATCAGTAGGGCAATTTGGAAAGGATCGCATGAAAAAATTGAGGTGGAATAGTTTTCGGTACTCATGCGCCGATTCCTCCTAGTCTAGGTGGTAAATATTAAGTAAGTACACAATTGGTTTTTTGTCTTGTAATATTAACAAAGTGGCTAAATGCACGTTGATATGCGGGTAATGATTTATGTGCGGACATGTGCATTTATTCATATTGCAGTTACCAAATGATATATACAATTATATGAAATATCATGTTACAGGTTTTGTACTTTTGAAAACTTATGTTTTTTAAAGATTATTGAAGTACTTACATGGAAGTTTTGACGTTCCTAAATTCTGCTGAACAAAAGTCTTTTTTCTGATCCAAGAAACTCTCCCAGCATCAACACATCAATTCTAGGCATATTTGAACTATTTGCCTTGGAAAGTCCTTGCTCCATGGTTAACGTTTCTTGATTTTGGTATACAACACAAACACAAAACTAGGTGAATGATCGTTGGGAACCACAAAATACTTGATAAACGCTGATACACGCAGATGTACAGGGCAGAGATTGTCGAAGTTCAAACAAAACAGAAGAGGCTTTCATAGAAGTGACGTAATTCAGTTTGATTGGTGTTCAACCTATCATGGCGCATTGCAATGTTTTGTTGTTTTATTTTGTGAAAGAAATTATCACGTTCGCTCAAAATATTAAAATAAATAGGTATTTTATAATCCATGAATCCTACTTCACTCATTTTCGGCACAATTTGATGCGTGATGTTTACCATATAACTTTTCTGACATATTTTTTTTCCTATTCCAAAGAGAAATAGCGCATTAATTCTGAAGGTTATTAGCGCAAAATAGGTTACATTGTATGTGTTTGTTCTATAATATAATAATTTCAATCACCATTTTTGGTACACTGTGTACATATAGTATGTCATATAAAGCACGAAGATATGTGTAATTTATCCACCATTTCCAGGATAGATAAAACTATGGATATCGCATAGTGCAGTACGTACGTAGGGTTAAGTCATCTATAACAAAAGTGTTTATGAATAAACCACAAGAATTAGATAAAATAGAAACATATCAAGAACATTATTACAGCAAGTTAAATTTGAACAAGTTACAGCAAGACCAAAAAAGACGACAACATGACTCAAGATACATATTTGAAAGTATGAATCACACTGAAAACATCTAAATATTCTTGATGAGCATAGTGAAATTTTGAGTCAGCTAACATTTTGTTCTATCAATAAATATTCTGTCACTGACAAGTTAAAACCATGCTTATAGAAAAACGGAGAAGCTAACAGCAGAGATGTCAGTAAGTTACGAAATACATATTGAAAGTTAACATGAGTTATAATGAATGATCCAAATATTCTTGATGAGAATAGTAAAATTTATTAATTAGTAGACATTTTATTTTATTGAAAAATGTTCTGTCACCTGCTGTTCTATTAAAAATGCCCTTAGGCGGGCCTCTGGTTTCCTCAATGATAAAGAAGGATGCCTTTTGAGGAAACCTTTTGACCAATCCAATCAATTCCATCGCCAATATTCCGACCAGAAGTTTCACGGGGGAGAAACCCGTAGAACTTCTGGTCGAATATGGCTTCTTAATCATTAAAACTCCCATTACCACGACTTTACCTGGAGCTAGTGAGAATGAGAATATTGCAAGCATTATAATAATGAAATATTGCCTTGAAATTTCATGAAGTGACTGGAAAACTTCAAAGATTTGTATTCTACTCGAAAGTTTGTGATATTTTTAATGAAAATTGAAAATTCATTAGAAATCCCCAGAATTCGCTCTATAGTTCTGCAGATTGTCAATGAGATGGTGCGAATAGGCTATTAATCGAGCCGTGAGTCACATAACAAATGACTTCCCTAATTAGTTTTCTCACCTTTGCGAAAGTTCTTGATCATGTCAATATAATTTGTTTTCAATCGACAGACTTCAAGAAATTCCTGAACTGGGATTTTCGTAACCTATTCTTCGAGTTTGATGGTAATTGGCAATGTTTTTTGAAGGGGATTAAAATTAGTATTGGATGATCTGAATGTAATTAAGTTATTCCTGGGAAGATTATTCCGAAGTAAATGACCAAAAATTGAATTGCATAAAGTTTGAAGAATTCAATGGGTTAAGTAGCGACCGTGGGAATTCTTTCTATTGAACGGTTAGACATCAATGAATGAAGATGTAGAACATTTTTCAATTATAATCGACCTATATTTATCATTGTATCGAATAGAAAAAAGTATTCCTCTTTTCGGAAAATGGCTTATCATCATATGATTTCGAACGTACTCAGTGTAATCTTTTCCTAGGAAACCGGAAATATCAGACCCTGTATCGAACTCTACTAGTGACTATTGGTTCACCAGCATTCAAGTTCTCATTGGTTCCACGATATTTCATCATGAATTCATTCGATAGTTGTTTTTCTATGTATTGAAACGTTTAATGATTTTTTATTGAATTATTTGGTTTTAAAAAGCTTGTGGTGTGGAGTATTCATAAAAGTAGGTACCAATTAATTTGATTGGACAGTGATGGGTTCGTGAATAGGAACTTGCCAAACAACTAAATTCCAACAAAGAATTCATGAAAGTAAGTATCAATTAATTTCATTGGACAATGATTGGTTGGAAAGCAACAATTTGTCGAAGTATTAATTTCATTACAATTCGCGCGACAATTTTTTTGAAACCAAATAATTCAACGAAAAATAATTAAATCATTGTCAGCGATTATACATTTCAGTACACGGCTTGAATGTGAGCTTGTCCTTAAAAATTTTTTTTATTACTATTTAATCCTTTGCTTTTTGATTAGTTCGCCTCGAACTGTTCACTTCTAATAGAGCAACGTAATCACAAGGTCTCTTCCCTATAAATTTCGAGCTGAAAGAAATCGGGACCTTCGACCCTCAAAAACTCCCACACACAAATCCTGAATAAAATCTGATCATAATCACAAAACTCGTCTGCCATCCTGAAGTCGTCATCTTGAATTTATAGATTTCGACAAGAAGAATGATGATCTCCGAAACAGAAAACCCCTGCACACCAATTTTGAATCGAATCATACCATAATCACAAATTACGTCCGTCATCTTGGAGCCGCCATCTTCAATCAATGAATATCGACAAAGTATTCATTATCTTCGACATCGCAAACCCCCACATTCCAATTGTGAATCAAATCGGACCATAATTACAATTCTCGTCCTCCATCTTGGAGCCGCCATTCAGTGTCATTCTCCTACGAGAATTCCATAATGCATTGTAACCGGAATAATTAACACCCGCCAAATTTCAAATCAATCGGTCGACTAGAAGTCGGTCAAAATTCACTTGCAAGATTTGTCCCAAACTAACTAACAAGTAAAACTAAATGAAAGCCTGAAAATTAAATAAGAAACATGATACTGATGTAGATAATGTACTGAAAGCTAGGAACTAATTGGGTAGGTATCAGGTACCAGTCATCACAACACTCTTCTCATCAATGTAGGGCATTGATGAGACTAAAATAAAATCGTCGTAACCTGAGTAAATATGTTAATGATCGTTCTGTGATGTCGCACGATGATTGTGACGGTTTTTCCATTACACACATTTTACATATGTCCATCAAGAAGATGCAACCAAAGCATATAATTATATGAGCGGTTGAATGTTGATAATTGTAATTCGACGCGCCCAACGATTTTATTTTAGTCTGATCGATGCCCTATAGCTACCTTATTTTTTTCAGTACATTATCTGCATCATTGTTATGATTATTTACAATAAAATCGTTCGACTTAAAAAACACAATTGTTTTATTTTCAGTTACCTAATGTTTCTCATCCGAGTTATTCCATTCAGTGCCTGATTATTACAAGGTTCCTTTCCTGTCAGTTTGTTGCTATCTAACTCCTCAATACGTAATCCTCCCAAAGACTTCACTCGACTCAGTGCCCCAAACAGTTTCGATCCTAAATACACAACTGACCACGTAGTTGTACTGTGTTACCTTGCATTTTGTGGACAGTGAAAGCCCATGACAAAACATCCTTGATCTTTGCTGGAAACTGTTTGCCCAAGTCCTGATGAGAAAAAGCTAACGAAATATCATTGTTATCCACCCTAATGCCGTCCTCGGCGCGCTTTATCCTTTTACCTTAACTTGGGTGGTGAACCGCTGATGACGTATCATTTCTAGCCACTCTAACGACAGATAGTCCTCGACACGATACGAAATTACTACCTGGGATTCATGCTTAAATCACGACTCTAAGTCCTTTGTCTTGATTAGATACCTAGATTTCAGTTTTAATGTATTGACTGTCTAAACTCTATGATCCACCTTTTTGTTTTATGACACCATCTTGGATTTGGAATTTTTCCATGGTCTTCTAGTCAACGCCTTTCAATTGATATCCATATTGGGGAAGGGGTTGAATTGACTGTCTAAACTCTATGATCCGCCATTTTTTTTCAGATGCCATCTTGGATTTGGAATTTTTTCATGGTGTATTGTATTCTATTAGTCGAACTTCTTGATTTGATATCCATATTGAGGAGATTGTATTGACTGCCGAAACTCTATGATCCGCCACTTTGTTTCGGATACCATCTTGGATTCGGAATTGTTAATAGTATGCTGTTTTCTTCTAGTGAAGCCTTTTCATTTGATATCCATATTGAAGGAGTTTTATTGACTGTCTAAACTATATGATCCGCCATTTTGCTTTGGACGCCATCTTGGATAAGGAATTTTTTATATCGTACTGTATTCTACTAGTCAAGCACATACATTTGATATCCATATGGAGGGGGATGTATTGACTGTCTAAACTATATGATCCGCAATTTTGTTTCGAACACCATCTTGAATTTGGAATGGTTCATGGTGTACTGTTCTCTTCTAGTGAAGCCCTTCCATATGATATCTATATTTAAGGGGTTGTATGGACTGTCTTTACTCTATGATCCGCCATTTCGCTTCGCACGCCATCTTTGCTTTGAAATTTTTCCATGATCTACTGTATTCTACTAGTCAAGCACTTCCATTTGATATCCGTTTCGAGGGGATTGTATTGACTGTCGAAACTCCATGATTCGTCATTTTGTTTCGGACACCATCTTGGATTTGGAATTGTTCATGGTGTACTGTATTCTTCCATTCAAGCCCTTTCATTTGATATCCATAGTGGAGGGGTTGTATTGACTGTCTTTTCTCTATGATCCGCCATTTTGCTTCGCACGCCATCTTTGCGTTGATTTTCATGGTGTACTGTATTCTACCAGTCAAGCACTTTCATTTGATATCCATATTGAGAGAGTTGTATTGACTATCTAAACTCTATGATCCTCCATTTTGTTTCGGAAACCATCTCGGATTTGGAATTGTTCATGTTATACTGTATTCTTCCAGTTGAGCCTTTTCATTTGATATCCATATTCAAGGAGTTGTATTGACTGACTATACTCTATAATCCGCCATTTTGCTTCGCACGCCATCTTTGCTTCGAAATGTTTTCATGGTGTACTGTATCCTACCAGTCAAGCATCAGAATTGATTTCAATGTTCCTCATCACAATACCTCAAAACTCGGAGGTAGTTTTTCTTATTTGGCTACTTGTTACTTGAATTATATTTCACCATTATTGAATCTTTCAACCCATGAATTCAAAACTGAACTGGAATTACAATTACTGTTTTCTCAGTGAAGATATCGAATTCAAAATCATAACTATTCCTATACATACGAGAAGTACAACCCATGCCCCCTTGTAGGTGATTATTTCATGCACAATAAACAATGATATTATTGAATATTCAATTATGTTTTATATTTGTCAAAGGAATATGAAAAAATTGATATGTGCAGAAATATTAATTTTTGTTTGAACAATGGGAATGTATGATGAGAATTATGTAATAAACAAATTTATTGATAAAAACTTCTGTCCAATTGACAGTTTGCTCATCCGCCAATAGCTTCAGGTCTACAAATGATGAACAATGAAATACACATCATTAACAATTTTTTTGAATAGAAATCACAAACATTTGGAAAAATAAAAAGTCTAAATCATACAAAAAATTGGAGTTTCTGTTTATAATGATATCATATCAAATACAAATCCTCACACATTTGTTTTCCAAGATTTCCATTCTACATATACATATCTATAATTTTTTCATTGAAAAATATACGTGCTTTTACAAAAGTTCCATGCAGAAATTTTATTGATATTTGTATCAAGGCTATCAATGAAGAATGACTTCATTGTTTGCTTAACATATAAAAAATAGCGATGGATTTCAAAATTTTCGTTGGTTTATTGTTAACCTTCCGGAACACGCACCCTTTTTTCGTACACGGGCACACGCACTGTATCTGTCAGATCATTATAGATACTAATTATTATAAACACAAAATAAGAAACAGAAATAGGCTACAATGTATTTTTACATAAATGTCAGTAAAAAACAATACTTCTTACTTATTCTAGGGGGTTTCAATATTAAAAAATTAATTCTAAAGTTGTCAGAGTAATAAGAGCTTCTCTAAATTTTATAAGAAAATCAAAATTAAAAACAGTAACATTAAACCTAGTCTTTATAAAACTGAACATTGTTTCTTATTGAGAACAATTTTTGCACACAATGAGAGTGTTCCAAACACAAATAACTTCTACATTTATAATGAGAATACCGTGACAACCTACGTTTACTGCATTCTGTACAGCTCCCCCTTTTATTTTCTCTTCCCACTGCATGACCAGGTTCAGGATCTTCAGTTTTCAATATTTGTTCTATTCGTTTCCCCATTTGTTTTGGTACATTAACGTCCTTGGCTCTTAGTTGTAGATGCTCTTCTAGAAGTTGAAATGAGTGTTTTTTTTAAAATAATCTTCGCCGCATGTACTGGTCCTCCTCACAGTTTCCTTCAAATATTATTTGACTATTAATGCCAGCTACATTCATCATGCTGTAAAAAATGACCATGGGCCACCTTCCGGTATTCCGGGCACAGTTGTAAGATGCACACATCTTATCAACGACATTCACCCCTCCCTTAGTTTCAGGTTTCTTTTTCTCCCCTGTTTCCGAATCGATTGTATCATTGTGATGCATACTAGATAGCAGAAGGACTGTTTTGCGTTCTTTTGGAATGTAGGATCCTAATGTGGTGTCTTTTCTAAAACCAAACATGGAGCTGTATTTTGGTCTAATTTTACCATCAACCAAGATTGATGGAATTCCTATTCTATTTTTTTTTGTTCCGACTACAGTTATTCTATGGTTGTGTTACATATCAGAAACAAGCTGCACGCTTGTAAACCAATTATCTATGGTGATGTTTCTGCAACATGGATAGATATAAGACTTACTATAGAAGAATTAGAAACACGATATGGTCCTTCGGGCTGCTGTCCAACACATACTTTTAATGTTTTCGTATAAAACATTTTGGCGTCAACCAATGCAAATATTTTGATTCCATATTCGTTAGATTTTGATGGAATATATTGTTCAAAATTGCAGCGACCTCTAAAGGCCTCCAATTTTTCATCAATAGTCATATATGCCAAAGTACAATAGGACCTGATGCAATTGTCGTTAAATATGTCAAATATTTCCCTAATGGCAGCTAATTTATCAATAAGTAGTCTCTCTGTTCTTGTATTCTGGTTATCAAATCTCAGACAATTTAGTCAGAAATGAAAACGGTTTATACCCATCGTTAGTCTGAATATTTCAATGCCAGTACCGTTGCGACTCCATAATTGTCTAGTATTCAATCTGCCACTTTAATTTACTGCTGCGAGGTATAGTAGCCCCATAAGAGCCAATATTTCAGATGTATTGTTTTTTCTTGAAAATCTCTTCCTGGAGTAATTTTCAGACTTTGGTTCGATAATTGTATCAGTATATTCCACAATTTTTTTAATAATGTTATTGCTAAATATACAACTCCAGCAATCCAACGGATTAGTCTTACCCTTTGAAACGGCAGTAGTACTAGGTGCATGAAATATAATGTTACATGATCTCGTTCTCACATTTTGATTCGAAGCGTGCTTGAACCATCTTATAGCATCATTTGGTTTATTTTTTTAGGGCTTTCCCAGATAATAAGGTTTATTTGAATTTTCTTCAGTCAAATCCTCTCTATCGCTAAGATCTTGCTCAGATTCGGAATCTTCTTCCCTAGTTTCAAAAACATCCAACTCTTCGTTTATAAATTCTTCATCCGTATCATCAAGCCCTTCTCCATCAAATGTTTCATCCATAAGACGTTCCAGACGAGCCTGTTCTGCTTCATAAGTACACATTGCAACTATGAAGGAAGTGAATTGTGAATCACACAAAATATTTGAAATTATTCAAAAATCAAACTTACCAGACTGGTTACACCTTGCTTCAATCAGAATAATTTTACATACACCAGCACACGCACTGTATCTCTCAGATCACTTTGTCACCTAGCTTTTACCAACAACAAATTAGAACTAACAAATTCAACATCTAAGCACAACGCATCATTCACTACCAAGAATGAGCGATCGTAACCGAAGTTCAATTCCGAGATATCACGATAAACATGAATGGTCGATCTCTCAGATCAGGTGCGTGTTCCGGAAGGTTAATAATATTTTCTTTCTCATTGTTGAATCATAATACATCACTGTAATCAGAATAAGAGTCGCACTACAGATGTGAATCTGAGGAGTCCCAAAAATGTGAAATTTTGAATATGGAAACTAGATATGTCATCTTGTAGGTCTTCGAGAGAGGCATCGATGATATTTTTTTTTTTTTTTTTTTTTTGGCATTCGGACTTAGTCCATACAGCCAGTCACTATTCATCCATTTATATTCCAAATTTCTTCATGGTGGGTGAAATATCCCAATGTCCCTAAAATCTAACACAAAATCATTCGGAAAATTGAAAGAAGAAATCGTCAGGAAAACAAAGGATCACAAGGTTTCTTCTCGCCAAGGGGTCCATCGTGGCATTAATTTTAATAGACAAACAACACTGGACCACGGAAAGGTGTACATACATAAGGGTTAGAACACAGAGGGTCAATATCTAAGTAAAATGTTAAGTAAATAAAGTAAATTCACCTTTGATTGCATCAAATTTTTAGGCATGTTTTCTGTATGAATTTGAAGATGCAGAGGATGGTTTTTTTTTCGTTGAGGGCTAACAGTGTAAGCAAATTGATGGGGGTGGGGGTTTCCAAAAGAAGCAGGTCGGAGTAGAGCTCTTGGCCTTCCAACTTAGTATTATTACAGTTGAAAAATATATGGTCCAAATCACCTTCTACGTTGCATTCTTCACATAGGTTGGAGTTAGTAATCCCAATTCTAGCCAAAAAGGCAGGGTAACATCCATGTCCAAATTTCAACCTATTATACACTGATATACATCTCCTGGAAAGATTGAGGTCATAATGCCAGTGTTTGGATGGTATATCTGAGTGAATTCGCGTGTATCTTGTCGGATTGTTTCTACAGTAGTTTTTCCACCTTTCCAACCACTTTCCCGATTGAACAACTTTATCTGCTGCAATAAGATCGTCCAGACATATTTGTGTTGTTGCCAATGTGGTCAGGTTGACGGCTTCTTTAGCTAGTGTGTCCACTTTCTCATTAAATTCTATACCCGTGTGTGCCTTGACCCAGAGGAAGGTAATATTCCTATCTGATATCTTCATATTATACAAACTTGTTTTGATTCTGATCACAAATGGATTGAGCTGAGCCGTGGGGTTGTATATATCTTGTATGGAGGTAAGTACTGACAGAGAGTCTGAGCAAATTACGATATTCTTGCAGCCTGTAGGGATGTGAGTAAGAGCCATAAGTATGGCATATGCTTCGGCAGAGTAGATTGAAAATTCCGCTGGTAATTTATATTGGGCTTGTATGTTCATTTTTGGGATAATATATGCACAACCTACCCCAGCCTCCATTTTAGAGGCATCTGTGTAGGCTGTCATACTCTCTTGATAATCCTCTAAAATTGTTTTATTATGATTCCATTGGTATTCGATTTTCAGAGTACTCCGGAATAATGACTTGGTTATAACTGGATAGGTCAAAGAAATCATGTTCCGGGTATTGTGTGTGCAACTCTGACATATGCTTTCGAAGTTTGCAGGTATCACGAAATGCATTACAGAGGGGTGGACTTTTTTTATGGAGCCAGTAGCTTCCAACGAGATCGATAATAGCTAGCTTACCTACTCCCTTCAATAGTGGTGATTGCTTACTGTATGCCTTAAGAAGAAATTTTTTTGTCAAAGACTCGCGCCTTAATGAAAGTGGGGGTTCTAAGGCTTCAATCCGTAGTGGTTCGGTGGGGGTGGAAGGCATTGCCCCAATACAGATCCGCAATGCTTTATTTTGTATTCTATCTAGTTTACTGAGTAAAGTTTCACTAGCAGAGCCATATAATACACATCCATAATCTAACACAGATCTTATATATGCTTTGTAAAAGAGTAAACTCGTCCTGGGGTCCGCGCCCCACCAGACGCGTGTTGTTGTTCTTAAAAAATTCAATCCTTTAGACATTTTGTGGATATTTTTTCAATAAAGGGTCTCCAAGTTAGTTTTTTATCCAGAATGATACCAAGATAACATGCTTGTTTCGTAAATGGAATATTGAAGTTTCCCAGGGAGATAGTTTCAGGGTAAGTTAGATTATGTCTTGTAAAAACTGTACAATTTGACTTACTTTCCGATATTGTGAAGCCATTTGCATCAACCCAATTGCTAAAAATATGCACCGCCATATTCAGGGATGATTTGCAGATTTCGAATTTATTTTTGTCGGCATATAGACAGAAATCATCTGCATATTGAATTATTTTGGCCTCAGATATTATGTTATGAATATCCAAGGTATAGATATTGAAAAGAATCGGGCTGAGGACAGCTCCTTGTGGAAGGCCGAAAGATAAAAGGCGGGGGCCAATTTGATTGTTGTTGGAAGTTTTTAGCCAAATATAACGGTTCGAGTACAGATTGACTAGGATGTGTGCAATTCTTGGGGGGATTTGTAGGTTAATTAGTTTTCTTTCCAAGATTTCTAGTTCTACTGAGTCATACGCCCCTTTGATGTCCATGAAAACTGCTCCGCAATAGTTGTTCTTTGTCAATGAGGCTTGTATATCCGTTACTAAGGTCGCAACAGCGTCCAGGGTACCATATCCGGTTTTAAAACCAAATTGATAAGTTGGTAGAATGTTGAACATCTTGAGGTGCCATTCTAATCTGGCTTTTATCATTCTTTCAAAAGTTTTGAATAAGCATGAAAAGAGAGAAATTGGCCGGTATGAGGAGGCAGAGTTGGGACACTTGTCCATTTTTAGAATCGGTATGACATTAACCGTTTTCCAATACTGACAGTCTGCATTTCTAACCCAAATATCATTGAAGATATCCAGAAGATAAAGCATCGATGATATACTTCCGTTTTTTGATAGTTTCGATTTTTTTTGTCAAATACATTGAGTTGAGTACAATAAGATATCGTCAATATTCTTTCGCCATTACATTCAATAAGGAATTTCCCATACTTCCATACAATCGAATTAGAAAAAGATCCATGGAAAATCACTAATTTCGATTCCGAGAAAATTCCTCATATAATAGGAAAATATAATTTCCTGGTTATTATCAGACTGAACGCCCTCATAAACATGTGTCCAAATTGCTCAGTTCCAAGAGACAGGGTATCCAAACCAGGTTTTTATTAATTTACCAGAAACTTTTTTGATGACTTGTGGAATCTTCATTTGTGGCAGTAGTAGACTCATTAGAATGACATATTGAAATTATTGATTTTAGTTGGTGATCAAGTGTAACCGATATTTATAAGAAATAAAAGACATGGCACGTCACAAGTTTTGCATACCTATATCCGATTTATTTTCATTTCAGGTTGAGCAATCATACATTTTTGTTTTGTTCGTTGACTTCTTCATAACGCTTCATTTTCGAAAAGCAATATCTTAGCATAACAAATGTAATATTTTCCAAAACATTCATTGCGATATAACTAATGAAAAGTGGGATGTCCTCTCTTTTCTGAATACATTCCAGCTCAAAGCTCACTATGAACAAGTTAACTATATGAAATAACATGATATATCAGAATCACCTTACCATACGATAGTTTCGGCAGCATCCTCATTGTACATATAAAAGTCTCCTTGATTTATTTGACATCTGAATGTGATTGAACTCGCTCAGCGTTAGTCTACTCCTCAAATCAGACAGATTACTTTGTTTTGGTTCATATAGCATGATTTTCAAGGAAGAGTCTAACGGAGTGAGATCAGGGCATCATTCTGGCTATTATAGCGATCCTCGACTCCCTATCTACCGATTTCAAAATGATGCTTCATCACAATGTAGTATTAATTTCCTTTCTTTCCATGGAAGTCTCTCCAAGGATGAGAACACGCTTTTAACGCCCTAAAGTGAAAAAGTACATGAAAAACTTTCTCACTCACGTTGAAGTATGTAATGCGTTTGACAATTAATATCGTCCAGTTAGCCAAGCTCTAATATCAAATTGAGAAATATTTTTTTTTATTCGATAATTCTTATAAAAATAAATCATTTCTCAATTTCAAAGTTAAAAAAATGTCAGGCGTGGGGATTCAAACCCTCTCAAACTTTTGAGATCCAGAGCTCAGATATCGCGCCCCAGACCGCTCGGCTAACTGGACGATATTAATTGCCGAACGCATCACCATACTTCAACGTAAGTTAGGAAGTTTTTCATGTACTTTTGTACCTGATACCAAAAGGGCTCCGCTTTCAAGCTAGCAAGTACGCATACGTCCTCAACTACAAATCACACTATCTATACTGAAATTTCAGCTTTGCTAAAATAAGGTGGTTAGCCGGCGCTGGGATCTTACTCTGAAAGAAATATATTTCTCAAAGATACATAACCAAAAAGCAACCCATGCTTTTCGGCATAGTCGTTGAATATTGAAATTATTTTAAAATTTTTGATGCGTTGAAAGCGTGTTCTTCAGTTTTTTTTAATATACATTTTTTATATTTTTAACTTGAATTAGGAAGGATAACATATCGAAATCAGAAAAAATGTTGTGTGAAACACGTTGGGGAATTCTATTTTTGGTAACTCGCTTCCTTTCGCGGAACTCGCTTCGCTCGTTCCGCAGAAATTCACTCATTACGAAAAAAAGTGCTTTTTCCAACTGGTTGCACAAATACCTATTTCATAATTTATTCAAATTCACAAATTATGTTGAAAATAGTTTTAAAACATATTTTCTTTGAGTGTTTATCGGATATCGTATACATCGCCTCATTTATTAATGTGATGACCAATCATCTCCATTAAAATCACCAATTATGGAAAAAGGACCAATTAAAACTACATTCAATTGCTCCCGCCCAAATGATAACATTTCGAAGCCCTTATATATGTAATTATCTGATTCACTGAGGATTCTCTTCGGAGACGAACATGAAATATATACGTGCACTCCTCCGAAAACAAAACCTTTTCTAGTCGGATAACATTGTGATACAACCTATTCATTTATCATTAGTTCACAAAAATTCGTTTTCCCATCAAAATAGTATCTTCAGAGCAAGAGTTCATATCAGTTCATAGAAATGAGAATGGTTTTGTAAATTGTAACATTCAATGCTGAAGCTGCTATTCAATTCAAATTATGTAGTGATATGACCTGGGGCAGTTGTAGAATTGAAAACCCCACAACTGACTAGCCATTGATATGACCCCACACATGTAAGACATTGATATGATCCACAATACAGGGTGTTGTTTGACTTGAAACCTCACACTTTATTTTACTTCATCAATATGTTGTTACCAATATTATGAAGGGTTATACTGGGTGTGAATAATATTTATCGAGCAGCAGATAAAAATCGTCCTCCCAATATAAAGATGATATAGATTCCCAGAGAGCTTTAATCGTTCATATCGTTTACTTCGCCAATCTAGTTGAGGATACTATGCAAATAATCAAAGCTTTTATTGAAACAAACCAACCATATCAATGAAAAACTACTTCGTTAAAAACAAATAAATCCACTATATGGTATGACATTCCAATTCATACAACTTCAGTTCTTCCATAGCACTAAATACCTGTTCCAAATAATGGAACACAGTCTGGATATTAATTGCGTTACAACTGACAGTGAGCTGTATCAATTTTCTGAAGGTTCTGTATTAGAGGAACTGAGATTTAAAGAATCTAACAATTACAAAAATTACTTTAAGATGAACAACAATTTTCATTATTAAATACATTCAGTTTTTTTCAACCACACTGTGTATATAATATCTAATATTTCATTAATTTCACGATCTAAAAGAAAGGAAATTATGATGAATGAACAAGTGTCATTCCAAATCAACTGTATGAAAATTTTATAATTTATATGTCAAATGCTCATACATACTTTTGCACAAAATATATGGATTTCTTCTCAATGAGTGAATAGAATAGTACTGAAAAAAAATTATATTTCTCGAATGAGCACTATCATTCAACGAAAATTTTGGTAAATCAATACTCGCACTAGATATAAAATCAATAAGATTCGATATTGAAAGCAATGAAATATTTCTAGGTATAGATTTATTCAACAACCTTAAGTCGAAATATTTCAGAATGTACTTCACAGTGATGGAAGTCTGGTTTTCATTCATACTACAAACAACTGGAGACTTTATAGAGTTGTTCACAGTCCAAATCTAATTTAATTTATGATTTGACCATGAAACAACAAATTCCCATTTTCAAATATGTAGTTGAACCTTCATAAAAGACATCACCACTTTGGATAGAGATTTTGTAGAAAAACGAATATACTATTCAATTTAATAATAGTTGGAAAAGATCTAATACGCCGAATGAATAGAAAACCCAAGAAAGAAGGTTTACCACTTTTGTCTAATGTTCCAGATTCTGGATTTCACATACAATATTTTTATCAAACGATTTCCAAATTCTGATTATTTCCAATGTATTTACTGTTTTCTTAGATATTGTTAATTTGGTTATTATTTTAAGTGATTGGATACTGAGTTTTCCTTGACGCGCACTGATTCTAGATAAACAATTCATTGTTCCGATATTTTTCTAACACTTTCAAAAATACATTTCAATTACCTATTTCTATTTTATCGTTAACTGATTTTTTTAATCGACTACATCGAATATTCAGTACTCAAAATATTTGGTACTTCTAGCTGTGTACTCATTCGAGTGAGCTGATTGAATAAGATTGAATCAATATTTTTCTGGCTTTATATATCATTCTAGTGGATGACGTTCACCCCAAGCGTGGCCTTCTGTCCACCGACATAATAGTTCGTGATACCAGGTATTTTTTTTATTCATGAGTCTAGTTTATAGAACTCGCTGTTCACGGATGCGTGAAAAACAAGACTTATTTTCCTCATGCTTATACTTTTATCTCCCTAATTCAATACATTGCTCATATTTTTATCAGCGGTTCAGTTAGGACCCACATGTATTGATGATTATTTTCGACTCAGCTAAGGTATTTCAGAGTGTATTCTGTCCGCGGTGGTAATTAATGGCCGCTTTCCATATTAAAATTAGAATTTTTATTTCTCAGCGGGAGACTCCAACATGTTTGGTTTTCAATTGATATTATGAATCTGAGAGATTCATGATGAATTAACTGATAATTTTCTATCCCACACGGATCGGTATCACATGTGAGAAAATCAAGTTCATAAAAAAGAATTTTTATTAGGTCCCTTCTGACATATTCAGTAATCAATAGATTTCTTTCTATACTCCCCTCTGGTAGCTATTTTCGCATGCATTCTCGACTTCCTAGAATGGATTATTCTTCAAAATATTTTTTCATATCTGGGGTGGGCACTTCTTCATATTAATAATAATAATAATGATAATAATAACAATAGATTTTATTGAAAGGAACGAATGTTTTTCATTAAAATAAAATAGATTGTACCTATCAGAAGGCAGAATTCAGATTCTAATTTTGTTACGACAGTGATGCAATCAGACCCTGTTCTTCCATTCAACCAGTATATAAAGTCGTTATATCTATGTATGAATATTCTTGGGTCATAACAATGGGTTCTTTTCAAACTCAGGTATGATATCCAATCTGTTCACATAACTCATTGCATTGGAAAAAGTTTTTTGTCTGTTAAACATGTCAAAGTTCTTTTTTCTCAATTATTTTGATCATCGCTCAGGGAAAACGCAGCCTTTCGGCCAATTTTTTTCGAGATCATCGTGTACTATATCCGTATTCCACCTGTAGCATTGTTTTTTTATTCATTTGTAAAAAACAAGTTTCTTGATTGCAGGTGGCAAACCTCAAACAATACTGAAAACATCCGCTTTTACAATCACACAACAAGTTTTCAACAGAACTAACACGGCCAACTATGAAGAATGTTGATAAGCTCGTGATATAATATTTATGAACAACCTCGAAAAATAGCATTTTCAACATTTTAATAAAATAGTGTTTTGGTATCGATATGTTGACGACTGTATTGCTTTGTTTGATGTCCCCCTAAGTGTGGTCAACTCATTCCAAAACTTCCTCAACTCTTCACACCTTTTTAGCAAATATACCTTGGAATTAGAAAACAATGATTTCACAGCGTTCCTGGATTCACTCATGAACAAATCTGACAACAAATTTAATTTTTCCATTTATAGGAAATCTACTCATACAGATATGGTTATTCCATCTACCAGTTGCCACCCCAATGTTTATGAACATGCATCTTTCGAATCTCTACTTAACAGACTTTTCATCATTCCTATGTGAAATGAAACTCTCAATAAGGAGCTATATCATCAAACAAATAGCTTTCAACAACGGCTATCCTCCACACCACCTGAATAGTCGTTAACACCGACATATGACCGAATATTCTAACCGCTCCCTTTTTTTACTCTTTCCGGTAAATTCACTTCCTTTCCTAGGCAAAGTTTTTTATGATGTTAGAAATATTTTGATTAGATACGATAAATATATTATCATCTCGTTTTGCACTTGCCACACCCTATCAAAAACATTTCGTAACACTAGGGAACTTGCAATGCCCAATATATCGGCCAGAGTGGAAGAAAGATCATCAGAGTCATGGAACATGCCAAAATCATTGAAAAACGATCCTAACATTCTCCAAGCCAACACAAAGAACTCATTTGCTGATCACATAATTAACTCCGAATACAATTTTCAAATTGATAGTGACCTAAAACTCTCACACGTTTGTGATGATGGCAAAAAACTTAATCCTCTTGAAATTTTTTAAATCAACTCTCCCATCAAAAGAAGTGATGTTACTTCTTCTTTGAATGAACAAATCAACTTTGATTGTATTGGTTGAAGAAACAACTCCCTTGTTTCCAATAAATAAAATACCCTATTTTCTATAATATTATTTTGGCAGATTAGTGCAATAGATATTCCAACTTTGTTTTATCAACTTCAGAATATGCCACCTGTTGAATTTGGATATCACTTTGGTTCCTTCCTAGTAAATTTTACCTTTTCAGCTAGGTGTCACCTTTATAAACAAATATTGCTTTCTACTTTGGATTTACATCCTCTCTTTTGAAATTCACGTTCACGTGTCAGGTATTCTATATTCAATCACAAAAATTCGTTCAGTGATGCATAGAGTCAGTCGCTGATGGTTCGGATTGTTTATTGGCTACCTACTTGTACTTGTATTCTATATTTTTATACCTAGTGTGAACCTCGCCACAACAAATATGGAAGACTTTTATCGTTTTTAATAATATTCCAAACATTTTCTCTATTCTTCTTTCAAATCCCATGTGAGTAACGAAGTTATATAATTTAGCTGTTTTTTTTTTTCTGAATCTATATATTGATGTTACCCCCTCCTTTTTAGAATGTTGGTCTCCGTTCTTTTGGCTGATGATGGAACTTTATAGGTTCGGAACATGTACTTCCCCTGATTGAGAGAAACATTTACAATTTGAGTATGACTAAAAGTTTTCTTGAAACATTCCATTCCACTCTACTTTGAGATAGGATGGACTTTTTTCACAAATTGAATACTATTAGTTTTCGAGAAAGGAGTTTGTAGTAGCAAATTGTGACAATCAGGTAATGTGTTCAAGTTAATATTAGCATTGAATTTCAAAATATAGCATTATCGAATAGAGAGTGAATGATGGTGCAACTTTGACTGGAAGAGAGTTGAATTTAGAAGAAATTTTTATTATGCTAGATATCATTTCAGAATCTGAAATTCTCTCATCTCGGGATCCTCCATGAATATTCATAATAACTGAAATACTCAATCAATTCCATTCGGTTGTTCCACCCTCCTTGTATATTCAAACGGAACTATTTTTGGTCAAAACAGTGTTTTACCCAAACTCGAATTCAATCCTGGTCTGGAACGAAGATATCCCCAGTACAGAGGATGTAACTCTTTTCAGGAATATTGAATGGGACAACACTCAAAACTTCCATGAAATTCCCAGTACGATGAAAAAGTTCACGACAATAATAAATAAACTCCGCTTCATATGTTCGGATTACTTTTTCATAAACGTGTTCCTCTTTGATCCCGGGATATCCATAATACATGGGAAATACCACTTGCATATAAAACACGGATTACGTATGTTATCTACGTGTGGTCATTCTGCTGAACTCATATCGGATTCTTCCAAGGAACTACGGATTTCAAAATCGATATTGAAGTTATGTTTGCGGTTGGAATTGGACAAGTATCGGTAAATAGGCCGAAAGCAATTATTAGTGTTTCCTGAGCGATATCAACTTCCGAGGAGTGGCACATATGGGAATATAGCTGAGAAATTAGTCAAAAGTTTGCTCGAACAAACTCTCCCAACGTATTATGCTACTACCACAGGCATTTGTAGTTTTTCAAAGGATTGATTCAGAGTTATCAAGTAAGGAGAGCCAATGTTATTCTTGAACAATGTATATACGAAGTCTTTCACTACTTGTGCAGAATAGATTGTATCCACTGCATAGCAGGCTCTGCGGAATACTCAGAGGTAGCCTGACACTGGGATACATACCAAAGCGACGGAGAAATATTAGGGTAATCTCCATACCAAAACCTTCGGAGTGATAGGCATAAAAGGTAGAAAAACAACTGCATCGAGAACAATATGCATAGATGACGTGAAGAGCACTCCACAAACTAGTAGATAGAGTGGAGAGTACGCTGGAGAACAAAGAGGTATGGAAAGCGACCTCTCTAGACATAGAAGGATCTTTCAATAATACCTCTATAGACTCAATCATCAGATCTCTAAGACGGAGAGCAATCGAGAAACCTTGCGTGGCCTGGATAGACTCAATGCTGAGGAACATGATGATACACACAACCCTAATGTGGGATACTGTAGTGGCCCGGACACCTAGAGGATTTCCGCAGGAGAGAGGTTTTTCTCCAGTCCGGTGGAATCTGGTCTTGGACGGACTACTGGTGTCTCTGAAAGAAATAGGTCATAAAACCCTCGAGTACGCTGACGACATAGTTGTCCTAGAACGGGGGAAATTCAACTCCACGGTTGGGGATCGTATGCAAGAGGCCCTAAACTTGTTGACTGAATGGGCGGACTTGGACGGATTGAAGATCAACTCTCAAAAAGCCAACATTGTAACATTCACTTGAAGACGTGAACTAGGGGAACAAGTACCCCTTGAACTTCGAGCAGAAACTATACATAACAAGATAAAGGTCAAATATTTCGGGGTTTTACTGGATTTCAAATTGGCCTAGAACCCATATCCGATTGAAGTAATCAGAAAAGCGGAGACCATATTAATTGTGGCATGACTCTCTTCTGGAAAGAAATGGGCCTTGAAACCACCATGGTACACCATGTTCACCGCTATGACATTGGAATACCAGTATGGATTACGATTAAAAAGTTGTGCATGGATACCAGAAATCACTGTGGTTAGAAAACTAGTGTGCAAAAATTACTTTCTCGTGACTACGCAAAACATATTCAATGTTGCAGAAACATAGAAGAAACCCAGTGTTCACATATATAATGTCATCATATAATACCAATAATTGGAATATTTCTTGATATAACTGTCATTTCGTTAATATCCTGCAAGAAATTTCCATCATCTATGTTAGGGATTATCTTGAAAAGGATATTATTGGAGGATTAGGAAGAGATTTCTAATATAAACTTTTTTGTTAAGTGTACTGGGTGATGATAAATATGTTTTTTTAATGTATATTTTTTTTCAGTCAATCAGTGAGTCAGTTACGAACTGTTATATGTGAATACTACCCCAAACAAGAGGTAGCTGCTGTGAACCGTTAATGAGATCCTTCGAGTACATTCAGTCCCCATCATCAGATTAACTCTGGGCCTCCATTATGTTGTACTGTCATCAGAACAAATATATGTGTCGAATTTCAAAAGAATCGTTTCACAGGTGTAAAATCATAACCTATTTTTCTACCCTCAGGGATGTTATTCTCTCTCAAATCAAAATGGGAGCAACTCTGAATCATACATCATACCATACAAAACGAATCATATAAATCGGATAATCCAGTACAAAGTTATGCGTGCTACGTCAACAAGTGGAAATTCAGTGGATGAACAATCATCCCCCATTTACCTGCCCTTAGGAGTGCATTTTCCATTCCGAATCAGAATTGGATCAACTTCGAAGTATACACCATCCATTGAAAAAAGAATAATTGAAGTCGGACTACTCTGAAAAAGTTTTGCGTGGTCATACATAAAAAATAATAAACGTGTCGACTAGAGCACCTCCTCCTTTTTTTTTTCATCGGATAATAGATAAATTCTGAAATCTATTTTTTTGACAAGTCGCGCTATCGGTTTTTTATTTTTTCAAAGTCTCTTTTTGGGTTAACTTGAATATTTGTATTCCTTGATATGAATTTCATTGTGTTATCTCCGATTATTCTCCTTATTAGTTCATGAATGTTGGAGTTTCACCCTCCAAAATGATTGGGAGTAGCTGCTTGTTGATGGTTAGTTCCTCTGTTTGTTTTTGTTCATACAATGACCTCCTTGGCCCTGGGAGTTTTGTTTCCCTTTTTTAATTGTTTCAATGGCTGTCATTGTGGTTTTTGTGAGCACCTCTCCTTTTGGGTTCAAAAAATCACTTCGAATATCTATATACTTTCACCTGACGATCCGTGTCCTTATGAATATAATCTTCCAGCAGCACATTCGTTCAAAAAAATTAGTAAAAACCTACACCGTGTTTTATATGTAACATCCTTCTTTCCATTCATTGATCATCAAATCGTATTATTTCCCAATATTCACTCAATTGATATTTTGTTTTTTCTCGACATCCTGACCTAAGTCATAAAACTGTTATCCTGGATCCTTCAATTTGGAAAAAGTGTACTTTTCTATAGGAATATAATACTAAGATATGGAATAGAATCCCCAATATAGTTTTCCTCTATCACTTGGAAAGATACAAGAACTTAAAATAAACACATCAATAATTCATGTTGAACGTTTCATTTCCTAACAAACAATTTATTTCGAATCCGGCAAGCATTCTGGTTTGAGTGTAAATATACATTGTATATCCCAGAGCGAAGATACATACAAATAGAATCCACATATTACAATTCCGAATCGATTTATTTCATTCGTAGCAGCTACGACGAAATTTCATGTAACGTTTGCTTACTATGAGTGGAAGAAATATTGTTTGCACTGCAACCACGAACCCAACAAAATTATTGAGGATGCTAATGTTTGATTTTGTATATGAATTCATTTTATCCGGAATAGAGTTATAATGGTTGAAGGTTATGTATGCTCCTGTAAGTTTCTACGAACACTAAACTATGATTTGTTGAAAATATAAACAGGATGTTCATAAAATCAGATGTGAAATCATCTGCAACTGAAAGATAAACTTTATGAGTTCTCAATCAAGACTGGGATAAAAAATCAAATAACTATCTGAATGAAAATGCAAATTTTCAATTTCAGATTTTTTTTTTGAGTTAGGGCCTTTTCAGAAAATCTATCAGATGTAGTTCGAAGTCCAGCGTGGCTTTAGCCGGGGAAGTAGTTGTTTTCTGTTAGACATTCACAAAAAATTACTTCATTTTAATCGTGGATTTTTCAATTCACAGAAAAATATTTCTATCAATATTCAATTGAGAATGTTTCCCTTTTCAACATGAATACCCCACAAGAGGTTATCTTGACGATGGAAGATAGTGACTAAAGTTTATCTCTCAGTCGCAGATGATTCCACATCTGATTTTATGAACATCCTGTTTATATTTTCAACAAATCAATCTATCATACCCCATGACAGGTTTTAATATCAGAAAACACTAATTTCGAAGTGTCTCTCCAAAAGAAATGATTCTAACTTTTTCCATCTTTGCAAAGTGAGATTGCTTCTGGAAAATGTGTTTTCCATTTCTTCCGGTCTTCCTGATGATCGTGGAAAAGTGAAAAATATTTTCGTCGACAAAAATGTATTGAAGACCTAGTGAATGCGATGTCTCTCCTGCGTCAATGTTATGAATGATTTCTGGTGAGTACTCTCTTTTGGAAAACATTCTTCTTTGCCTCATTCATTCTTCTTCTTAATTGAGACTGGAATAGAAAATCAAAGAACTATCTGAATAAAAATGCAAATTTTCAATTTCAGATTTTTTCTTTTGAGTTAGGGCCTTTTCAGAATATCTATCAGATGTAGTTCAATGTCCAGCGTGGCTTTAGCCGGGGAAGTAGTTGTTTTCTGTTAGACATTCACAAAAAATAACTTCATTTTAATCGTGGATTTTTCAATTCACAGAAAAATCTTTCTATCAATATTCAATTGAGAATGTTTCCCTTTTCAACATGAATACCCCACAAGAGGTTATCTTGACGATGGAAGATAGTGACTATACTTATAGTGTTTTGTGACCTCACTGGTTATTAAAGCTTGGAGTTTGGTTGGGAAAAGGTCAATTAACTGAAACCACTATGGATCTGTTGCCGACGTTTCAACTTTTATAAAGTCATCCTCAGGGCACTACAATAGGGATTGTGAATATTACGAGGGTGAATAGTAGAGTAGCTTAGTACATGATAAATTACATGATAAAAACCTCAATAGAGGTACAAACAACTTAAGCTGTAAATAGGTCAAATCTTTTGAAAATATGTATATATAAAATTGACATGGATAAAAATTATTGCAAAATTGTAAAACAAAGCATGTAGTGAAACAACAGGATACTTACAAGAAAAATAGGTTCCTTGTCGTGATAAAATGTGTATTAAAAAGGACATTTACATATATTTGGATTCCTCTTGTTATAATATAAATAGAAATTGTCAACATATGTCGAAATCAACGGAGAGTTTGCTTCTGAATGAAGGCATTCAGTGGAGATTGGAAAAGTTTTTGTTTTTTCCTCTTGATTTCTTTCGTTATTTATTGATAAGGTACGTGTAGGAACCATAGGCGTGCAATGGTGTGTGATTATTGTGGTGTTTTCAATTTACTTATTAGGTATGAATAGGAGTTGGGAGAAATTGAGTATCTGTTTTCTTATTAGCATTGTTTTGTATTTTTTATTTTATCATTTCTTGTATACCTCTCTTCTATAGTTTTTTGCTTTCCAACAATTTCTGTATTTACAAAATCGAATTTGTGAAGATTTTTTTCTGAGTGTTCGGCAAGACCTGTTTTATTTGTTGTTCTTATGAGGTTTTCAGGTCTTATGCTCGTTCATGTTCAGATATTCTAGTTTTGAGATATCGTCCTGTCTGCCCAATATATACTTTGTCACATTCTGCACAAGGAATTTTGTAGATTATGTCACTTTCGAGTTCTTTTGGTGTTTTAGATTTCAATTTGGTGAAGTATTTTTTAACAGTGTTTTCATTTTTGAATGCAATATTGAAAGGCGCATCAGTAAATACTTTCTTTATCTTCTCTGAAAGACCCGAAATGTATGGGATTTTGTAGAAGAAATTATTTCCATTTGGTAGTTTAATATTATTGGTTTGCTCTTTGAAAAGGAGCTTGTTTATTAATTTTGTTGGATAATTGTTTTTCAATAGGTATATTTTAATTGCTTCGAGATTTTTTTGATGAAGGGACGGATGTGATAGTTGCAGAGCTCTATATTTGACATTCAAAATAATATTGGCCTTTTGAGTGAAGGAGTGTTGAGAATTGAAGTTCAAAAATCTCTCAGAGAAGGTCGGTTTGTGATACCAATCATCACAGATTGTACCTCTATTGAGGTTTTCATCATGTAATTTATCATGTACTAAGCTACTCTACTATTCACCCTCGTAATATTCACAATCCCTATTGTAGTGCCCTGAGGATGACTTTATAAAAGTTGAAACGTCGGCAACAGATCCATAGTGGTTTCAGTTAATTGACCTTTTCCCAACCAAACTCCAAGCTATAATAGTGACTATAGTTTATTTTTCAGTCCCAGAGGATTCCACATCTGATTTTATGAACATCCTGTTTATATTTTCAACAAATCAACACAGGATATCTGTTTTACAATTCACAAATCTCTGATGGATATCCTCTGTATTCTTCCGGAGGTTTGGTTGTGATATGGATCAATGAATTCGAAGAGAAACCAACGTTTCGAATTACATTGAATTCATCGCCAGGGCCTTGTTACAATGGAGTTTGTTTGTAGTACTTGCCATTTTCTATTATACATTGACGAGGATGAGAGTTTGAAAAGTTGAGAGTACTCACCAAATGTTAGTTTTTCTGAGTTTGAAATCCTCAATATAATTCAAAGAACAGACATTATTAGATACATCGAACGAGGGAACAATAACACACACCATCACTTAATATCGACGAATTCTCATAATAAAATGAGGAAACCGTCAGTGAATCGAGTGCAAGTGTTTTTTCAGAATTGATCGACGGAAAAAGGTAGAAAGCACCATAGATATGAATGGATGATCAAATCAGAATCTGACCAAGCAAATTCAGAAATGCTCTTTTGGAACCTTATGGTGTTAGGACTGTTGTGTTGAAATATGTGAATCATTTCACCGAGGAGTCTTTTGGATAATAAGGGTTGTGTATCGAGAACAGTGGGTGTCCCAAAATTGAAACTGTTACCTTCTTCTCTGATGTGTTCTACTGAAGAATTAGGGTTGTTATTGTCAAATTTCTTTGTGCTTTTTCCGTGTTCCATAATTTTGTTCTCAAATAACGTTTTGTTTGTCCTACATAGCATTTTGTACAGTTGTGACACTCAATTTGGTATACCACATTTGATGTAATGTCTAAGGGAGTTTTGATTTTTTTGGTATGAAAAGAAATGTGTTTCAATGGTGTTTTTATTTTCCAATACTATTTTTGATCGTTCATCTTCCAGTAATGCTGAAGGGTCTTTCTGAAAGGTTTTTTATTGTGTTATATTCCAATTTCGTTATGCTATTAGTTTTTTCAGTGTTCTGTTTTTCGTTTAATATTTTTTCGACTAATGGTTTCCCTTACTACAAATTATCGAAATGTGTCAGTGAAATATTGAAACACTGATTTGAAAAAGATCAATACCACGTGAAGGATTCTTTCGAATTTTCAAATTCCATTCGTGATATGAACATTCCCGAAAATGACATATTGATATCTCTCGACGTGGTTTTTCCTTCCGCACTTCCATCAAAGTATTCAGACATCGCGTTGATTCTGATTATTCCAACTACAATGGTGTTTACCACAAACAAACGCATGGCTTAGGAATGGGAAATTGCATGTCGCATGTTTGCGCTGACCTAGTTCTGTCTCAACTTCAACAACAATTCATGAAAAATTATCTTTCGTAGTCCCTTTCTTCAAAATATTTGTAGATGACATTGTCAGAGCAATTCCAGAAGATAAAATAGATGAAATTGTGAACAAAATTCTCACCATACATTGAAATTCACTTCAGAAAAAGAAGAAAACAGTTCTTTGCCATTCTTGGATACCAAAATCATTAAAACATCAGACAACGTCCTAAAAGTTGATTTCACATAAGTTGACATAATTTCAGAAAAAAATCAACATCATAAAAAATCCAATTCAGAATACCATCATTAAAATCCAGAAATAATAAAAAATTACCTTGTACAAAACAATTACCCAATATCATCAGTCAAAGAAATATTGAACTGAAAAAACTAATTGCATAACAAAATTGAAATACTACACAATACCATATGTGAAACACCTTTCAGAAAACTTTGCAGCAGTTCTGAAAAATGAACAATCAAAAATAGCGTTTGAAATAAAAACACCATTGGAAGACATTTTTTTATCACACCCAATACCAAAACCCCTTTAGACATTACATCAAATGTGGTATACCAAATTAAGTGTGACATTTGTCCAAAATGCTATGAAGGACAAACAGAACCTTATTCAAAAGACAAGGTTAGCTGAACTCGGAAGACACACAAAAAACTAAACATTAACAACCCACTGCTTCAGTTGAACAGATCAGAGAAGTAAGTCACAGTTTCAGTTTTGACACACCCACCTTTCTCGATACACAACCCTTATTATCCAAAAGACTCCTCAGTGAAATGATTCATATATTTAAACAAAACAGTGTTAATAGCAGAAGAAATATTGAAGGTTTAAACACAGCATTTTCCAATTTTCTTGGTCAGATTCCGATTTAATCATCCATTCATATCTATGGTGTTTCTATTTTTTTTTCCGAACCATTCTGAAAGAACACATGCACTCGACTCACTAACGGTTTCCTCATTTCAGTCTCAGTATCCGTCTATATTAAGTTGTTGTGTGTGTTATTGTTCCCTCGTTCTATGGATCTAATTATGTCTCTCCTTTAAATTATATTGAGGATTTCAAACACAAAAAAACTAACAAGTACAATTGACTTGCCCAAACTTCCCTTTTCCTTCTTTCTTTTTGCACATCACAATCGCTGTTAGATAAATCCCAATTTTTGCCTTTTTTGACAGAACAGAAGCCATTCTCGGCAGTTGACGTATAACTAGTAATAGACCGGGAGATGGTGACACAAAATATTAGGTCATTTGTACCAGTATGGCGGCTCTTTAGGGGTCTAATTACGGAATGACAAAGAAGAAAATGATGGTTATTTTTTTGGTGGTTATTTTTTTTTAAATTAATGTAGTCGCGTCGGTATGGTGGGCTGTGAGTCACACCGGAAAAGTATGGCATTAGGCTACCGCCTACTCCTTTTTCTAATGACTATCGGAAAATACAAGCATTTTTGTGGAATAAATCGTTCGACACTCGTTATTTATCCGACACGTTCGATTAACGCCCACGCAATTGGGCCGCCGGTACCAGCGCTATGACCATCATTTTCTTTTTTGTCATTCCGAAATTAGACCCCTGAAGAACCGCCATACTGGTACAAATGACCTAATATTTTGTGTCACCATCTCCCGGTCTATAACTGATATCACTTGATATCGGAAGTTTGAAATCGGAACGTATGTACAGTCGTACCAATCATGCCCGACGTCACTTTCCCGATGTCGGGTCCTATGAATGGTAAAGTGTGTAGGGGCCTTCAGTCCGTTGCATCTGCCTGAGATGTGCTCCGCTCTTTCTTCTTCGCCTTGACAGAAGCGACATTCTGCACTCACTGACTCTGGAAGAAGTTACACCTGAGATCCACAAGTTACTCTACTAACGAACCACTCGACATAATGTTTCCAATTTGAAGACCAATGTCGACTTTTCGCGTTATCGTACTATCAGAGCAAGAGCCCGGAAATGCCAGACCTTCGTTATTTTATAAAAGCTGATAGATTCTCAGCGCATGCTTCCAGCATAGCAGGCTTTGGCAGGTAACAGGTAGCAAAGGTGTATAAAATAGCAACTTAAATTTGTCAAAGTTTAAAGCGCCATTTTCTTATATTTTTTTCGGAATAATATTAGAAATCACGTCATCCATTGCCAGAAACTCAGTATCGTGGCACCCCTTGCTGGACACCCTTGAATTTAATGAATTGTAACTGTACTTACGTTATAGTATTAAAGTTGAGTTTTATACAGTGCTTGTGGGAAGTCCGTTCCCCCCCTACTCATTTTCAAACCACCTGGTATATCGCAACGAAATTTGAACGGCTCAAATAGGAGATCAAAACCTACTTCCTCATGAGAAAATCACAGCTAGAAGTATCGAAATAACGGCTGAGCGCCATCTTCAATTTTTTTTTTATTTAGAACACCCCGTATATTATTTTATTTTCAAAATCTGCTCATAATTCTCAACAGTTTTCTCCGGAACACTTCACTCCTGAATTCAATTGTTTTCGAAATATTAAACGTTTGAAAAGTGACATTCCGGTTTGAAATGAAGTATGGATTTTGGTCACTTCCGGTAAATTATTTTGCTAACTAAACGCTGAAAAAATCTGGAGATCCTAGTGGCCATTCTGAACTTCCCCTGCGACCTATCCATCGCCCAGGAAAGTTTGTATCGAGGAACTCTCTAGCCATGCGATCGAAATGGGGAGGAGCCCCATGCTGCTGAAATATGATTTAACGATTTTCAAACTCTTGTGAGATTGCTTCTGATGAAAATCGGTCCAACAATGCGATTTCCCAAAATCGCCGTCCAAACTGGGTATGCCCCTCTCTGAAAATATGCGGATCAGTATCGCTCCAGTATCGTACGTTCTGTTTGTTGACTTTTCCATCAAGATAAAACGTGCATTCGTCTGCGAAACATACACGTTTTAGGAAGGCCCGTTCTCGTTCGATTGTTCTTGTTAACCACTCACAGAATTCAACCCTCCGGTCCGGATCATCCTCCGTGAGAGCATGCAGGATTTTCATTTTATAGGGATGAAACTTTTTTTTTTCTAGGACTCTTTGGACACTTTTTGAACTTACTCCACAGGATTCAGCAACTGCAGACGTCGACTGAGTCGGATTGATTAAAATTTCAGCAACAATTTGTACCTTTTTTTTTTCTCTGAAAGAGGCGGTCTTTCTGATCTTGGAGCATCTTTCAGCGTACCAGTTGAAAAGTTTGCGCAAATATGATCTCGAAAAAGGATTCTCGGGAAATCTATCATTGAACATACGGACTGCTAGATGATCATTCCTTCCAGCTTCTCCAAATATCAAAACTGCTTTAAATTTATCGTCTAAACAACGAGTCATGATCACACTCTTCATAAGAGGATTTAGGCGCTCAACAGTATATTTGACAGTTAGCAGTTCAATTCGACAGTAAACAAGATGTTACCGCGACAACGATTTTTTCCAATGCAAACGTGATTGAAAGCAACATTAGTGTTTTTGGTTGGATTTAAAATGACCAAAATGTCACTTTTCAAATGTTAATATTTCGAAAACAATTTAATTTAGGAGTAAAGTATATTCGAGAAACCTGTTGAGAATTATTCAGATTTCAAAAAAAACTATTGAAGATGGCGCTCAGCCGCCATTTTGGAACTTGAAGCTGTGATTTGTCCTTGAAAAAGTTGGTTTTAAGTTCCTATTCAAGCCCTCCAAATTTCGTTGCGATATACCAGGTGGTTCAAAAATAACTTGGGGAGGGGGACTTTAGACGAGCACTGTATATGTTACTTGGGTAACTATTAGAAGATGTTTCCCCAGTAGCCAGTAAGTTTCGACAGTTCTTACCATAGACATTATAAATGATGGACTGGCCGTCACGTGACATTAACACACAGTTCGTTACGGACTATATAAGAGAGAGAGAGAGAGTAAGATGATGTGAAGGATAGAAATAAGTCAAGGCAAAATATACAAATTGGCTATGGCATTACATTTGAAAAAATTATCTTTTGGGAAATATTGACTACTTTGAATGAAATGAGTTTTGGAAAAGTTCAAGAAAACACAGTGAAGAACTTTATGCGACATTTTGATGATATATATCAGACATTTTTTAAACTCTCATCCTTGTCAATGTATAATAGACCGTGTCAAGTAATACGAACAAACTCCATTGTTACAGAGCACTGATGATGAATTGAATATCATTCGAAACGTTGGCAATAAAAACAATAGTTGTTCTCCGCATTTATTGATTATCATCCCAACCAAACCTCCAGGAAAGTAAACTCATGATCACCAAACTTATCTGTTATCCTCTGTAGCTGTAGCATCGTGTTTCGGATTTTTCAATGGCAATATTTGTATAGTCGTTATATCAGAAAAAACAGCACATGGAATCGAATTGGCGCAGTCACCCCAAAATTCCATCCTCGGGAACATTCAGCGACAATTTTTAAATTGCGCTGATAGCCCTTCGGCCATTTCAATTCGAAATCTCGATGGCCATCAATTCGAGATCTATCCACATCCAACATATTTTTCCACGATGCTCTTGTCATATTTATGAGCGATGGGAAGAAAATAAAACGTGCCAGCTTTCATGTTCCTCGAAAGCCATCGTAAATCCAGCGAAATGAGACAGAACGACGTTTGTGCAGGAAATATGATTTGAATTTATTTCCACGTTGATTTGAATTCGTCCTGTGTGCTAACCTCGTCATTATTACGTGCTCTTTGATGAGAGAAAATACAACCTGGGTTGGAAATATTCAAGGAGGTATTCACTATTTCATTAGTGTTTGGTATATTTATGTTCAGGTAAATATGTATGCTTTTGCTACTGAATTTCTGTCAGACTGTTTTGCATAAACACAAAAACAAGAGAGAACTCAAAATCATAAAATGAATGTATGAAATAATCAAAATGTTCGATTGAGAGTGACAGTATAAACACCTTCGTAAGTTCGTCATCCATGCAGATTTCGAGTGGGTGATTTCCAAAAGAACTGAAAGTACGAGGTAAATAACATACAAGCACCTCAATAGGGACAGATATGGATATATCAAATATTAATAGAGCGCCAAATTCTGATGCAGGCATATTTTTTAATAAACTGGAGAATTTGCTATCTAAACTACCTTCAGTTACACAAATCATATTGGCAGGTGATTTTAACATAATTTTTGAAGACTCTCATACCCAAAGACAACAACTCTGCAAATTATTAACTCCTTCCAATTCACAAATGCATGTTGAGTCTCCTACTCGTATATCTGAACAAAGTGCCTCAATGATTGATTACTTCTGCACTAACGCAGAAAAGGTCACATGTTTGGTAATATCCTTGGGTTATTCTGATCACGAAACTATAATTAGTACTGTTTCTCTTGATTTAAATGTAAACAAAAAAAATAACCACAAGTAGCAGTGAAAACTGAGAAATATTTCAAAAACTGTCCTTAGAAACAAACTGGGAAATCAGTGCAAAAACCGAGGTAGCTTTTTCTGAATTTTATATAAAACTCAAAAATAATTTTGAGAAAGCATTCCCCTTGCAAAAAGTTAAAATGAAGAAAAATAAAAAACATTGGCTTACACGGGGAATACAAATCTCTGTAGAAAATATGAGAGCCTTGCATGGTGTCCGCAAATCCACAAACGAGCCATTCTTTCAGACATACTATCTTAAATATAGAAGTACATACCGAAATACTGCTGAAGAAACTCCAGCACCACGGTTTCCGGAAAACGAGTCTGGAATGGTTCAAATCTTATTCGAAAAACCGGAACCACTTAGTAATATTGAATTTGGGGTACCTCAAGGCTCAATACTGGGACCAATACTATTCCTCCTTTATGTCAACGACATTATCGAGTTGAATATATCCATAAAGATAACCCTCTTTGCAGACGACACTACAATTCTGTGGCATGAGAAAACAGGCCATAAGCTCCAGGGCAAAATTGAAAGAGATAAAATAATAATCAAGGAATGGTGTGCCTCTAATTCTTTGGTACTCAATTTGAACAAAACAAACCCAATGACATGTCGCTGTAATATCTCTGAAATACCTTCGGCTAACAACCGGATAATCAATAAAACAAGAACCAGATTTCTCGGGTTAGATATAGACAACAAATTGAAATTTGATTGCCACATTTAGAACATCTGCAACAAATTAGCATCTGGCTGTTCCGCGATACGAGTAATCTCGAATGAACTGGGTTATTCGACAGCAAGGGCTGCATACTTCGCCTCAATCGAATCACATCTGTGCTATGAAATCGCATTTTGGGGAGTATGCAGTTCATATTTGCTCCAGAACATATTCGTATTACAAAGAAGGGCTTTGAGATATATCTGCAAAAAAAACCCAGAGATTCTTGTAGAGAGCTCTTTGAAGAACATGGAACTTTAACGCTAGTATCCCTATATATTCTGGAATCTGTTTGATTCACAAAAATAAAAATGTTTCAGAAATAGCAGATACACAATACAACATACGCCAGAATGACTTCATCAAACTACCAATACTTAGCACCACAGCAGTGAAAGACTCTATAATCTACAATGGTATTCAAATGTGCAATCACCTGCCAATCTATAGCTGAAATATTACATGTATCACTTCAAAAAAAACATTAAAAAAATATTGATTCAGCAAGCTTTTTACGATATTGAAGATTATTTCAGCACCACCTTATAGCTCTATATATTTGTATGTTTGTATATGTGTACATGTCTATGTATACATATTTATGTTTCATATGTGTCTGTATGCATGTGTAGATGCGTTTATTTATATTTGTGTGTATGATCTATAATAATTTCTGAAATATAGGTTTCTATTTTTGTTGTCTTCCAGACACCATTATGTATGAAAAAATTATAACTGTGATACACTGACCATCTGTTGAATATATATATTTCACAATAGTGTAATGACTCCTGAAATTTTATTTCAGAATTATTTACCAAATAAACTAAAATAGTTCTTTTATTATTATTATTTTTTATATATAGACAACTTACTTGTAATCTCTATATTTACTATTTTAATTTAAAATCTTTTATATATAAACCTTCATCCATGTAATAAGTCTATGAGAATGATATTCTTCCGACATTAAAGTATACCATGATTGATTGGTTATCACTAAAACTCATACAGTAACGAAGAGTTTCTGAACAGCGAGTTGCAACCACACTTGTTCTTTTGTTCATTTGTTTTGTGTGCCTTGCTTTTTCTTCCTTTCAACAGCCTGGTAATACTGAAAACGATACTTTTCAATAGATAGCTGCCATATATGTGAGACGTATGCGAGCAGGTCACCAGTTGATCTCTGATGGCGGAAGCCATATTGCCTATCGTTGACAATTCCTGAGTCTTACAGATATTTCATGAGCTCGATGTTGATGGCTTTTTCCATGACCTTTGAAATAATAGATAGCAGTGCGATAGGTCTGTAGTTGCTAGGTAGGGCCTTTTTGCCTTTTTTAGGGACTGGCTGTACTCTTGCAATTTTCCACTTGGACGGAAATACCCCCAAATTGAAAGAGTGGTTGAACAACTTGCGAAGAACAGGTGTTAGTTCGGGGCACATTTCTTGAGAACAATCGGCGGGATTCCGTCAGATCCACAGGCTTTGTTGGTGTTGAGACCCAGCAAAATCTTTCTGATAGTACGTTGGCGAAAGGTGATCTCAGGCATGTGACTGTCAATAGGTGTAATGTTCGGGGGTTGTTTTCCCGATGAATCCAGAGTGGAATTTCCAGCAAATAGGTGCTCAAAGATATTGGCTTTTTCCTGGGCACTCGTTGCTAGTGTTCCATCTTCTTTGGTTAGAGGAGGAAATGAGCTGGAAGTGAAGTTTATTCCCACAGCTTTGGCGAAAGACTAAAATGAACGGGATCCGTTAGGACATTCAGTGAGTTTTGATCTTATTTTGGCATTGTGGGCATCTTTTGAGCATTCTATTGTCTCTTTGCATATGCCTCCAGCCTCGACATATGCTGCTCTGGTCTCAGGGCCCGGATTTTTTAGCCATCGATGGTATGCTGCCTGTTTGGAAGCCACAGCTCTAGAGCAGTTTCTGTTTAACCAGGTCTTATCAGATGATGTTCTTCTTTCGGTATTCGGTATGTAGGTTTGCATCCCCAACATGATGATTTCAGGAATTGTCTCAGCACATCGTGTTGGATCTACTGAAGAAAAACAAACTCTCTTCCATGGAAACGCTGAGAAAAACATACGAAGACCTTCCCAGTCGGCCGAATTGTAATGCCACATGAGACGGGGTGGTATCGTGCAGCTCGATGGTAAATGGAAAGAGCATGTTGTGGAGATGAGGGTGTGATCAGAGTTTCCAAGTGGGGCATAAACTTCTATTCTATACGGGTCAGGATTGGTGGTGAGGAAAAGATCTAGTGTATTGGCAGACTGGTTGTTGACATCAGGGATGCGGGTTGGTAGCTCGACCAGTTGTTCTAGACCATGAGTGATGGCGAAGGCCTCGGCTTGACGACCCGCATCATCTGTTTTGTTAGAGAATTTGAGCCAGGCAGCGTTATGTACATTGAAGTCTCCCATGATTATGGTTTCAGCTGTTGGATGGTTCTCCTGAATGTAGTCCAGTTTGAGTGATAAAAACTCAAAGAGGTCGTTATATGAAGGTTCATTAGGTGATAGGTAAAGGCAGCAGAGGAACTTAGTCAGTTTGGTATCAGATAGCTTGAACCACATCAAATCAAAGTCTTTCGGTTCCAAACTCTCTCCACGCTGGCATGAAAGGTTAGCCTCAGCGTAAAGGCAGACTCCACCTTTGAACCTGAATCGAGAATGGAGTTCGTAACCAGGACAAAGCATATGGACCTTGTTGGTGGACGAGTTTACTTGTGTTTCTGTTAGAGCCAGAATATCCGGTTTTTTCGTCTGTAGGTGATGGTGGACGTCATTGATGTTCTTGTTGAGTCCGCGGATGTTGCAAAAATTATTCTTTAATGTTGAGTCCCCTCGAGTACCTCTCGCCCGGAAATCCGAATGGAGAGGTATTTTGCTTCCGGAGTGTTTTACTCTAGGAGACTTCATCATTATTACTATTAGGATGCACCTGAAAATAAAGGAGGAATTGGGAAAAAGGAAAGAGGGAGACCGGAAAGTATCGACCGAACACTGAAACATGGAATGATCCATTTCACAGCACACAAAGTCGATATGGTGGTATTTCACCGGGCGATGAGACCATCTTCCACCTACGGTTATCCTTTTAGTCGCCTCTTACGACAGGCAGGATTTACCATGGACCCCATACAGCATAAATATATATTTATATATATATATATATATATATATATATATATATATATATATAATATATATATATATATATATATATACGAAAGGAGGATTAGAGGAGAAAAAATTGAATTTTTTTATCACTCTCCTGAGGTTGCAGTCATTTCAGAAGGCCAATGTAATAGTACTCTCTGTTATTTGTCAAGCTTTCGAAATTTATTAATTATTTCAAGACATTAGAACAGAAATATTGTAATCAGGAACTTGAAAATAAAGAAATCTTATAACGTGAGACTGTTACAAATGAAAAATAGCGAGACACACATAATATTAAAACATACTTTAAATGCAATTCACTAAAACACAAACACTTTTATTTAGTGAATTGCATTTTAAGTATGTTTTAATATCATGTGTGTCTCGCTATTTTTTATTTGTAACAGTCTCACGTTGGTAAGTTTCTTATATTTTTCCAAGTTTCTTTTGTGATTAGCAATTGTTTTCTTGTTTCTAGATGTCTTGAAAATGAAATAAAATGAATTTCAAAAGCTTGACAAATAACAGATAGTTCTCATTATATTGGCCTTTTGAACTGACTGCAACCTCAGGAGAGAGATAAAAAAATTCAACTGTGTTTAATTTACAGTGACATGGTGAAAGTGACATTTCTATGTGGTAAAGTGCCACTTCGATAAACGATTCTGAATTTAGTAGAATAACAAACTATCAGTCAAAATGCGAAAAAACATGTTAAATTTACTCCGTTAAATTAAAAGAATTAATTTCAACCATCGGCTACAAAACTTTGAATCGCTTTGTATTTGCGTTAGAATTATTTTTGGGAATGAACGAGGCTAAAAAAACTCATTAAAATATGCCGAATACAAACATTCGTTCAAGTCCAGATGAAATACGGCTACCAACATGAATATATGGAATTGTCAACCTACATAAAATATGTTCGAAGGAAAATTTTTAATATCTGCTGAAACTTGTAGGTAATGCATGGCTGTTTTCAATGGAGTTCGCCAGTTATATGGAATTTTTCATTCCCGTTTCAATAATTCTAAAAAACCGGGATTAAATTGCGTTGGAGTGATAAAATATGAAACGACGGGAACTGATTACTTCCCTCTGGCTTACCGGGAAATGCTTAACAATTGTTCGACTTCCTTTGAAAACGAATGTAAACCGCTTTTATATTATGTTCGATGCGTAGATAATATGAATTAATTGAACTGATTGCGTTAAATTCTTCAGTACAGGAGTTTCAATCAAAGCCAGGCAAATAATAACATTTTGTCATGAGAAGCTGCTTTGATGATGTGTCTCGAGTGAACGAAGTATGGAATGGACCAAAATTTCGACGAATACATGTTCTCAAATCTTCAGTGGAAAAAAGACTGACTAACGTGATGGAAACAAACTGAACATTAGATAATAATAAATAATTTTGGTTTATTTACCGGAATATTATTACATAGTATAATGGAGAAGTACGATAGTCCTACTCAGAGCTTAGTGCTCGTGAAAGCACTCAAAGCACTTTTGTGCTCGTAAGCACTGTGCTCCCGATAACTTTTTTGAACCAGTGCTTAGTGCTTCAAGCATTTTAAGAATAAGTTTAGTGCTAGAAGAGTGCTCCCGAGCAGTTCAGTGCTTCAGAGCACTTTTCAGGATTGCTAAGCACTAAGCCTTCCCTTACATATGAATTTATAAATGTTTTCAAAACAAGAAAATGCAGCCAGCGGCTCCACCAAAACTACTGAACGCGTCTGTGTCCTGATATTATTCATATTTGATATATTAGAGTTGATATAAGCATTGTTTTTAATTTTTTGCCTTGCGAAGTGAGTTTAGAGCTCAACTATTTCAGAAAATTGAAGATTACCCAACTGTATCATATATATTATTTGTAGAAGAGAGGAATTCTGTAATTGAACGAGTAATTGAATATACAGGGTGATTCAAAAGTACTCTGACAAACGTCAGGAGGTGATTCCTCACAATATTCCAATATGAACTGTCCCAATAAATATATGTCCGGAAACGCTTCGTTTCCAAGATACAGGGTGTTGAAGTTTTGTTTTTATTTTCGTTGTTTTCAGAATGACTTTCGAAATACTGACCTAAATTAAATGAAAATTGGTATCGGGAGGTTTTTCGAAGTGTCAAATCCGAACCTGATGTTATTATTCCTCTTACTCGTAGGGGGCAACACCTACATGTCTTTCTCTTTTTTGAAAATTCGTAACTTTTTTTAGCGTACTTCTAGCACATTTTTTAGTAAAAAAAATCAATTCTTCTATCATATCTACGTAAAAAACTACTTCTGTTACAAGTTGCTATAAGCAACCGTTTTCTAGATATTTCCAGTCGATTATTTGATAATCGATGCGTTTTGAAGTTATTACCTGTTCATATTTTCAAAAAATCAATTATCACCATTATTTTGCATTTTTCACGAGTAAGCTTAGGAAATGAATTTGACGTCTAAGTAAGTTGTGTTGGTAGTTACATATTATGTGACGGTTGAACGTTTTGTTGTTTTGTTGAAGTTTCTGTAAGTTTTAAAACCCTAATCTTAAAAAACAATAATGCTCATTTAGCCGATATGCATTTTGTTTATGGCTTTGCGGATGGCAATGCGCGCGGAGTGATTTTCTAATCGAGTACTACCTTCAGCTCCAACATTTATACATCTCCACCGTCGTTTGGCAGAAACAGGTAGCTTTAAGAGGGCAGCTGATATTATTGGAAGACCACGAGCAGTCCAAACCCTAGAATTGAAAGAAGCTGTTTTGAAAGCTCTCGAGGAGAATCCAGAAACAAGTACAAGAATAATTGCTGAAGCTCTCAATTCTACTGAGTCCACAGTTTGGAGAATTATCCACGATCAACAATACTATCCTCATCATATTCAGAGGGTACAAGCTCTTTTGCCACGAGACTTTCCCCAACGCATTACTATATGTCAGTGGTTTTTGAGAAAATTGTCTGGAAATCCCCAATTTTCAAGACATGTACTCTTCACGGACGAGGCAAACTTCTCTCTAAATGCTTTCCCAAACTTTCATAACAACCATATTTGGGCTCTGGAAAATCTGCACGCAGTTGGTGAAAAACATTATCAGTATCAATTTTCTGTAAATGTTTGGGCGGTAATAATTGATAATTACTTGATAGGTCCTTTCTTTCTTCCGTTCCGACTGAATATAGATTTTATAGAAAAATAATTGCCAGGACTCCTTCAGAATGTACCATTAGAAATTCGTGATCTAAACCAGCTAGATTTTTATTTTTGGGGACATATGAAGTCACTAGTTTATAAAACTCCAGTAGCGAACGGAAAAGATCTAAGAAACCGAATAGTAGACGCCTGTGAAACAAGAAATACACCAATAATTTTTGAGCGGGTACGAGACTGAATGCCTCTATCTTCGCTAAAGGTGGACACTTCAAACAATTCATTTGGATACAATTCAGTTTCTTTTATTTTATTCTATTCTACATATTCAAAATTTCTTGAAATAAAATGTTGATATTTCTGGCAAATTTTATTGAAACAAATACAAATTTTGCACTTTTGATACAAAAACCACTATTTCAAACGAGTAAAAATAGATAGAATAGGTGGCGCCCCCTACAAAAAACCAAAACTACTTACTTGAACGTCAAATTCATTTCCAAAGTATTCTTGTGGAAAATGCAAAATAACACGCATCGATTATAAATAATCGACTTGAAAATTTCAAGTCCAAATATCTAGAAAACGGTTGCACATAGCGACTTGTAACAGGTGCAGCTTTATTACGAACACATGATGGAGAAATTAATTTTTTCACTGGAAAATGTGCTAGAAGTACGCTCAAAAAAGTTATGGATCTTCAAAAAAGAAAAAGATGTGTAGGTGGTGCCTTCTACGAGTGAGAGCAATGATAACATCAGGTTCGAATTCGACACCCTCAAAAAACCTCTCAATACCAATTTTCGTTTGATCAAGGTCAGTATTTCGAAAGTTATTTAAAAAAAACGAAAATAAAAAGTAAACTTCAACACCCTGTATCTTGGAAACGAAGCATTCCCGGACATATATTTATTTGGACAATTCATATAAGAATATTGTGAGGAACCACCTCCTGAAGTTTGTCGTAATACTTTTGAATCACCCTGTATTTGCGCAGCAGTGAATAATGACTAGTGTGACATTAAAATGGCAAGTTTCGATTCCAAGTCACAATTTTACTTCAAGTGGCAATTGTCGACACAAACTGGCAATTGTGACTTCAAAGTGGGAATTATTGATACCAAGTGAAAATTTTCACTTCAAAAAAACAAGTGTCGACTCGAATTGATAATTGACACTTCAAAGTGACAACTGGCGTTTCCTAGTGACAGTGTCACTACAAACTGACATAAGTCGACTCAATTTACTATACTTTCAAACCTGACGCACTCTCCATGTTGCCGTCAGAACATTCGTAACACTCCGTGTTACGTAGACTGTGTATAGGTTCGCGCCTATTTCCCGCCTGCACTCTGCAATGCAAATACTTTCGTTGATCATTTAGTCTGTGGAGGTGTGTTTGATATTTTCCTGGCTAAAGCATTTGATAAACAATGAACGTGAACGTTACTCATGAGTGAAGTGAGTGCAAACGGACAAATAAGCATTATTACGACTTAAGAACACACGTAAAAAAACATTATGGAAATAAAGTTAATACAATTGCACCTTCAAACGAAAAAACTACAATAATTGTAATAAGTGTTCGGTCATACATAATTAAAAATAACATGTTAAAAAAGTGCACAATGCTGCAGAGCAATCGGGGAAACCAAAACAAAAGAGTTCTTCATGTGACTCTTCTTCATTTGTTAAAGACTTTCTTCAGTACAAAAAAAAGAGCACAAGAAGAAATTCCCGTTTAATGAAGCCAGGCGCAGCAAAATGTGAATCTCATTGCAATGGATTTTTTACATTGAGAGAAGTTATGCCATTTATCACCTTATAAAAAACTTACCAACTTTTTTTCGTACGATTTCATTCCTAATGTCGTTAATCAATAGCACTATGAACATTTGATAAATATTTTATTATTATGTTTTCATCTCTCGATTTATCCTGGGCCAAATTATTGTGTCAACTTTATGAAAACGAAAGTGATAGGATAATTTGAATAAGCAATTATAAGTTAGAAAATATAATTGATATAGTAATAGTTGGAAGTGTATTCATTAATTCTCTTCAATAGTTGAAAATTAATGATATGCTTTCTATCAAAAAATATTTATAGGTGAAAAAATTATTTTTTACCATGATTTTGGCTGAACTCTCTGCAGACGCATACTGGGACACTTTTGGGGCCGGAAACCTTTTTCGTGAGGGTCCATGCAACTTCTTACGGAAATTGTTTTTTTTTTCGAAATATTTTCAGAAGATTTTATTTAAGATGCTGTGTTAATGTGTTTTGGGTCCAATTCTCTTTATAATGGGTATGTGGAAGTTTTTGGTGATGAATATCATTATTTGGTAAAAAAAAATCAGGAATTCCAGATGACAGCTCCGATATGGCTGATGTGTTCAATCATTGATTGTCCAAATCTATTCAAAATTGATATCTGGAGGTTTTCGAGGTCGCAGATTATAATTTTATTGTCAAAATTCGAAAAAGAGGATCTAACATGGCTTACGAGATTCATTTATTATCCGAATGAAAATTGGTATGTAGGGGTTTTTGGAGTCGACATTCATGATTTGTTGAAATTGGGTCATTCGAAGAGACAGCTTCAAAATATTCGATATTATATGAATGAAGTTTACATTTTGAAGTGCACTAGCGTGCGAGACGTATTCCTTTCACCACAGTTTTTTCAATGCCACACTTATAAATAATATATTATACGCCGGCGCGAGCCTGATGAGGGGGTGGTGATGCAGTAATTACCCCTCTCCCCACCCCATGACGCATGACTGCATAGACAGAAAATTCGAGGATTAAAAAGAATTTTTCTACTTTAAAAAAATTATCAGTGAACCTTCAATAAAACCAGTTATGACAGACAAAATTTCAGCACAAACTGTCGTAAAACTGCGAAAAACTTTGAATTTGAATCATTGTGTGGACATTGGCGTCGATGGGTGCAACTTAATGTTGGGTGAAGCAAGAATTGAAAAAGTGCCCATGCAATAACCACGCACTGAATTTATCTATTTCACATCAATGGAAATAAATAACAAAAGTTTGGTGATACAAGGTGGATTGAAAGTTCAGCGGTTCAAAAGAAGTTTTTCAAATATTATTGAATCCCTCAATTCATTACCTAATTGGGGGGAAGAGATTCAGCGGTAAGTTTATGTTTTTGTACAGGCCATAGATAATTTGTACGCGGAGAAGATCATTTTGAATATTTCACAAACATTGCAATTCGAAAGAAGGAAGGTGACGATAATTTCAACAAAATTTACAGAAAAATAGCGAAGATTCACGAAATATCAGAGCGACATCACTATACCACGAGTGGTAGGTGAACAAACTATGAGTCCAAAACAATGTTATAGAACCAAGGTCTATTTCCCTGTCCTCGATAGTATCATAAAGGATTTCAGATTCAACAATAAAGCTGTGTTCAATTTTAATAAGGTTGTACCTTCCATCTGCTTATATCATTCAAATGCTCATCTGAAAAATTGTAAAAAAAAAATTGTAAGATTTTTGACCCAATTATTTGAAAATTAATCTGAATCTTCTTCGTACCGCAGATCAACATCAGAACTGGAACTATGGATGAATGAATGAAAGAATTGTCCTGCCTGAAACTGGTATCGATTCATTATTGAAGTGTGATGAAAATATATTTTCTTTAATTCATTCTGTTTCACAAATTCAAGTAACATTGCCAGTATCTGTCGCTTTGGCAGGACGGAGATTGAAAATCTATATGAGATCAACCATTTCGGAGAATCTCTTAACAGTACTTGCTTTGTTGAATATACATCGGGACATACAAATTAATATGGATAATATTATAGACAGAGTCGGTCTCTAAAGAAATAGAAAATCAGAATTTCAAATTTGATACCATATTTATCCATTATAATCTGTTTTATTTTTATTTTATTTGTTTAGTTTTTATGTATTTTTGTCAGACATTCTCTTATTCTTTATTTATTCTGTTCGTTTCGAAGAATATTTTGTTTATTTATTATTATTAATTTTTTTATAGGGAACTAACGTATATGACACTTCTATACTGATTATACCGCCCCCCCCCCAGAAGAATTACCCTAGGCACCCACCTGATAATATGCGTTTTACATAATTATTTTGTTTCCATTGCTGCTCTGGATTCAATTCGACGTGAATAACCCAAAAATACAAAAATCCCTTTTTTCATTTGTATAGTATTTCTAACCCCAATTGGACCGACATAAAAAGTTTCGAGAAGGAAATCTCTTCCACACGACAGAACTTTTTTATGATTGTACCAGGAACGCTTTGAGAGTAAAAACACTGGTAGTATACAGTGCTTCTCAAAAGTCTCCTGCCCCCCTCTTATTTTTGGAACGATTATATATAAACAAGTGAAATTTGGAGACTGAATATTGAAGGTTGTAAACTTCCCTACTAGTGATGATAGATGACGAAATCGTCAAAGATGACGTCACAAGGCCATTGTGACCAATAATTTTAAACGGAACCCTACTGCAAGCGACACTTCTTTTAAAAGGTATCGAAAAAACCTATTCAATGATACTAATTTTGTTTGTGTTTATGGCAGTTTTGTCAACTCGCTTTTAAAAAACACAAAGCTGTAATGAATCAAATCAGTTAATACTAAAATTCCAAATTCAAGATCCGCCTCTGGATAGTTGTCAAATAAGCTGACGTTTTTGTAAGTCTCCCTAATTCGACGTTTTTGTAATTGTTCAAGTTTTTGTACATTTAATAATTTGTGTATTGTTGATCGAACGTTTAACTGTTTTAGCAGCTTTTGGTACTTTTAATATTTTTGTACCTTTCAATAATTTGTTAAACTGTTGTGAGCCGAACGTTTTAGTGCTTCAAGGAGCGAAATTGTGCGTGCTTTAGGTGATAAAGTAGCAGCGATCCTAATTCTTGGTGAAACTGGACAAAATATTCATGCAGCAGAACACATTTTCAATGAGAGGTTTTCCGATCGCCCCGTTTCGAGGACTTATTTAAGGGAGTTCCTTCGTAAGTTTAAAACAACGGGTAGTTTAAATGATGCGAAACGATCTGGTGGACCACAAATTTTTGATGAGAAAAAAACTGCAATACTGGCAGAAGTGATAGTTTATCCTACTTCTTCAACAGCTCACGTTGCATCTACCTGTGGAGTCAGTCGAAGTACAGTACACAGGGTGTTGAAAAATGAACAAATTTCATCCATACAAATCAAAAATGGTTCATCAACTCTCAGACGACGACCCAGACCGAAGACTAGAATTTTGTGAAAATATGGAAACTAAAATTAACCAACAGCCAGACTATGTCAAAACAATTTGTTTTAGTGACGGAAGTACTTTTTATCTGAATCGAAATGTAAATACACAGAATGTGAGGTATTGGAGTGACGCAAATCCTCACCTGTTTCGTGAAACACATACCCAATTTTCCCAGAAGGTGAAAATTCGGGCAGGTATCCTGAGAAACCACATCATTGGGCCTTTTTTCAAATACTTATTGAACAGGTGAGGTTTATCTGGAGCTGTTGCAAAACGCAATAGAACCGTTAATCTTCGTAATTTTGGAAGATAAACCAGATGAATTCGGCAATTTGGAAATAATATTCCAACAGGATGGTGCTCCTCCACACTATTACGGTGCAGTGAGACGGTATTTGGATGAGGAGTATCGTGGTAGATGGATCGGACGACGAGGTTCAACAGAATGGCCAGCTCGATCACCGGACCTCACACCTTTGGATTTCGATTTCGAAGGATAACGCTAACACTGAACCTGACAATATTGACGTTTTAAACCAACGTATTGTTGCAGAATGTGAGGCTCTTTCCGCAGACACATTTGCAAAAGTACGAGAAGAGTTTAAAAATAGGATATTCCACTGTCAGGAAGTAAATGGAGGTCACTTCGAGCGATTTCTTTGAGTGGATACTGATCCTCATATCTGTGATTAATATCATACTGAATTGAATTCAAATTTTAATGTTTACTAATGAGCCATCAAAACTGCCATGAACACAAACAAAACGAGTATCATTGAATAGGTTTTTTCGATACCTTTCGAAAGAGGTGTCGCTTGCCGTAGGGTTCCATTGGAAATGATTGTTCACAATGGCCTTGTGACGTCATTTTTGACGTTTTCGTCATCTATCATCACTAGTAAAGAAGTTTACATCCTTCAATATTCAGTTTCGAAATTTCACTCGTAGTGCTCTCATTTTTATTGCAGTTCCAATTGGGATTAGAATAACTATACCAAATTGTTTATTACAGCAATTCTATATCAAGAAGCAACTCAAGTGCCCAACAGTCTCTTCCATTTGGAAAGCGCTTAGTGCTCGCTAAGTCCAATTACTTTCTGAAAAAGCTTGATAATCACGAGCATTTCAGAAATGAAAGTGCTTAAGTGCTTCAGACTCGGTAGCACTTTTCAAGAGAACTTACTGCTTTGTACTCGAAGCACTTTCGTCAGTGCTCGGCACAGCTCTGGTCCCACTGAAGAATCTGAATTTGCTAGCGGGTTTCGTATAGTTTCGTATAGTTTTCGTGAATCAATGGTTCTGAAGATGGTGACTGTTGGCTACTAGATAATATGACAATACCTATTGACCAATTGAAAATCATAATGACGAATACACATTCCAGTCATATTCGAGTGGAGATGAACGTATTCTGTTCAAACCACTTTCTGTAACTGACTGATTTCTGGGGATTTGTATCTTAACCATCTCTCAGAAGAAGTGTATTGACCTGCATGGTCCTAGAATAGTGGATCGAAAACACTAGCATTATATGAATTTGAATGGAAATTAGCGAAATATTATCCAGGCTTTGAAATACTGATAGTTAGAGAGCCGCGGGTCTAAAACCGCGATGAGAAGCTATAGGTCTTCCGTTTGGTGAGATGAAAATTCATCCCTCGACAACCCCAAATATTTTTGAAATCAGGCAGGGTACAGTACAGTACGGAGGGAAAATGTCTATCGACTTTTTCGACGATTTCTACATGTCTTCCATTATAATAATTTTGTTTAGGAAGTGACCAGTAATGAGTTGACTAAGCGAAAGACGATTTGGTTGAGGCGCACTACTCGAAACCTATTATCGAAAATTTTGGGCCCCATAATCGATCATCGCAAAAATTCGACGTCTCCTATATGCTTGATTTTGTGTTTCTCCACTTTGTTATGGTTTTCACATCCGAAAAATCTGAGTGGAAGACTTTTTCAGTAGGGCCCGTTTTCAGGGTTGGCCAAATGAACAAATTGAAAAACTCGCGGGAGTTTTCAAATTCCGGGTGGAATTTTTTCAGGGGCCAAAAAACTTCATTTCCAAAGGAAAGACTTTTTGGCCAACTTCCACACCTCCCCACCCCTTTAAATTTTCTCCATTTTTCATGTTTATTCCTGGTAAACTTTATCGTTTGAAAATTTTTCTCATCGATAATTCAGTGTATAAAGTTTAATGAATTCACCTCAGCTAGTAGTTAATGATAACAAAAATACATTTCAACCCCTTTTTCAGGGCTGTTCGCGAACGCCGGCTCAAATAATCTATTTGAGCGAGAAAGAGCACATAAATGAACTTAGGGAGATGAATTAATGCCAACAAATGAATTATTTGGCGATTGGCTCGTTAATTGTTTATAACTTTATCTATATACTTTTTGGTGAGAATTGTTTATAACTCTATTTATTCACAAACCGTTAACGAGCCTAACGCCAATGAATTCATTTGGTGGCATTCTTTCATCTCCCTGAGTCGATAGAAAATTTCCCTTCGTACTGGAGTGGGTCCTGCCCGATTTCGAAAATATTTGGAATTTGGGGTTTTCGAGGAATGGACTTTCACCTCGCCACATGAAAGACGTATGTGGATCATCGCATCTCAGAACCAGCGGCTCTCTAACTATAAGCTCATTCATAATAGTACGGCTATAGAAATCGGGAATGCAATTGAATTCCTCGAATAATGATTCATTTTTGGAAAAATCAATATTAAAGTTGCCAAAAGGGCCAGAGGTAGCTGATCATGTTGACGGGAGTCTTATCGATATCTGAAATTGCAGAAGACGACTCAATCACTAAATCCTAGGACATAATCCCTGTATCTACTCTAAGCCTGCCCAACATCAGGAATAGGCATCTACTTTCCATTTCAGCATGAGCAATACTTGGGTGGATGAAGATCACCTAACAAGAAAGGTGCGCGTTGAAATACCCCAACAACTGTAGCGTAGTGGCATAATCGCAGCTGCAGACGTCAATGAGCACGAGATATTACGATAGATATGTCGTTCTTCGGAGGGGATGTTAAGGTGGCGGTCCTGAGACCATAGGTAGATGTTGAGCACGTCGAAGAACTCTATCTCTGAAACAACAGAGGATTTGGCAAAATTTCTGTTCGGGGGAGGGGGCGGATGTACTCAGCGGCGTCGGGTACTGTTGGTATTCATTATTTTGAATTGTTATTCACGATGGGCATGTTTGTAAATATGGAAATTCGCCGCGTTTTGTAGCTCCTGCAACTGTGCAACTAGAAAATTCACTGTTGTCCGTCGTACACTCACCAAGTGAATTGTTTTCATTTATTTCACTTCCCACGTTTTGAAACGTAACGATTTTCTCAATGTGTTACCATCGGAAATCCTTTGTGGCATTTTGTCTTCACTTGTGTGACTTAAATGTTACAGTTGGCACTTCTTCCGCTGGATTTCCCCATCGGGGGATGATTCAATGGATTGTTTTGCTTGATAAGCCATATGGTTTTTGTGTATTTTCAATGTTTTAGCAGGAAATAATTGTCACTTTCACAGATACGTTCTAACCTCACTTTCTCACTCGCGCGATGCTGTGAAGTCGAAAACCGCCTGCTCGATTGTCAAGTAGAAAATCCAGCAATCTGTCAAAACGAAACCAACATGACGACTGTTGGCATACATTGTAATTCGTTTTAAACGACCATAGTGATAAAAGTGTTCATTTTATGATTATCTATGTGAATTTCATTAGTTTTTCAATTTTGGATTTTAATTCGTGCTGCAACTGAGGAAAAATGATAGTTACTTGAATAGGCCTTTTCATTTAGATGATTTTTTAAGGCGCATGCGCTCGTTTTGAGACCCAAAGTCTGATTGGCTATTGGGAAAGTGATTAGCCATTGGTAAGTTTTGAAATAACAATTTGAGATTGGCTTAGTTCAAAATTAGCGGTATTTTTACATTATGTTAACAGTCAACTTCATGACAAATGCACCTGCATACATTGGCGTTCGAAACTCAATAAGTAAGGTTGAGTACCTATTACCTATTCTTTACCGCCAGAAACCTTTCATTCGTAGATAAAATAATGTACACGAATATTTTCTATTGGTGAGTTTTTTTCTCCATGTAAATTCAAGTCAACTATCCATAGAAAAACTCGGAAATATTTTATTTCCTCTAAAAAAAAAATTCGCCGTCGATGCCGTTGGGTCTGACAGGTAAACAAAGTTAGTCATTTGTCATCTAAATGAAAGAGCCTATTGTAGTTTACTGTGGGTCTCGTCATCACATGGATAGAATCGGGTTTCACTTGGTGCCTATATTTTCAAAACACAAGTTTGTTACTAGTTAAAATAGCTCATCGAGAAAAAAGAGATCTTTATAGTTCAAGATCTTACGGAGTCGAAAATGAAGAGTCAGAGAGTCTGCAGCTATCGTAAATGTGTGCACATTCATGGAAATATCCCTCATTCATGGGTATTACTTCAAACTTTTATGATTCGATTTGTTCTCACGGTTATTTGTATGATTTTGCCTACTTGCATATCTCCGAATTCTTGTACATCAGGATGAAAACCAAAGTTTATGTATCTCTTCAAGAAACATTCAGATGTTAGTGAAATACAAATTTTCCTTAGGATTCTGGTGACTCAACAAATGAAAATATTTTGAAATACCTTCCCTTTATAGATATTTCAGGCAATTGTTAAAATAAAAAATTCTGTATGAATTCAAGAAAAGTCATAATTTGGATTAGTAAAATCTACCTATTAGTGGAGTAAAACCAGCTCAAAATTATGCATTATTCCGGAATTCTGGGGGACGCTATTTATTTTCTCAAAACCCTCTGATGTAACTTAGAAATGACTTGCAGAAAACATTTATTAACTTATAGTTGTGCGCTCATTGTTCATTGATTGTTTAAGCAAATTTTAAATAACTCAATTAATTTCGAAACTGTTCTACCCAAATTGATGTCATAGAGGTGTTCGAGGTCGCTGAACAAGGATATGATATTGAAAAAGCGATATCGTGACCAGTCGCGAAGGTAGATTTCTTCAATGATAATTTACAGCAAATTTTTATTTATGTGTACATCTCGGAGAAAAACTCATTTGAAAAAAGTTGTGGAGCTAATGAAGCTCTATCAAACGTCTAATAATTTGCCGATATTTGTATGGAAATGACTTATTAGGAATTTTACGCTGCATATACTTTGTTCAGGGTCGTAATGTTGGTTAGGTAAGCATATATTTTTTTTATAAACACTATCACAGTTAATTCAACAACAAATTCCACGGTTTTTGGAGCAAAATTTGTTTTTTTTTGGTGTTTGGTGAAATTTGATTCTATCTATTTTGAAGTACAGGTTTGAAGCGTTGAAGAGTGCTCTTGTAAAGTTTTAATATAATATTTTGATCTAGAGTGTTTGGTCTTTGAAGCATGGTCTGAAAATTCAAATTTGTAATTTTTTTAAACTATTCAATATTTTGAGCTCTGTATTTTTCGAAATAAAACTCTTTTTTTTTTAATCACACTTTTTGATGTGTTATTCTGAGAGTAATCAATGGGAATTCCAGATGTTTATATAAAATAAAGAAATGGCAGTTATTCAATTGATTCCAGACAAAATTCTACTTTGACATAATTTCATACACGTACAATTCCTATGCATTTTCATTTTCACGTTTAAAAACATGACTTTACGTTAGCTGCTTTTTCTTCTTTCAGTTGAATTTTTGTTAGCTCAATTTAATCAATTAGATCAAAAGTTATATCAAATTGAGAGTAGCGCTCGTGGCTGCGTGCTCCTCCAACGCTGCACTTCTAGAGTCGCCGCCTCACATTTTCGCACGTTAGCAAAAACATTCCGCAGCTTGCAGTTTTTATTTCAAAGATAAAATTTTTACCCTTTTTTTATGTAAAGTTTTTGTTTTTTGCGAGTGGCACCATTAGTTATTGATTTTTTTTAAATATTCAATATACAATATAATTTGGCAATTTATTTGTCAAATACTTAATTATGCACGTACTGTACGGTTGGTAACTTTTTATATGTTGTTTCCACCACCTTCATTAATGTTCAGTGAGAAGTTACTACCATCCCCCAACTTCTAAAAGCTAAAATCTAATATTACTCCACTAGTATACGTAGAGCGCCTGGTGAGCACTAACTCATTCTCTCTCTAACATTCAAATATGATATTTTCTAATCAATATGAAGAGATAAACTCATATTCCTATTTGGAACAAGCATTTTAAACAGTAACTCATTTATTAAAGTGGACATTAGTCAAATTACTAATAAAACGTAATATTTTCGTAATTGATTCAATTTACACTTATATCAACAAAGAAAAAGTATATTTTTCGCTGTGTTACCTTGCTTGTGTTCGTTATATAAATATATGGTGGAAAGGTAGGCTTATTTTTTTCTGTATAAACGTTATCAAAGTTTATTTAACGACAAATTTCACGGATTTTGGAGCAAAATTTGTTTATATTTTGATTTTTGGCAAAATTTTATTATGAATTAATTATTTTTAATTGAACCAATGGAACATTTGTGGAGTAAAGACTACAAGCTTCAGAAAGTGCCACTAAAAATTCTTAATATCACATTTTGAACTAGAGATTTTGGTTCTTGAAGTATGGGATACAAATTCAAATTTGTATTTTTTTTTGATTTATTTGATATTTTGACCACTGCAAATCTTTAAATAAAATTTTAAGATTTTTTTCCATCTACATACCTTCTCCTGTGTCATTTTGAGAGTGAACTGTGAGAATGTCAGATGTTTATCTTGAAAATTTAAAGAGTGGCAGATCTTCAATTCATTTTATAGCAAATTCTACTTTGACGTTACTTCATATATGTAGTATTCCTATTCATGTTGTTTCTCACATTCAAAAACATATCACCTCCTCAGCCACTTTATGATTCTTCTATTAAAATTTTTGTTAGCTTAATTTTATCGATTAGATCAAAAGTTATAACAAATTGAGGGAAGCGCGTTCGTGGCTACGTGCTCCTCGAGCGATGCACTTCAGTGTCACCGCCTCACATTTTCGTACGTTAGAAAAAAAAATCTGCAGCTTACAGTTTTCATTTTGAACAAAAACTGTTAATACCTCTTTATGTAAAATCTTCCATTCTTCCAAACGGCACTATCCATATTTGAAAAAAAATTCAAGATTCAATAAACAATGTAATTTTGCAACTTATTTGTTGAATAATAAATTAAGCACACACCACACAGTTGGCAACTGTTCCTATATTGTTTCTAACATCATCACTAATGTACAGTAAAAAGTAACCGCAGTCCCCTAACTTTCTGAAGCTAAAATCTAATATAACTCCACTATATCTACCTCTATATAAATTACCAAATTACACAAGAAGCGCAGACAGCGGCTCTTCAATAGCAACCGCTAGTAATCCACATTCGTGAATTTCATTACATATTGTTTATAATTTTCACAGTAACAATTCAGTCGAATTCTCTATGAAGCCCGACTTTCGAATTCAGTGTGATCACAATACTATCATCCCCTACAGGAAGGAGTACATGATGGAGCACAAAATTTATATTCATGAGTGAATGAACCGCTTACCGGCCTCGAAGGTCTTGATGGAATCTGTTGGTAGCCACCGGGACCACATCCGTCCCAACTCCTCCCTAGGAAAGGGATCATCGTGCCCCAGGGCCGGAAACACGAACTGCGAACTGAATGTCTTCCCCAGTAAATCGGTGAGATTTTGCAGCAGCTCCAACTTACGGGAATCTGGGAGATGTCGCACTGTATGTGACAGGCCATCGCTGAAAACAACCGAAACGATTAGATCTATATAGGTATTCGAAGGACGAGGCAGAGATTCGAAAGACTATGCACTTATACAAATAGCATGGAAGTTGAGTTTCAGTTTTATCTTTCCTCTATCTATAAAAAAAGACAGTTGTGAAGTACGTGAGTAGTATTTAATTTCTTCGAAGATAAATATGAAGAGAATATATTTGCTGAAGATCTATTATCTACCCAGAGTACATAAAAAAGTACCCCATCATAACCCATTTCAAGCTTTGTAGGATCCCCAACTTACAACATCTCAAAATATCTAAATAACCTCCTCAATAAAATCTTCAAAAAAGACAACTCCCACACCAAAAATTCATTCGAAGTGGTGCAGGACCTTCTAGATAAGCTAACCCAAAAATATTTCTACGGTGAAGTTATCCATTTACTTTTTCCAATGAATTAACATAATATTTTAGTGAAATTAACATTGTAATATTGTCGATTCCTTCACTAGTTTTCATCATTTATAAACTGACAAGAAGTAATTTGTAAACCTCATGCTGTTGGAATCTCATTCTCTTTATGTTCTTGTTGAAATGGAATGTTGTTGATTCTTTTCTTTCAGTTTTTCATACTACACAGAAAAAAAGTTTTATTGTCTTTTATTTCTTGTCAAAACATGAATAATTGTTTTTCAAATGACGTCAATTAGTATCAAATATAACTTTTTTTTGTGGAAATATATGATATTTGTTGGTAATATAGTTTTTCAGGAGGGATGGTTCAGTAAATCTATATATTAATACCTCTAGATGTGAAGTCCCTCTTCACCAATATCCCAACAGATTTATTGGTAGAATTAGTCGAACAAAAGTGGCACTCAATCGAAACACACACGTAACTCACACTTGGAAAGTTCTTAACATTACTAGAATTTGTCTACAGCTATTCCAAGTTTGATAACGATAACAAAAATCCAATGCTCAGAGAAAACAATATTATTTTAACGAATGGTATATGTACATGTGACCTGCAATATAACAAGAACGAAAATTGGAAGGAAATGGCAAGTATGCGCAAGAGTAATACAAAAGACTTTTTCACTTTTTCAAGTTGTACAATATAAAATCTTGTGTCCTAATTGATGGAAATAATCTTCAGCATTATCAGATTTCTTTATTGTATTTCGAAAGAATGTGTAACATTCTCCTTTTGTTCATAAAACTATAGAGTTATTTTCATGTTGTTCGATGAATAAAAACCGAAACAAATTACAATTAAAACTAGGATTTTTTTTTTGTATTTAATTGAAATGTTCTCCTTGTTTTTTTTGAGCTCAGTTGTTCAGAGTATCAAATAAAATCACTTTTTGCGATGTCTGACTCTTCATTCTGCATAACGGATGATATTTTGATCCTAATGATCCAATTTCACTTGGTTACTAGGTAATTTTTATCTATCGTTACAAATTTGTTTCTGTTCCAATGACTAGGAAATTCATGTTCCAATCACTAGTGCTTGAGTGCCAATAAGAGGTAAAATGGCATTTTATCATTTATTGTAAAAAAAATTATCAGCTATTTTCAATATCAATCATAATGAACATTGATCTTCTACTACAATTACGAAAATATTGGTAATATCCCATTGAACTATCCCAACAGTGCCAATAATCGGTTTCCCATATATGTTTATTTCATACTTCGTTCGATTGAACCTTTGATTATACCAGTCCCCAGAATATTCCACTGAAAAAACAGAAATAATTTTCTCATAATGAAACCAGTTTCATCTAACAAAAAAACATTACAATATCGATCAATGACATACATAATCGTGGATAATGATGATTGTAAAAACTGATAATATTCCCATACCCAACGCAGAAGTAACTTTGAAAATTATTTGATGATCACATAAAATCCGTTGGTCATTATTTCCAGAGTGAAAACGTGCTATCCGAATGTTATCTAATTCCGATTTCCCGATGGCATTCCACAACCGTCAACAGATTCCACCGGCATTGTTCGAATTCGAAATAGAACAAAACTACAATAACAGAACTTCAAATCACAGTAGATCGAAGAGCGATAAACCTATATTCTGTATCGATGTCACATTTGATATTGAACATAGGTGAATTTTGTAGAATGAAGTTTGCTCAGCTGCATCACAGTTATGTCCAGATTTTCTTTGAACAGTACTTCTGGTTGGTTCAAGAAAATCTACATACTATATATATATATATATATATGTATATATATATATATATATATATATATATATATATATATATATATATATATATATATATATATATATATATATATATATTTTATTAATTATAATTAATTATTATTATTATTTTTATTATTATTATTATTATTATTAAAATTACAAATATATTTTTGCACCGCTTTGGGCGCCAAATTGTTATGTAATGATAATATAACAAATTATTATGTTATTATTTCTCCCCACACTTTGGGTGCCAATTTGTTGTGTATTGATAAATTGAATATGAATTGTTTTCATAAAATGAAGATTGCTAATAATTTTTGCTATTCTTTGTGAGCCAAATTGTATGATATAGATAAGTATTTTCACCCTGTATAATATTGCAATGATGTAATAATAATTGCTAGCTACGTCACTGTTCTCTTGTCACGTTGCTGCCAATTGTTATCATTTTTCTCACCACAGCTAGCACAGTTGGTACACCTCTTATCTCAGATAGCCGGTTCAAGGCAATTTAGCCACTACTTGATATGTCAAAACTCAATTTATTCAATGGTCGTAGGAATGATTGTTGATCATTGTAAAAAAACAAACAACAAAGTATCAAAAAGCAATTATTTCCTTTATTCAGGAAGACTTAACTTTACCTGGCCTACGAGAAATAACTTATTCTAATGTGAATCTACAAATATTCACGGATAATCATAAAAATCAAATCATGGATAGATAGACAGAACCTCACTTTTTCCTTGAGAGTGAAGTTTTCTTTTATAGTTCAAAATACAGTGAAATAAAGTTCTTCAGATGTGACATACGTTATTTGTGAAATTGTTCAGGACCGGATGTGCACTAGTAAAGTTTTTATACCTGGCTGGAACTGTCGGTGTTCAAGATATACCCTGGAACTGAATACCTTCTCTCTCCAATCGCTATCAAGGAACTCCAATACCATTAATCAGGAACCATACAGATGCAGAAATCAGCTTTGGATACTTGGATATGTTGTATAATTGAGGTAATATTGGTTTTGTTCTTCAAATGTTGGAATTATTTCATTTTTTTTCTCCCAAATTGTTGCGTGGTATTCGCTTGTAAATTTATATTCGATCTCCTTTTGGTTTTGTTTTCTGTCTCCTAGATACGAATTTTCCTTCCTCTTTTTTCATTTGAATTTTTGAATTCGCGCACCAAATTATCACATTTCACTGTTTGGGTTCATCTTATATAATTTATATATACAACTATTTTCCCATTCCTATTACTATGTACAAATTTCAATAATAATTGCTTATGACATCACCCAGTTGTTATTCTCTCACAATTTCCAATTTTCCATATGACCATCTATTCCCTGAAGTTTGCTGTTCTACCATTGGCTACTTTTAGTTAGCTACAATTCCATATACTGTATGTTTCAAATTTATAAATGTGTTGATCACTTTTTATTCATGAACATTTTGTAAATCTAGACTTTTTGTTGTCTTTTTACCAATTATGGGTTATAATCATTATGACAGTGTATGAAATTGATTGTGTTATAGTATTTTGACATTTTTATCTAGCCATATTATACATAGGCTTACAAATAAATAGAACTTCCAAAATTATGTCAAAACAATCTCTTGAAACTAATAACTATTTATTAATTATTCTTTTTATGGGTTTTTTCTTTCTAAAACTTATGACTGACATAACATAACATAACAATATATATATATATATATAGTCATCAGATTATAGATAGTGACACCTATAATCCACGATATTAGGTGTAACCTTCACCGCACAGATTATAGGTGTCACTATCTATAATCTGATGCTGTTCACATGTTTGTATTGGCCTAAGGCAATTAACCTACGAGAAATCTGATACAAATTTGAAAGAGACCACAGGCCGTCCTGATGATTGGGAAACCATGAAACAGGCTGTAGACGGATGGCGGGTTCTTTTGGATTCGAAACAGATTTATCTTATTCTCGATATTTGTTCGCGTTAAACGCATGAGTAGTACGACTATTGGTATCGTGGGTGGGCCTATCTGACACATTTGTTGGTGACCTGTTAATATGCACGAAATTTCGTGCTATTAAAATTCCACGATATTAGGTTTAAGCTTCACCGCACAGATTATAGGTGTCACTATCTATAATCTGATGCTGTTCACACACATATATATATATATATATATATATATATATATATATATATATATATATTTATATATATATATATGTGTTTGTAATTGAACTCCTCCGAAATGGCTTGACCGATTCTCATGAAATTTTGTGTGCATATCGGTTAGGTCTGCGAATCAGACATCTATATTCCATCCCCCTTAATATTGAGGGTGGTCCACCACTCAATTTTATTTTAATTTTTCAGATGAAATTTGTTGTTTTCATTTTTTTATGAAAAATACATACCACCATAAATTTTCACCCTTCTACGATCAACCCCTATTTTTCCATCACGATTTTTATTTCATTTCATTTTATTTTATCCACAGATCCGCAATAGGGTTGCAAGATGGCAATCGAATATAATGATTGTAGTACGATGAATTGAGAACGGGATAACGGGGTAAAGAGAAAACGGGATAACAGGAAAACGGGATAACGGGATAACGGGGATAACGGGATAACGAGAAAACGGAAAAACGGGATAACAGGATGACAGGATAACGGAATAACGGGAAAACGGAATAACGGGATAAATAAAAAACGGGAAAACGGGATGTCAGGATAAGGGGATAAGGGGAAACGGGATAACGGGATAAGAAAAAATGGGATAACAGGAAAACGGGATAACGGAAATAACGGGATAACCAAAAACGGGATAACGAGATGACAGGATAAGGGGATAACGGGATAACGGGATGAAGAAAAAACGGGATATCAGGAAAATGGTATAACGGGATGAAGGGAATAACGGGACAACAAAACAATGGGATAATGGAATGACAGGATAAGGGGATAACAGGAAAACAGGATAACGGGATGAAGAAAAAACGGGATAACAGGAAAACGGGATAACGGGACAACAGGAAGCGAAAGGAGTCAAAAGCATAGTCTAGATGAAACAACATAAATGAAAACATAGAAAAAAAGAAACTCTACGCGGACGAGAGTTTTCGGGAAAAACATTTTAGGGAACATAGAAATTTGGACAGGACAACGTCTGTCGGGTCAGTAATTAGTAGATTTCAGCCACAAAAAATTGAAAAATAAAAACTTTTTAACAAAAAATTAAATCGACGAAATACGGAACTGAAAAGTAAAAAATGAAATAAACCTTCTTAGTCTCAATAACTAAGCTCCTAAACTAATGTAAGTAACTAATTTTGAGTCGGCGCCAAACAAACAATCAACGAAGATCATTCAATTACTTCAAAAAAATTATTAGAATATCACCGCCCAAGTCGATGCCATCCTTTTACGCCTTACCTAATTCATTTGCTTGTTTGTTTGGCGCAGACTCAAAATTAGTTACTAACATTAGTTTAGGAGCTTAGTTATTGAGACTAAGAAGGTTTATTTCATTTTTTACTTTTTCGTTGGTTTAATTCTTCGTTTAAAAGTTTTTATTTAGCAGTCTGTTCATTTTTGGTTTCAATTTCAGTTGTATTCCTGTTCATATAAACTTTCAACTTATTGATAAGATTTCCACATTTCTCGGTTCCAAGTTCTGATTTCAACTTGTTGTAATCAATGTAATTTTTATTTTTGTTCGCTGTTTCATTTACAATCTTTATATCTTCACCTATTAACAATGCGATTGGTCTATGACTTCACGTGTTCATGGATTTGTGTACTTGTTTTTACGGAAAACTGGTCGAGGCACGTCGAGCTCTCCAGACGGGTTACGTCGTTTATGAACGGAATGAATTCGAAATATTCCAAATTACTTTTATATATTCTTCGGATTAATCAATTTCTGATGATATGTCGATGTTCATATCGCTAGTTATGACGTGGATATCACTGGGTGAAATCTTTTTTAGGTAGTTAAAAAAGTGGTAATTGAAGTTATGTAGACAAGAACTTGGTGATCGATGAATCGAAGTGAATATGATTTTTTAGAGTTTATTTTCATTCCAAGTTCAAGAACTTGTGTGTCCTCTAAGCTAATATTTAATACTCATAATCTAGCTCACTCTTGACGAATATTATCACTGCATCATATTGCGTCATACCATGAAAGGAAATTCGGTACTTCAATAAAATTGTTCCTGCTACCAGCACGAATTATTCCACCACATAGTGAAAAATTAATCAAAGACTGCCAATTTTGTTGCGGCATATTCTGCGTATCGCAAATATTCTTCAGTTCACGAATGAATATTTTTGAGGGGTTTTTTCTTCCGTTATCGATCCATATGCATAATAATCATACGAATTATTCTATTCGTAAGATAGTATGTAGTGGGTGTTCACGAAATCAGTTGTAGATTGATATGTGACTGAAAGATAAGATTTCGGTTACTATCTTCCATCGCTCAAAATGATTTCTTCGGAGGTGAATTTGAATTCATCCCAGATTTCTTTTTTTGAGTAAGGGTCCTTTCATAATATCTATCAGATATATTTCAACGTACAGCGTGTTCTTAATTCGGAAACCTAGTTATTTTCTGTAACTCTTTTCGTAGATTTTTTCAATTTTCAGTAAAATATTTCTTTCCGAAATTCAATTGAGGATATTGCTCTTTTCAATATCTCATTGAATTGAGAATATTCATTCGATAGAAATCAAAATTAGAAAATGCAATTCCACACTGGAAAAATATGAAAATATTCAAATTCTTTTCCCAAATCACATATTATCAAGATAATTTTACATATTCATTTACTTCACAGAGTAGGATAAATTGCACTCGATTATTCCGATGACATACATATTGGATACTGCTTGCATTTCCATGCATCCATGATAGAATTGTCTCAAACCTATCTGTGAATAATGCAATTGGAGTCCGGACCTGATCGGAGATACAGCGAAACGTATTCATAGTTAGATCCTGAATTTTACTGAATATAGTGAGTTATACTGAAAGTAAATAAAATAAAAAACTATCTAGTGCCACACAAGCAAGTGTTTTTAACTCCATCCAACTGTGAGTACCATAATCATCTTTGATTTGAAGTATTTGAACGATCATAGCCATACATCGGCACAGAGAGTAGCAATAAAAACACTGCGGGATATATCTTCTTATCATTCAGTTGTAGTGCGGAGACAGGGCCGTCTCTAAATTATTTCTAATGATACTGAAGCAGATAGAAACGCCATGAAAAATAACCAAATGGAGATTCCTGACTACAGGGATCCTCCAAGAACTGTACCCACTAATGAAATCAATGAAATACACACCATCAGCTTACAAAACAGAACTTATTCTGCAGCAGTCACCCAACAACAATTTCCATCCAGAGAGCAAGCAATAATTTTCACTTCCATTGAAGGAATTAAATTACAAGAATATATTATCGGGTTAGGAACGATTGTACATCCAAGAAATATTATTTTTTCCTCTAGAATATCCAACAATAGAATATGTATATACCTATCCAACAAAGATTTAATCGAAATCTTCATGACCCAACATGGCGCCATCACAATAAACAACCAACAAATCCAAGCTCGACGTTTAATCACCCCAGCCATACGGTTGGTTCTATCAAACATTAGTCCCTCGATACCACACAACATTATAGAAACTGAACTGAGAAAACTAGGACTGAACCTAGTATCACCAACTTCATTTTTGAGGATTGGTGTGTCCGACCCAGAATACAGCCACATCTTGAGTTTTCGTCGTCAAGTATACATTAGTCCCACTGTTATACCACTCCCGGAATCACTCTTCATATCCCATGAAAATACATCCTATCGCATATATATCTCACAAGATAACATGACTTGCTTTAACTGTAAACAATCCGGCCATGTTGCATCTCAATGCACAAACATAACCTCAAAACCCCCATCAGTCGAATCAACAAATATCAATACCCCAGCACAAGAAGAAAATCCGGAAAATATTCAGAGTACTTCGAATATAGAAATACCCAGACTAATACCAGTACATTTGTTGGAAAACGATACCCCTCAGACCACACCCCCTGAAGTCAATCAAAACATAGAAACAATAAAAGCTCCAACCACAAAAAAACAAAACGATAAACAAATAGCATCTAAAAGAAACCTAAAAGAAATTCTAACACCTCATTGAAAGTACACCTAACCAAGAAAAAACTATAGATAACATATTCCCCAAACCAGATAATCGAAAATTCAAAAAGGCTAAACATATAACAATCGATGAAAAATCTCAAAGACCAATATTAGAAATGATAACACCAGCAAAGGAGTTCATCGAATCACACTCCCCACCGTTCATTCTAAATTATCAACAAGTTTCTGATCTATTTGAAAACACTGTCGGTTCGTCCGAACCAGAGCAAATAGCATTGGGTTACACCAAAGAACTACTGCCTTTATGCAATATGCTGGAGAAAATATACCCTTATCTTACGGAAAGAAGTATAAAAACACGATGTACCAAGCTCCGCAAAAAAATCCTGAAGTACGTCGACAGCACCCTAACAGAAGGAGAGAGCGACTCATCTCAAGATACTACATATTAGTATCCTCTTATTATCTTTCAATACTTCTTTCCAATGGCTTCCAAAAGTATTCTACAATGGAATATCAACGGTTATTTCTGCCACTTAGAAATGCTACAAGTCCTCATCTCGGAACAAAACCCAGACAAAATATGTTTACAGGAAACCAATTTCAAAAACGACAGAGAACACAAACCAAAACATTTCAACAGCTTCATCCGCAACAGAGAATTCCAAGAAAGAGCAAGCGGAGGCGTAGCTATTTACACAAAACTAGAAGTCGATGTGGAACCACTAGCCATCAACACAACGTTAGAAGCAGTAGCTATCACAATCCGAGCCCACCACACCCTAAATATATGCAATGTCTATATTCCCCCAAACCGAGATGTCACTCAGGTAGAACTAAACAACCTCTTAGAACAAATACCGTCGCCTAGAATTATAGTTGGGGATTTCAATGGCCATAATATCATCTGGGGAAGTAACAATTCGAACCGCAGAGGACGAACAATAGCAAATTCAATTCAACATTACGATCTATCGATACTAAATAATGGTGATCATACAAGATTCAACTCCTTCGACGGAAGTACTACAGCTATCGACCTGAGCATATGCGATCCGACTCTCCTGACCACAACATCTTGGGAAGTACTACCATTTTTATATGGGAGCGATCATTTTCCCATCAAACTCACTCTCGATGGATACAATACAACAACAACGCCGTTCCAGAGATGGAACTTGAAGAACGCTAACTGGAACTCCTTTTCGACATACATTGAAGCCAACATAGAAACTTACACCGAAGCAGGTGATGACCTAGAACAAAAATTGAATCACTTTTCCAACGTAATAACAGAAGCTGCAGAAAAAACTATAGGAAAAACTAAACACCTCACAAAACACCCTCCGGTACCATGGTGGAACAACGAATGCCACAAAGCTATTAAAGAAAGTAAGAATGCCTTTAACAGATTCAAACGACATAAGACCCAACAACTACAGATTATATTCAAGTGTCTAAGAGCAAAAGCAAGATATATAGTTAAAAAAAGCAAGAAGGAATCCTGGAGACACTATGTATCAGAAATAAATTCATCAACACCGATGGCAGAAGTATGGAAAAAAGTTAATAAAATTAATGGGAAAAAATCATATATAGGCATAAATTCACTTATACATGAAGGAAATACAATAGAAAACAACAAAGATATATCAGAGACACTGGCAAATAACTTCGAAAATCATTCGAGCAGAAGGAACTATGACCCAGACTTCAACCTGATGAAAGACAAGGAAGAGAAAAACAACCCCATTGTCATAGACAAAAACGATGCATCACCCTTAAATATCAAAATATCTGAAAATGAATTTGAAGACGCATTGATTGACTTAAAAAATACCTCCCCTGGGCCGGATGAAATACCATCTATTTTCCTACAAAACCTCCCTGAGACGGCTAAAAGATATCTCTATGAATTCATAAATGATATATGGACCCAACAGAAGTTTCCCTGCCAGTGGCAAGAAGCTACTGTGATACCAATGTTAAAACCAAATAAACCCAAACAAAACCCAGATTCATAGAGACCGATATCTTTAACGAATAGTCTCTGTAAATTAATGGAAAAAATTGTTAATAGAAGACTGGTTTGGCACTTAGAAACCCATAATCTACTACGACAAGAACAAAGCGGCTTCAGAAAGCACAGATCTACCATAGACAATATCATAGACCTAGAGTCAGAAATACATGAAGCATTCTCAAACAAACAACAATGTATATGTATATTCTTCGACTTAGAGAAAGCCTATGACACGGCATGGAGATATAACATCATAAAAACCTTACTTCAATGGAATATTCAAGGCAATACACTGGCATTTATTAAAAATTTCCTTGAAAATAGGTGTTTTCGAGTAAGAGTTGATGGAGAAATATCAAATTCAAAAATCCAAGAAAACGGTACACCACAAGGCTCAATTATTAGTGCAACATTATTCCTCACTGCAATCAACCAGATAATAGAACATGTTGAACTACCAGTAAAAGCACGACTCTATGCTGACGACCTCATTCTATTTATCAAAGGAAAAAATATTGAAACGATGAAATCTATACTCCAACATCATCTACAACAGTTAGATATCTGGTCTAAATCAACAGGTTTCACTTTCTCTTCAGAAAAAACCAAGGTGGTACTCTTCTCGAAAACAGATATCAGAGATCAACCAACGCTGAAACTCCACGGAAAAAATCTGAAATATGTTGACGAAATAAAATTTCTCGGGATGTGTTTCGATCGGAAAATGAATTGGAAAGCACACATCCACAACCTCATCAGAATGTGCCAGGGAGGTATAAACTTACTGAGGAAGTTGTCCCACACAACATGGGGTGCTGACACAACAACACTTATTCGAATCTACAGATCCCTGATTAGGTCCAAAATCGACTACGGATCGATAGCATATGCCTCGGCAAGTGAATCCTTAATAAAAAAACTAGACGTTATCCAAAATACAGCGCTCCGAATAGCATTAGGAGCCCATCATACAAGCCCAACAGAAAGCCTGCACTGCGAAGCAAACGAAACTCCTCTTAGATACCGTAGGCAATTTCTAAGCCTCTCTTATGCCATTTCCATTGCAACCAAACCAACACATCCTACATATAACAACGTCTTTTCAACCCGGTTCAAACGAAATTTCACAGGACACCCTAGAACAGCCCCTCCTTTCTATGAAAGAATAAACAAATACTCAGAACAATTAGAGGTCACACTTCCTCCACTATTCACAAATTCAATGAGTACTCCTCCTTGGCTGATCAAACCCCCTATTTGTGACACCTCTATAGCCTCTCTCACAAAAAATGATACTCACCCCCAAATCCTCCTAGACCTATTCAACCAAAAACTAACCCTTTATAAGAAATATGTAAAACTGTATACAGACGGCTCAAAAACAGATCAAGGAGTAGGCTCAGCTGTAGTAACACCAGAAGAAATACTAAGATACAAACTATCACAAGCAACATGCATTTACACAGCAGAACTCGTAGCAATACTACAAGCATTAATCTACCTGAAGAACCATCCTGCTGATACATTTCTGATTATAACTGACTCATTGAGCGCGCTTAAGGGTTTACAGCAGTTATATACAGACAATCCCATCATACTATTAATGAAAAACGAACTCTATAGGATAGAAGAGTTAGGAAAAAAAGTGATAATGATATGGATCCCGTCTCATATCGGAATCGTTGGCAATGAAAAAGCAGATGTCGCAGCTAAAGAAGCAATACAACATGGGTCGAGAATAATCACCAAAACAACTCCATCAGATATGAAAACCTTCATTAAGAGTAGGATCACGAACGAGTGGCAAAGAGAATGGATGCAATCAAGTTCGAAACTAGCCGAAATAAAAACATCGGTGAAACCCTGGACATACCTTCCAAAAAGCAGGAAACATCAGGTTATCCTTTGTCGACTCCGTATAGGCCATACCAAGTTTTCACATGACTACCTTCTAGCACATGAGAACCAAACAATTTGTGATATGTGTAACACAACAGTAACTGTAAACATGTACTTCAAATCTGCCCCAAGTTCCAAGAAGCAAGAACAAAACTTCAAATACCAAAAGAACTACACGAAACTCTTAGTGAAAATTGTAATGTTAGGAACCTCATGTCCTTTTTAACAAGAATCAATATGTTACAATCTATATGACTATACCTATAATGAAATGTAAATTAAACGTAGCGCTAATAACCCTAGCGGTTGATGCGCTTATCTTTAAATAAAAAAATAAAAAAATAATGCAATTGTTTCTATCATGAGAAAATATACAAAAATATCTAGTTTGTTTTCGATCACCGTATGTGTGTGAACAAAAACTGAAATACATTCCATCCTTTTTCTGTATTCGTCAAATATTTCAGATCGGATTTATTTGGCAATCGATAAAAACTTTTGCGTTTCAAACGTGTTTTCTGAAAGTTCGGAAATGGAAGTTAACCATTTGTTTTTCATTTGCCATAAATTCTATGTAGGAGATTGGAAAGTCACTTCAAACTTTGGTTTGACGGTTGTTTCGATTCCCCTAATTTATTGAAGGGGGACTTGTTGAGATGTTCGTCTCGTAATTCAGGTAAAAAAAATTCGGAAAGTTCTATGATTGGATTTTTCTGATGCTGAAGGGTGAGAAGAAACTGGAAAATCAATCCAAATAATTTCTCTGATTGATTGAACAATGTGAACACTTCATTAGGGAAAAATCAGAAGAAATCAGGTTTAATGATTTTTCACAATGTTTGAAACATTTGAAAGATACAGGTTGGGGTTTTTCTATATGTGGGGAAAACTCTTCATTATTTTGGGAGAGAAAAAACTGAAACATGTAACGGAATCTGAAAGAATTCTTCGAATATATATTTTTTGGTATATATCAGAAAATACTCATTACTCTAAAAAACTTGGTATTTACATTGAACTCATCTCTAAATCATTCAATGAATTGTTATGATGCTAGATTCAAAAAACCCCAATCAAAAATTGAATCTGATGAATTCCTATTCAATTTATAATGATAGGTTGAAATCGCGGTAGGGAAGTTACAGAACGTCTTGAGGATCATGTCAACTTTTTCAATACATATCGCCACACCGACGATTCTAACACCCAATCTGCTTTTGCAAATTATCTTTTGGAATCAGGACACTCGAACTTTGAGGTAAAAAACAACGTGGATCTGATACACTTCAGTCCCAAGGGCCCCAAATTGAACATTTTGGAAATCCTTGAAATTCACAAATCCAAAAATTCTTTCGGTACAAACTGTGTTTGCCTAACCTCATGCGAAGCTCTTTCCTTTATTCATAAACTCTCAAACTTTCATCTCTTAATTCAAATATCCTCACATATTCCTATCATTTGCCTACATCTCTGCCACCTCCAGTGTAACAGATATATGAAACAGTAACCGTATCAGTTCTGGGACTACCTAAAATAATTTTCAAACATACAGATTCCAATGTTTCCAATGTTTCCGTGAGATGTCCTCCAACCAAAATACCAAATTATTATATCGGTCATTTCTCTACGCTACTACCATATATATTATTATAGTTATTCTTCCAACAACCAAAATGCTGTTTTTCAATCAGACAAAAATTAAAAGAAAGAAAATAAGGACTCGTATAGGGTTAGTCCAAACTATCCTCTAATTCTGGTTTTGAATTTTACTTCAATATTATGTTTGTAAGTATAGGTTTCTTTCATTTTGTAACATGCTCATATTTATAATTGTATCCTTCTAGATCCTGTTCGTCTGCTGAAGATGGGGATTACAATCCCTGGAATGCATACATATTTTTTCTTAATGTACGATGTTTTATTCAATTTTTTGACAAAAAAAATTGTCATTTGTAATATTACAAGAAAGTGAGAATATAGTGAAAATAATTCGACAGATTTCCAAAAACTTGTTGCCAGGCAATAGACACGAGAGCCCAACGGGCTCGAGTGGCTATTGCCAAATGGCAACAAGTTTGTGGAAGAAATCTGCAGAATTATTTTCCACTTTATCGAACTCTAGTGTGGTATTCTATGGATTATTTCTTGATGTTACGTTACGTGTACAATGTACTAAACAGGTTTCAATTCATTTCTCACTTTTCATGAGAATTGATGACAGACGTCAGATTGGAAATAAACGTTGTCAGACAATGAGAACAGAGTACCTCAAATTATTCCCGCGGTAATTTTCTAGGTAGAATATTCCCATTATAATAATATTTCGATTGGCCAAAACAAACATGAATGATTTGAATAGAAAGTTTCCATTGATTTCTAGAAATGTCAAAGAAAACAAAGTAACTGTTTATTTGAGATAGTGAAATCAAACTATTTTTACCTACTCAGATGTCAATTTTACTCTTTCATATGTCAATTTTACCCACTCAAGGGTCATTCATTTCAAAACTAATAATATACCTGATATGACTACTAACTACAGTGATTATGTTATTCATGCTTGGCGTTTCAAATTATTATGAATATTAAGCGTACAATTTCGATTACTGGAAATATTTATAGCGGGAACACAAGAAATGAAGACCTTTTTTGGAATGTAACAATTCTCTTTCACCAGAAGCATTGCCTTCAACATTGAGTAGTGAGACTATGAAGGCGATTCTTCTTCAGAAAAGTATGCCAATACCTTTTTAGACACTCCAATAGAAAAAATGTTGGTCTTTCAGCCATATATTCTTTTTCATACTTCAGGCGCGATTTCTGCGGCAATAAACTGTTCACCACATATGAAGCTTCAATTCATACATCTTCTGGCAAAGCATCTTCATCAGTATTTTTGTTTTCTTCATTATTATCGCAATTTTTCTTGGGATGAATTCAACCAAAAGTCATTACTATCGACTATTATTTTTGAGCCAATCCAATGGCCGAAATTTCAAACGGAGAACCAATCAGATTAGTTTAATGTTGAAAAAACGTCTTCTCGCTGTTTTATACTGATAAATTGACTCCTATATAAAATGTGTCATGTAAGGATGACTGTTTTGTCATTTTGACAGCGATAAAAAAGGTGCGTCGTTTTTTATCACCGATAAAAACGCCTGTTCCTCTTAAGCGTCTACATCTAGTATGCTTACGTCACTTTAATGTCTGACCTATCAGTTATTTAAGTATTGTTGATAATTGATACTGAAACATTACAACATGAGTCGTTTTGGGAAAGTTCCGACTCAACAAATAACAAAAAATATGGAAAAAGCAATCCCGCAATCCACAAAAAATACTAAAGCGTCAATATAGAGACAATTTATGGAGTTTTGTCAAGTACGAAATTACGAACTGTCGAAAATAACTCCGTTACAAGAAGTAGCAGATATATTGAAGGATTGGGCCTGAAATATGGAAAAGAGGAATGGAGAAGATTATAAAGAATATGCAGTTAAATCAATTTGGAATTCAACTGCGAAGATGATTCAAGAAAAATATTTAAATGAATACAATATCAACTTTGATCCTTTTGCCGACATAACTTTTAAAGAAGCTCGTGATGCAAGAAATAGTAAACGATAAGAATTACAAGTTATTCCAGAGAGAAGAAAAGTAAGTTCTGTAGAATTGAACAAGAAAGATATAGTGAAAATGGCAAAATTGTGGAATATAGACAACCCAGAGAGATTACAAAAAAGATTCTCTCATATAGCTTCTTATGAATAAGCTTGGAGGGAGGGAAAAGCTGAAAACTGTAAAATTTACCATTTCAAAGGAGAAAAAAATCAAGATGGAACTTCAACAAGAAGATTTGAATACAATACAATATTTTCAAGACGTCACAGGGTGGGTCGAAAAAACTGGCGGACAGCAAATGGATAACAAAACTTGAAATGGATTAAGGTATTTATCCCGTTGCATTGTTTAAATTACTGTTACCAAAAAGAAATGAAAACATAACATTTGAACGACTTTTTTTAACTCCAAATCCCTTTTAGAAAATCAAAAATTCTAAAGGTTGCTACAAAAATGTTCCACTGGGTATTAATACGATTTCTATTTGGACCAAATATTCTGCAGCTAAAATTGGACTCGACATTACAAATAATAAAATTACCAATCATTCGAACCGTGCTAGTAAAGTTTCCCAGTTAGCCAAAGCAGGAGTGAGTGACCAACAACTTATTAAGATAACGGGACACTCATCATCATCTTCTATTAAACCCTACCTCCAAATTGATCCTGAACATCACGAAAATTTAATTAGTTTCTTACGAGCCTCGAGTGAGAAAAATCAAAATGAATATTCTACATGTGTGAATATCAGACGAGAAAATTTTGGCAAATCAGTACACAAAACCAAACAATTTATTACAATTGTGTATTTAATAACTCTTCATTTAAATAATTTAATTGTATCAATAAAGATAATTATTGTTGTTGTTCATTCATATATTCCGTCGTTGATTTATCTTGCCGAAAAACAGTCGAGCTTTTTTTTTTAAGGATGAATTTCTTTCTAACTTAAAATTTTTCCATCAGTAATTTTGCTCGAAAAACTGACATTTGACAAAATCACTCGACCTTCGGTCTCGCGATTTTGTCATGTCAGTTCTTCTCGTAAAATTACTGATTGGCAAAATTATTCTGTTACAAAAAGAAATTTATCCGATAAAAAAAAGCTCTTGCGTTTTTACTGTTGATAAAACCACTAGTAGATTCGATATTGTTTTTTGATAAAACCACACTATGCCCTGTCATTATATATCAACGCATTCAATTCATATATCATATATAATTCATTTCCTATGAGGAAACAAGAAATACAAAATTGATTGAACAGGAATTTTGAGCTCACTACCTACAGTGATTTGATATTGGAATTCGAATATACCGGATGACAATGAAACTAGGGCCATGCCTATATCTCCTTCACTTATCAACCGATTGGAATGAAATTTTGTACATATATATGACACACAATTTCGGATTGACAGACATATGAAAACAAAATGGCCGACTTCCGGTTTTGCCAATATGGCCAATTTCGATTTTTCAAATAGAACACCATGCATGTTTGATGTTTTTCGGATTCTACGGCTTAAATTACATACGACAGTATTGCCAAATTTTCATTTCACCATTGAAAAAAAAAAAAGTTTTTTTGCCCAGTAGGCCTTGATCAGGTTGAAATCTATACTAATTTACATCACTAACTCATAGTAATTGTCATTTCATCGATAAGATCATTGAAAAATCCCACAGCAGGAATTGAAATTTTCTGAACAAATATTTAACGAAAAAAAATTTTTTTTTTTGTACCTACCGAGGGCCATGTCGCCATTCGATAAAGAATTCAATTACCAATTCAACGATATACATATGATTTGCGCAGTATATATTTTTCGTTAGTTCAGTCTCTCTTAATGTATGGAAATCTAGGATGGGGTCTATAGTACAACTGTACAACCGCTTATGGTACTACAGAAACGATTTCCCAAAATTATCTAAAATTTAAATTTTTGTTTCCCATCGGCACAAATATTCCAATATTGTGAACTGATGAGTTTGAGATATCTTCACTTTAAACAATTATTAATATTTATATTTCACAACAGAAATAAGTTTAAACATCATCAACATGGACATGAAACCCGACTCGAAGTGAGTAGTCTAGATATACCGGAAATGAACAAAGCTATTGGACAAAGATCAATTACATATATCGGACCCAAATTATTCAATATTGCTCCAGATCATATAAAAACGGAATGTTTTAAGTTATTCAAGATTTCAGTGATCAAATAGATCAAAAATGAAAACATAACATTACTATGAACAAATTTTACTGAATTAATCTCTCAATTTTCACATCATTTTCACTTCCCCACCTCACACATTGAATACTTTTAATTCAACACGAGTTTTTATTTTGTATTTTATATTGTAACATTTATTATTTTTATACGTTTACAAATTCAAATTTTTATGTTTTACATTTTTGCATTATCTACAGAGATTTTATACTTTTAGATTTTATATTTAATGTGTCTTTTTTTGTAGTAGGGGAGCGAGGGGCTTGTTGGAACAGATTTCATGAAAACTAATATATCCTGAGATCCATTGATTGAATTGCTACCAAATAAAGATGGATGGATGCTGTAACTCTTCCTCTACCAAATCAGGTGAAAATAATACCATAACTATTGGTCATTATTTTACAATCAATTATTTTCTAGAAGAAGTGCGGTGTTACAACTAACCTCGTGCTTGGGGCAAGTTGTAACGTCTACCGGGGCAAGTAGTAACGACAAAAAAAACAACAATTATACCTCTAATCGTTCATTCTTTGTTTATTTTTAACAAAATTGACATCTTTCCAAAGTAGGTATTAGGTAATTCTTATCAAAAATCAACTTAAATACACTTTTTGAGTAATCAACACCTGAAAATTAAGTAATTAACAGTTTTATTTAGTTAAATACTACTTATAATCATCATGGCATTTTTTAATCACAGTAAATAATTAAAATATTCATATCTAAGGTATGCTTCGTGATAATCCCTCCTTAATATCTATCTAATAAAGTATTGCACTTATATAAGAATCAACATTTGGTGGGTTTCATTATAATTAAATTCAGTCTTCATCTGAGCAACAATTAATACAAATAAAAGATATAGTGTCTCCTGTAACACATCCTACATGTGCCCACATCTTACAAATGATACACTCGACACAATCTCCTTTATTTGAATCTATGTAAGCTTCACCACATACCAGACAATACCACTCTTCTGATTCAGATTCTGAATATGAACATAAAATCTTTTTTTTAGCTCTGTTTTATTTTTTGTTGATTTACCTTTGCCTCTCCCCTTTCCCTTTCCTTCACCTTTTCCTTTAATTTTGTCATCTTTTTTCTGTTTCTTCTTCATCTTTTCCTCAAATTCCTTTCGTAAAGCTTCTTTTTCAGGAGTGTGCGTCAATACTGTAGATTTTCTTTTGCGTCTGCTATTTGTATTAGTTTTTCTTGGTGGCGCCTTTGGTAGAGGTCTAATCTTCGATGGCGAAAAAGTTTTTTGTAGACTGGAGAAACTCGGAGTTGGTTCGTTCGCAGTTTTGATTTGGCTTATAATTTTCGTCGTGCTGATATCTAATGCAGGGGCAGAATGTAATAGTTCTGGATTTTCAAGATTCAATGATAAATTTTCTGTGACATTTCTCTTGTGTAGGATCTGGACGATCAGTAACATAAGATGGCGCAAAGTCGGAGTCTTGGAAAATATCAGCATTCAAAGGCCATACACCAGAAGCTTTAAATCCACTCATAATATCAGCAGGGTTTAAGGCAAGCGGTAACGACTCTTTCACAATACTTGGGATGCCATATATTGTCAGCGTTTTCCCCGGATTGCTGTGCATCCATGCTGTCTGTGCCCTATTCATGTGATTTTCAAAAAGGCCATACACTCCTACGTCCAAAGGTTGCAAATTGTGGGAGCAGTGCGGGGAAAACGATAACATGACGACATTATTTTCTTTGGCTTTTTCAACAACTCCAATATTCACGTGTGAGCTATGGTTATCAAGTGGCAACAGAACTGGCTCTTCCTTGGTGGGTTTTGCGTGTTTGATAGAATGATCCATAAAAATTTAAAATTCAGTTTCGGTCATCCATCCAGAGGAATTACCAGCTCCAATGCAATCTGGAGGTCCACCACGAATGAACATTCCAGAATATTTGAGCCTGGGAAAAACGAACATCGGTGGGATAAAATTACCCGCAGCGTTAGAGGCACAAGCAAGTGTTACAAGAGTTCCCCTCTCAGCCGATGTGATAGCTCAAATTTGCCATTGGCCACGAGCAGCTACTATTTTCTTAGGTTTTTGAACCGTTGTGACCCCTGTTTCATCAATGTTCCATATTCAAGAAGCATCAAACTGATATTTTTAGAGAAGTCGTTGATATATTTCAAAGAATGAATTAACGTTAGTCTCATTGAAAGACGTCGCTCGACTTAAAGACGTCGCTTCTGGTGCCCTGAAAGATAAATGTGGATTTCTGCGCATAAAATTTTGGAACCAGTCAGTACCAGCCATGTTATTTTGATGCCAAGAAGGAGTGATGTTTTCAGCATTGAGCTGCACACCGCATTGGTAAGCTAGTTTCCTTACTTCTATAGGAAGTAGTGCAAAATATATTTCGGCGCACTTGAGTAGGTAGGAAGCCATCTTACCTTCTTCTTCTGCAGTAAATACTTGTCTAGGCTTAACATTACCAACTCTTAAACTTTCATTATTCTTCTTTTTCTTCATGTATCTATGAAGAGAGACGTGACATAATCCGAAAGTCTGACTAGCTTTCCGAATACTGCATTTTTTTTTCTAAAACTTCAGCTGCCGCTAACTCATACACTTCTTGGTTTTGTGTTGCCCGCTCTGACTTTCTTGCATACACCCTCATTCTGGAAGAAAGGAAAAAAAATGAGTAGGTATCTACATCATACCTTGGGACATGTTGTAACACGTTACAACAAGCCCGGGATTTTGTTACAACTAACCCCATGGTATGATTTTTAACATTTATCAAGATAACTTTTTAAACAATTCAGCAATCTTAAAAACTGTTACACATTATCAGAGATAGATAAATTTGAAAGTAGATAAGATAAAGAAAGTTTAAAATTAGTCGATAATAACGCAAACCAAAATTTTACGACAGTACAATTTTATATTACCTGGCAGAAATGAAGCGCGTGCACATTTCCGCTCACTGCGCCGACCTGCGGGACACTATCTATGGCAACAGGATGCGGCGCGGTTAATAGGTCAAATCGAGTGAAAGAAATACGCTTATAAAGTTTAAGATCCCAGTGAAGAGAGCCTGTTACTTCTTACCCCTGTTACAACGAGCCCCTCGCTGCCCTATACTAAGAATATTATTCACTACTATTGATATTGTTAATACTATTTAGAAATATAAGCATTATAATGTTTGCCCGAGTATCTCAAAATATATTATATCTTGACCATCTTCAAAGGAAAGAATTTCGATATTGATGTTTCACAGACAAGTTTTCCAAAAACTTAAGTGAATCATCAATACCTATGTTTCCGCTGATAAAAATTCAATAATGACAAACCTTTCCTTCTACCTATATTAATCGCCCATTTTTTTTCTATTGTATGCTTTTATAAATTCATGTGATTTGGTGATTATTAAAATACCACTAAAAAAAGAAAGAAAAAAAAACATTATGTACCACTTTTTTTTTCGTTCAAAACGTAGAGAGCAATCTAACAAAGTGAAATCAATCTGAATAAATTGGTAGGTAACATGACATCTATTCATTCTTCCAAACTTTACTTCAGAACGGTAACAATGAATTACCAAAAATAATCGACTTGACAATATGTAATGACCATAAAGCCATCACAGAAAAGATAACTTCAATATAATCAAACTGTTTGAATAAATCTAACGGCTGAAACAGTGAAACATTCAACGTACAAATTATTACTCAATACCATTATCCTGTTTTCAATAGAAGAGTTTCACAACCATCGGAAAGTCATTTCATTTAATAATGACCAACGATATGTCCGAAGTATTGCCCGTTGTCCCTAACACATAGACTAGTTTTATTTATTGTACACCTCATCATATTCATCAGTTCGTGAGCAGGAATTTCTTGAAATGCGCGCTCAACTCTATCTCTCAAGTCCTCCAAAGAAGTTGTTCTCCTCGAGTATACTTTGGATATTATGTGACCCCATGAATAAAAATCAATAGGGGTTAACTCGGGTGATCTGGCTGGCCATTTCATTGGAGAATACACATATTTCTTGAAAATTACTACCTCTAAGCAACCTAGGATTTTCTTGAGCCAAATACCTTGTATTATTCCTATTGAACATACCATCATTCGTGAACCTAGACTCATCTGTGAACAGTATCTTTGTGACAAAACCATTATTCAAATCATGATGACGCAAAAGCCAATTACAATAAGTTAGTCTCTATTCTGAGTAATTTTCGTATAGATGCTGATAAAAACTGTATTCAAAGGAGCGATATTTATGTTTTTTCTATACTTTCCTGGCACTTTCCCTGCTGATCCCACATTCAATTACCAATTTTCGGACTGAGGCAGATGGAGAAAATGAACATATGCTAAAACATAAGTTTCCTCTTCTTCACTGATAATGAAGTGGATTTAGTTTTGTTCAGCTGGTTCTTTCCTTAGCATCATTTCCAATTCCCTGAAATAGATCCTTGATGGGTGCCGTCTTAACGGATAACGAACAGCGTATGACATACTAGCATTAACAGCGTAGTTCTGACATTCTCCGTACATCGATATCATATCAATTTGTTCGTTTCGAGATTAACGATTATTATTATCTATTTCGAAAAAATCTTTTAACAAACGAAACGAGATGACAAGTAAAATTGGTATTTCACTTTTGACATGACATTAATCACCTAGTGTTTTTCATGATTCCACGGCTACCTTTCATTTCATCAAACCTGAACGAATAGATCACTGAAATTTGCAGGCATCGTATAAAATATTGTAAAAATGCAATAATTTATCGATTTTAGTTCTGAACAAAAAGAAAGTGGTACATAATGTATATCGTTGAATTGGTAATCAAATTCTGTGAAAGATTTTTTCGTGAAAAATGCGTTTATAAAATTTTTATTCCTGCCGTAGGATTTGTTATTGATCGTATCGATCCAATGACTAACGAGATCCAATGAATAACGAGATAACAAAAAAACCGGAAAATGGGATAACGGGATGACAAGATAAGGGAATAATGGGAAAACGGAATAACGGAATAAAGGAAAAATGGGATAACAGGAAAACAGGATAACGGGAATAACGAGATAACGAAAAAACGGGATAGGGGATGACAGGATAATGGGATAACGGGAAAACGGGATAACAGGGTAAAGACAAAAAGGGGTAACAGGAAAATGGGATAACGGGAAAATTTTCGGGAAAAACATTTTAGGAAACATAGAAATTTGGACAGGACAACGTCTGTCGGGTCCGGTAGTATATATATATATATATAAGAATCCTTTTTAAATTCGGGTATGCAGTCAACAGGGAACACTCTTTTTTTTAATTTTTTTTTTGGAATCTAAAGAATTAAATTGAACATTATAATATTTGAAAACCAATTAGGCATGTGTACTTCAAAAGTGAGGTTAAAAATCCCTTTCACTTGCAGCAAATCATAAAATACCATGTCACAACAGACAACACTCTTGGTAAAGTCATATATAGTTAAAACTTTGATCGAAATTGATCAAGATTACTTAAACATAAGTGTATAAACATTTTAAAATTCCAAATGGGCTCTTATGGAGGACATGTTGGATTCAAGAGGCAGTGGTGACAAATGAAAAATGGATGATTATTGAAGTAAATGAAGTTGACAATTGACAAGTATGAAAAATAGATCTACGACCTGTTGCCAACATACAATGCGATGAAAAATAATATCACCAAACAATTACATGGTACCAACTTATGTTAATTAAAACGATTTAGGTAAGTCTCATAAGGAGACTGCCAGAGAAAATATGAGTTTTTTAACAATTGAAAAAATATTAAAAATTAATATATAACAAAATTTGACAGAGTGCAAAATTTCATTACCCACCATTCCAGGGTGTTTTCAAATATTATAATGTTCAATTCAATTCATTGTAGAGTTCCTGATGAAGAGACAATAAATGACTCGAAAGCTTGAATAGAAAAAAGAGTACACTTTTTCCATACCCCTGTTGACTGCATACCCGAATTTAAAAAGGATTCTTCTTTAACTTAGACAGTCGTCTAACCTTCACAACTTCTTATAGATATGGGTTTTTATCAAGACATCCGATTACGATATGGTTACACCACAATGAATAAACTTAAAACGATGGCGAATATCTATGCCAAACTTGCCGCACAAAGAAATAGGTGTACGTTCCTTATAAACTGCAAGAACAACAATATCATCCCACAACACATCACTCATGGTATCAAGAATATAGTAGATCTGACAGCAGCAGCTGTAGGAAGGACACTCCATCACACATCACAATTTAATAACAGGTTAAGGAATAATCTTTTAAATTTAGAGATAAAAATTACTCACGATGGCATTCGTAATTTGGAAAGAATGTTAATACAAAATCTAACATCAATAACCTTATTCCATATGATATGGCCATGGATTTTTATAAAAGGCAGTCTATTGCGTATAACCGACAGTTTTTCCAAATTAAGAAAGTGAACATTCTTAAATTCAATAAACTTAAACAATCTCACAAGTGTAAAATAATAACACCAACTACTTGGATTAAAAATTTGACAGATACAATAATTCCTTCAGAAATATCGAATTTTCTAGCTCTGGGACCTAAGTTCAGCTTGGAACCGAAAAATATCAATATTCCAAAATTTTTAGCAGATGTTGACTCGATTTCACAATTTGTTCCTAAGAATGAAAGAAATATTTTTTTAACTCAAACGACGAATATCATTACTAATTTTGTGCACACCAATGATTCCGGTAACAATCCATTGTACAATACTTACATGAAATGCAAACATTTTCTTAAAAATAATCCACAGTTAAAAATCATTCAATCAGATAAAATGAAAGTGACAACAATCCTAACTCAAGAACAGTACTCTTCACTGTCATCTAACATTCTTAATGATACTACTTACTATCAATCAATAAATGGAAACCCTTCTAGTACCATTCAACAAAAAGCGAACAAATTGATCACAGAGCTTGAAAAAAAGAATATGATTTCTAAAGAAGAAGCTCCTTCTTTTAGAGTTTATAATGGAACGATTAACAAGTTCTATGGTTTACCAAAAATTCATAAACCAACACTTCAACTCAGACCCATCATTTCAGGCATTAACAGTCCTAATAGAGGAGTAGCACAATTTGTTACTAATATACTCACACTGTCATACAATTCAAATAATAATTATTTTGTCAAAGACTCCTTCGAATTTTGCTCTTTCATAAATGAGTTTCAACTTCCTTTTGATTTTAAGATTATTAGTCTTGATGTAGTATCTTTGTTCAATAACATTACAATAGAAGTGGCAAAGGATAGTGTCTCTTTACACTGGAATGATATTTCCTCACATTGCAATGTTTCCGAAGTGTTATTCTTAAAATTGATTGATTTCCTGTTTGATACAACAGTTTTTAGTTTTGAAAATAAAATTTATAAACAATGTCTAGGTATGCCAATGGGCAGCCCAGTTTCACCGATAATTGCTCAATATGTAATGGATGATCTCATTGATGATTGTTTAAGCAAGATTCAATTTGAGATCCCATTTTGAAGAAATATGTAGATGATATCATATTAAGTGCCCCTCAGGACAAATTACAAGAATTGTTACTTGTTTTCAACTCTTATCATGAAAAACTGCAATTTACCATCGAAGAAGAAAACATAGAACAGAGTGTCCCCTTCTTAGATACAAAAGTAATCAGAAGAGCAGACAATACTCTAATCACCAGCTGGTATACAAAACCTGGTGCTTCAGGAAGATTCTTACATTACGAATCATATCATCGACACAGACAAAAGATAAATCTGGTCTTGTGCATGAAAGATAGAGTAATCAAAACAAGTCACACTTCACTAAGAACAATCAATTTAAAAAAACTTTTGCAACTTTTCATTAACAGTGGTTACCCACGGAACCTTGTGTATAAACTGATTTTCAGTAGGTCTTCCATTGATATTGATCATCCAAACAATAACAATAATAATATTATAATTAATTCTAATAATAACATTTTGGAACCAACGTTCTATCTTACCTTACCACATATAGAATCTTTAAACTATAAATTCAACAAATTATTTTCCAAGATTCCTGTTCTCAATGTGAAAAGAAGTACATTGGCCAAAAAAACCTTAAATTGGTTTTTTATCCCTGTTCTCAATGTGAAAAGAAGTACATTGGCCAAACCAAAAGGAAATTGAAAGACAGAATCACCTCGCATAAAAGCGATATTAGAAATTTAAAAAAAACGTGTTCTTTAGCTCATCACACCATGGCTTTGAACCATAACCCAGATTATGATAATGTGAATATCTTGTAACATGAATCTAATGTAAAAAAGAGAACTTTTCTCGAAATGACACAAATTTTCAAAGAACCTAATTCAATGAATTCGAGAACTGACATCGATAATCTCAGCATAATCTATTCATATTTACTCAGTCGTTCTCCGTATGAGACAGACCACAACTCAATACATTAACATTATTGTGTCCCCTGGAATGGTGGGTAATGAAATTTTGCACTCTGTCAAATTTTGTTTTAATTTTAATTTTTTTAATTGTTAAAAAACTCATATTTTCTCTGGCAGTCTCCTTATGAGACTTACCTAAATCGTTTTAATTAACATAAGTTGGTACCATGTAATTGTTTGGTGATATTATTTTTCATCGCATTGTATGTTGGCAACAGGTCGTAGATCTATTTTTCATACTTGTCAATTGTCAACTTCATTTACTTCAATAATCATCCATTTTTCATTTGTCACCACTGCCTCTTGAATCCAACATGTCCTCCATAAGAGCCCATTTGGAATTTTAAAATGTTTATACACTTATGTTTAAGTAATTTTGATCAATTTCGATCAAAGTTTTAACTATATATGACTTTACCAAGAGTGTTGTCTGTTGTGACATGGTATTTTATAATTTGCTGCAAGTGAAAGGGATTTTTAACCTCACTTTTGTAAGTACACATGCCTAATTGGTTTTCAAATATTATAATGTTCAATTTAATTCATTGTAGAGTTCCTGATGAAGAGACAATAAATGACTCGAAAGCTTGAATAGAAAAAAGAGTACACTTTTTCCATACCCCTGTTGACTGCATACCCGAATTTAAAAAGGATTCTTCTTTAACTTAGACAGTCGTCTAACCTTCACAACTTTATATATATATATATATATATATATATATATATATATAGTGTGATTGAAAAAAAAACTTATTTCATTTTTTACCGCGTTCAGTCATATTATTCCATATGAACCTTTTTGATCATTATAAATTCATTTTTTTATATAATAGATTCTTGAAAACTCAGTTCTTTCTATACAGGGATCTTAGAAAATTGGTACAACTCACTGTCATTTGTTTAACATTATTTTACAGGTTGTATAACATGATCTGAAACTGATATTTAGTACTATGTATTATATAAGTACTGAAGTTGTACGGATTGGAATATCATACCTGCGGAATATCGCATTAATTTCGGAACATACTGTATGTATGGATTCAAATAACGTTTGGTATCGACATGGTACCGAGAGCAGTTGTTATAGATGAGTGTTTTCACAGTTTTTCATCTTGTATCATGTGAGTTAGAATAAACCCTTCGAACTGTTCACATCGCCTTTTATTTTTAACGAAGTGATAACAACCCTCAGATTAGGGCTGCATGTATCACAATACCATACACTATGTTTATTCGTTGTAACAAAGTTATGTTTTTTCAATTAATATAGTTTGTTTTTATAAGTGCTTCAATTATTTGCATAGTATCCTTAACTAACTTGGCGAAGTATTCAATTTAAACGATTCCAGCTCTCTAACAATTTATAACATCTATAAACCAGGAGAACGATTTTCATCTGCCACTCGATAAAAATCTCCAGAGAGATTTATAAATCATTCACACTCAGTAAAGCCCTTCCTGATCTTGGTAACAACATCTTAACCAGGTAAATTGATTGTGGAGTTTCTGATCAAACAACACCTTATTACACCAATAATTATTCAAACTGTTTGATTTTTATAAATTTTTGTTGAATATTTCTGCTCAAGAATAGGAAAGAATAGTATACACGACGGTAAAGAACTTTACCTGCTCGTGGAATTTCCCATTCACTGGTAAAGCATATTTCAACCGTCCTATAAAATAAGTAACCATTACTCGGCATGCGTTTTGGAAAACCGTGTGTTATTTACGAACGATTTTTGGATAATTGTAGTTTGTTAAGTACTTGGCTTTGGATGCGTATCGCCGATAGCCTACAGCGAATATTAATGTGGATTCTCAGACTCTCTTTCTACATGTTTCCAACAGTATCTCCAAATGAAGGTGTTTCTGTGTATCCCATGTGTCTTATTATCCACCCCTCGGCTGAACCGTGAATAATTATCAGAGGGTTCCTTTTTTACTATTTCGAAAGAAATAATCAGGAGTAATTTCACATAATTTTCTACTATTTTGTTGATTCGATCCCTCTGTATAACATATCAGGATTATTCTTGTATTTGAATAACAAGTTATGAAGTTACATCGACATTAGTTATTGCAGTTCTTTTTCTACATCAAATAAGTTCAGCACAAGCAGTTTAAATTTTTCAAAGCTTCGCTCCCTTGTGATACTGGAATCCATGAACCCTTCACCATTTCACGTGAAACCCCCTATCAAACAACTATAATTGTTGATGATTATTTTCAGGAGAACCTGAAATGCATTTTTTCTACCTTTTATCTAAACTTTGTCTCAGTCGCGGTATGATTTACTCTTTGATTAGGGAAACAAAATACTAACAACCGAATCGATCATTGCTATATAAATATTATACCTGTATATCATGTCCAGAATCTGCGGACATTATTCACCTAATTATTTTTTTGAAGTAGCTGAATTTATGGGTACATATTCAAATGTTTATTGCACCCCGCAATAGGGAACACGCTTGTGATACCCCCATCAAACAACTATAATTGTTGATGATTATTTTCAGGAGAACCTGAAATGCATTTTTTCTACCTTTTATCTAAACTTTGTCTCAGTCGCGGTATGATTTACTCTTTGATTAGGGAACCAAAATACAAACAACCGAATCGATCATTGCTATATAAATATTATACCTGTATATCATGTCCAGAATCTGCGGACATTATTCACCTAATTATTTTTTTGAAGTAGCTGAATTTATGGGTACATATTCAAATGTTTATTGCACCCCGCAATAGGGAACACGCTTGTGCCCGTTTTCTAGAATATCTTGATTTGCACATACAGATTACCATCTAGGGAGATCAACAACAACATATTGATTTTTTCATAATTCGACATTGAAAACGCCATTTTTTTCATTGCATTCAAAAACATTCTCCCAGCGCCTCTGATGAACGTATGCATCGCAACTTCACAGAGTTCAAAGTTTTACTGCTAGTTGCTTCGAGTTGTAAACTATAATTCCATCTATCTTCATTTATATGTTGTACTAATATTTTCATTATAGTATTTTCAATTGTTACCGGAACATCACACCGAAAGTGGGGTTGAATTTATGTTTGGGTTGTAAAAGAATTATTGTCAATAGGCGAGATCACAGACTCACAAATTTGCTTCATATGTGCTTGAAGTTGAAATTAAGTGATGAAATAATATTTATTCAGGGTTTTTGCTGGGAGACATTGTGTAATATTCGAACGAACGCTATTCTTAAACCCTCAAATCCAAGGACACATCCGAACGCAGCGTTCTCTTTCAATATATTACTGGTTTTTACTTCCCCAATAGGCGTATTGCACCAATTGGTATCCCAGGTGGTGTAAAAGTCTTGCTTCTGGTAATATCACACCCCTATGCTCCATTTTCCGACAATTCCGTTGTCATCCGGCCTGTTACCGGCGTAGAGAAGAAAGGGACTGATGTGTACACACAATTTTCATCGAACTACCCTGATTTCAATTTATTTTTGCACTGCACGTTTTTAATGACGTTTTTCCTAAATTTTGTCTCAGTCGCGGTATGATTTACTCTTAGATTAGGGAAACCAAAATACTTCCAACCGAAGCGCTCATTGCTGTATGAATATTATACCTGTTTATAATGATCAGAATTACAGTAAATCTGCAGGAATTATTGTGCCCGTTTTCTAGCATATCTTGATTTGCACATACAGATTACTATCTAGGGAGATCAACAACAAACTTATAAATCGAAAGAATGATTAATTTCTTCATAATTCTTCATTGAAAACGCCATTTTTTTCACCATATTCAAAAACATACTCCTAGCGCCTCTGATGGACGTATGCATCGTAACTTCACAGAGTTCAAAGTTTGACTGCTAGTTGCTTCGAGCTGTCAACTATAATTTCATCTATCTTCATTTATATGTTGTACTAATATTTTCATTATAGTATCTTCAATTGTTACTGAAACATCACATCGAAAGTGGGGTTGAATTTATGTTTGGGTTGTTAAAAAGTTATTGTCAATAGGCGAGATCACAAACCCACAAATTTGCTTCATATGTGCTTAAAATTGAAATTGAGTGATGAAATATTATTTATGCAGGGTTTTTGCTGGGACATATTGTGTAATATTCGGATAAATGCTTGTCTCAAACCCTCAAATCCAGGGACACATCCGAACACAGCGTTCTCTCTCAATATATTACTGGTTCTTACTTCCTCAATAGGCGTATTGCACCAATTGGTATCCCAGGTGGTGTAGAAGTAATGCTTTTGGTAATATCACACCCCTGTGCTCTTTTTTCCGACAATTCCGTTGTCATCCGGCCTAGGTACCGGCGTAGAGAAGAAAGAGACTGATGTATACACACAATTTTCATCAAACTACCCTGATTTTAATTTATTTTTGCACTGCACGTTTTCAATGACGGACATTCATATTGTACATTCGCTAGACTTCAAGCCTCAAGGCCTCCGAAGCTCAAAGTCGAATGGAACACAGCGTTATTGCCGCTCCTTTTGACGTCATAAGTCCGTCGAATTGACATTTCTCCGAGTTGCTAGTGTTACTATTTTGCGGAACACTTAGTAAATGTTTTTCTGTTTCATTCTATGGATAAAACAGAACTTCTAGCAGTATGTGTTATATTGAAATAAAGATTTCGTATTCAATAACTGTTCTTGGTTTAGTTATTCTTGAATAATATGTATGTATACCGAGTGCTTTGTCATAATTTTGTCAGCCTGCTCACATTATAAACATATATTATGAATAACGCTTGGCAACACTGTAATTCCTGGCACTATCGCCGATCGGCGAGTTGTCAGTGTCATTCTTTTGAGAAAATATCATTCTGTTTCTTCCTATGGATGTTCAGAACATTTGATAGCTGTTCTTGATTCAGGTATTCTTGAATAATATGTATGTATACTAGTGCTATGTCATTATTTTTTCGGCCTATTCACATTTCAAAATCATATTATGAATTACGCTTGGCAACTCTGTGATCATCTTACGCTCTTGTTCCGTCACATCCTGGCGCGGTTTCCGCAGTGTACAAACAGGAACATTTTTTGGGATTTTTTTTTGGAAGCACTACTTCGAAAAAACAGAATTGGAGAAAAATTCAAACCACTTTTCTCATCGTTCTGGACATTGTGGCATTTTTTCCACAAATTATTGAGTTCGCCTATTTCCCTGAAACAATCACAATTGACGGTAGTGCTTGGGGGAAGTTATTCAAATGTAGGTCAAATCGAGTTCGAATCGAAGAGCACCTTCAAAAATGAAAATTTCGAAAAAAAATTGAATTTGAGAAATTATTCTCACAAAACGTAATTTTTGAGAATCGACCCTTAGGCACAGATAAATCAGAATGAAGTAATGCGTGTTCCCTATTGCGAGTGTTTTCTCACGGCGTCGACCAGCAGATTGCGTAAGGTGGAGAATAGTTTCCAATATATGGTTGAAATTGCCAGAAGTTCTTGAATTTTTTTTAACCACTATGATTTGTTATAAAGGCATTATCCATGAATCATTCACGGGAAAGCAAGTTCATATCAGTTCAGTATTCACCAATTACTCACCCAGTCCAAAGCACGAATTCCACATTATCACTCTGACGTTTCATCATAGTGTGGGCAGCAGATTCAATCAGCTCCCACGTAGAGTCGCAACTATAATCTCCGTATCGACCCATATGCCTTCTGGAAGTTTTACCTTTGATGCCTTCGTAATCTGGCCTCCAGCAACCTAGAAATGAGAGCAAATATTCAGAAGTTATATGAAAATTACTTTTTCTATTTCAAAATGACTGCCGTTTCAGAAGTTGTGTATTGAGATTTAGTTTCAATAAAACCGCGCCTCTGAAAATAAATGATAGAATTATTGAAAAACTTTTTTAGGAACGATCTCTCACTCAAATGCCCTGAAAAGTTGAAACTATTTGCTATGGATGTGTGACGAAGGTTATTACGTGAATAAAAAATTCAAGAGTTTGTCGCGCAAAGTTTTCAATTTGAATACAAAGGCGACAAGCTTTGAAATCTGTAGCTCACGAACTAACCCACGTCACACATCCAAAGCTAAAATTTTTCACTCCTTAGGGCATTTGAATAAAAAAATGTTTTCAAATGATTTTTTAATAATAATTTTATTTCGTGCTTTTCAGTTAGTACGCCTTGATCTTTGCATTTTTGTTGATGCATCGTTATTACGAGAATTTTTTTCCTGTAAGTTTCGAGCTATCTAGTTTTTAAAAGAGGAAACCATCTGAAGATTAACTCGTCCGCCATCCTGAAGCTGCCTCTTTCAATTTATGAATTTTGATCAAAAATCATTATTCTCCGACTAAATTCATAATATCCGACTTCAAAAATCCCGACATACCAATTTTGAATAGAAACGGTCCATAATCACAAAACACATCCACCATCTTGGATCCGCCATCTTGAATTTCTGAATTTTGACAATAAATTAATATCATCCGACCCCGGAAACCCTCACATATCAGTTTTGAATAGAATCGAACCATAACTACAAATCGTCCGCCATCTTGGAGCCGCCATCCTGAATATATGAATTTTGATAAAACATTCCAAATCTCCGACCCCAGAAGGCCTCTCATACAGACTTTGAATAGAATCAGATCATATCACAAAGATTGTCTGCCGTCTTGGAGCCGCCATTTGATTTTGTGAATTCTGACAAAACATTCATGATCGTCGACCCCAAAAATCCGCACATACCAATTTTGAATCGAATCGGTTCATAAATACAAATCTCATACTCCATCTTGAGCCACCATTTTTTTTTCTTTGAGATTTTGTTAATGCATTGCCACGGGAATAATGAACTCCCGCCAAATTTCACGTTGATCGGATAACTAGAAGTGAGTCAAAATTCACTTGCAAGATTTGAAACGGACAATTACATTCGAACATTACAAGTAAAATGAAAGCATGTAAAAAATATAAAAATGTAAAACTAAACTGCTTGCGCTGGAAAATGTTTTACAAGCATTCCTTATTCAGATGTAAAAATTATTTTCTCAATAGAAAGCTATTTGGATCCCCGCCGACCCCTCACACATCGACAATTCTTTCATAGTAGTAAAAGCAGCTCTCCGCTTATTCTTCGTGATAATTATTACACGGAATAATTCAGAAATGACCACGGAGACGTGGCCGTCAATCGAGTTCCACCCCTGTCGACCCATGCACTCGTCCATTCTAACTTTTTTGTCCCCTCTACTCAGACTCAGTTTCAAACCTTGGTATCGTGTTTCTGGATATTGTAGTCCAATCAATGAGTACTCAGAAGGGGAGGGTGAAGTGCATGGAATATGCGATAATTTTTTAATTCAGGACTTTGTCAGGAGTAGTTAGTAGGTAAACATACTAAAAGTCCCCGCCCCTGAGAGGTGAGCTAAAGGCGGGAGGGGTGAAGGAAAAGTCAATTTTCTTTTGTTTTCAGTGCATATCTCGGCAACAGTGCACCGTAGAAAAAAAATCCAATGAAATTGTTTCCATACATATTCGTCAAATTCCCAACAGTTTCAGAGATATGCTTTATTGAAAATCGATAATTCTCAGAAAAATCATTTTTACCTCACTCTTTCTATCAAACATTAGCTTCTGGTGCCTCCACGATCTTTTTTCAGCAAAATCGTCAGGATCGAAATCGTGGAGCATTCGATTTGATATGAACTTCTGCCACATTATCTTCAACCAATAGAAAGTTATAGAATTTCTGACATGTACGCTAAATTTCGTTGTTCCTCTAGAAATGAAAACACACCTGCCATCGTCACATCCTTTCGTGCATCGGAAAAAAATCATCTTCAAGATTTCGTCAGGGGCAGCATCCAGTTCTGAGAGTTTCGGAACTAGTTGGCCATTCCTCCTCTTCCAACCCCAACTCGGCGCCTCACCATTAGGTTTCTCCCCTGACCAACCACAGGTGCAGTTGGTGGTTGGTTCAGAATGAATGCTGATTTACAGCTCCCTCAGTTGGAGGAAGAATTGAGAGATCAGGCTTCATGTTTGCAGCTGCTTTGATAAATGATTTGTGACAAAACTCGTTCAGAGATTTTTCTGTGGCTGAAGCGCCATACCATGAGAGAGTACTCATGATCACAGCTCTCTCAATGGAGTCAGGAAAAAAACCGCTCGCAAATTCCCCAGCTGCACGTTGTATGATTTTGGACTTCTGTTTTTTTTTTCAGAAAACCCACTTCACCTTTGCGATACGCTGCGGATGTTGTGTCACAGCCGGAGAATGCATGTAAGAATAACAAATGGGCATTGTCCTTCATGTTCAGTTCCTGCTGCACCTGTTGTGAGGAATATACATTCGTCTTGACATTTCCTCTTCCAGGTTTCACCAGCAGAATGTCGCGAGCAGTTGGAATTCAGGCAATCGAAGAAACAGCCAAGTCGGCGTCCTCTCCAACAACACCAACCGAGGAATTTTCGGATTTGTTGATAGCTGTTTCACAATATCAACGTCAGCATCACCTAAAGCTTGGAGCGTATTCATTCCGTTTTTTTGTTGCTGCATCATCGGCAGGTTAATCAGTTGACTCTTATTAGGAAAGTTGGAGAGATAATCCTCTTGTTTGACTTCAATTTTTACTTTCCAAACTGGTATTGATGTCCACATATGTTCACCTGCTCTCGTGCTCTCTAATGTGTCAATGTACCCATCAATAACAATAACCTCTGCTATGATAATGGGTCTTCAGATATCTAACGTAACCATCACAAATGGTTGATACACTTGTCTCTTTTTACCAAACATTTTTGTGTACTAGAAATCCCCCATCAACAACAAATTGGAAGGTAGTTGAATCAACGTCCTTATCAATTCGTTCGAACAGTGTGTATAGCGCTGAATTCCTGCAATTGAAGAATTCCAGGGGGTATGGAGCCAGTTCATATTGCATACAATTCTTTTAATCCTCGTCCGATTCATTGGTGATAGAGATTTGCTGAAAAAGCAAGAATGAATCCACGACACCTTTTCCATTGTTCCTTTTTATTGTCGATTTCATCAAGGGAAGAGAAAGTGCGCGATCTTTCCGTTACAGTTTGATATTTGCGAATGGCCAGTTTTCCATTTTTGCAATTGTTCGATTGCCAATTGTAACTTCATCATAACATGAGATTGTATCATATTCCATGACTCCTGTCGCTATTGACACGATTTTCTGGGTCCTCAGAAAAGGAGGGTGATCATCAAACCATTGTGTAAGCTTGCCAATGTTCCTTGCGTCCCGACTTTGGCGAGCTTCTCCAAAATTCTTGTGCTGCTCACTTGATGAAAACAAAACACCACAATATTCTTTGAGTGAAGGACATATATCTTGAGTTGCAGACATTCTAATTACACATTTACTGATAGAACTATGTGTCATACCTCCACCACGGGTCATGCCACCTCGTTTTAAGAATGACCCCATCGAGGTTCATTGTAATAATATAATGAAAGCTATAATTGCAGAAAAAAATTTGTGTTTCAATTACAATTCCCTTTTTGCCATTGTTTAAAGTGTTGTGATTCATCATGATAGAAAGTTACAGTGGTTAAAATGCAACAGGCTAGATGAACATCAAAATTGAGCGTACATATTATAAATTCTATAACTGTGATTGGTTGAAAATAAGGTGGCAGAATTTGAAGGAAATTTAACACTCTTCAACTTTGTTCTCGACAATTTTTCTAAGAAACGATCGTGGGAGGCACTAGAAGCAAGTATGTGTCACTACAATTTTATAGGAAATTCAATTATCCTTCATTTTTATTTGAAATATTTTTTCATACTGTGCGCGGCTTCTAAAATATAAACAAATAATGGGACCTTTTCACCTCCCTACCGCCTTCAGCTCACCTCCCAGTGGCGGGGACTTTTAGTATGTTCACCTACCAACTATTCCTTACAAAGTCCTGAAGTCAAAAATTCTTGCATATACCATGCACTCTTCAATGCATTCATTGACTGTCCTAATATGATCTGAGAGGTGTGATGAAAACACATCGGTTTCTACACCTTATGCCGGTTACTGCTAAAGAATGTGATTGTCTTCGTTTGACATCTCGAATTTGAAAATTCAATATCTGAAAATTATTTGAACGTTTTATTGTCACTGTAATATTTTTTTGCAATTGTTTGACCGTTCACTTCCATATTTTCCTGATAACATTTTCCTTATAATTACCTGCACTTTTCTTCTCCATATTGAATGCATAATTTTCCGTTATTTCTGCTGAGCCCATTAACCGCCTTTGATTTTATTGCATTTTCCAAATTATGTTTTGAATTTCATCTCGAATGATTTATTTTTTTATCCAAGCGTAAATTAAATTGTAAGAGTTGCGAAATTGAAATACAATTGTAAGATAAAATATCAATGTAAACGTGAAAACACCATTTTTTTTTCGAAGGTTAGACCTGATTGCGTGAAATTCAAAATCCGATGAATAAATCATTAGATTAGCCTCAATACTTACAAGCTTTTATTTAACTTGCAATGTTTGTATGTATGTAATCGGGTCAAATCGTGCAAGTGAATTTTGACCGACTAGTTGTCCGATTAATTTGAAATTTGGCAGGTATCCATGATTCCGGTGACAATGCATAAGGAAATTTTTTTAGAGACAAAAACAATATGGCGGCTCCAAAATGGTGGACGAGATTTGTAATTGTGGTCCGATTTGATTCAAAATTGGTATGTGAAGGTTTTGGGGGTCGGAGATTATGAATTTTTTGTCAAAATTCATAAATTCAAGTTGGCGGCCCAAGATAGTGAACGAGTTTTGTGATTATGGTCCGATTCGATTCAAAATTGGTATGTGGGGGTTTTTGAAGTCGGAGATTATGAATTTTCTGTCAAAATTCATTAATTCAAGGATGGCGGCCCCAATATGGTTTACGAGTTTTGTGATTATGGTCCGATTCAATTCAAAATTGATAAGTGGGGGTTCTCGGAGTCGGAGATAACGATATTTCTTTTTATTCATGATATCGGATTGGCAGCTTCAAGATCGCGGACGAAACTTGCGATCATGGTATGATTTGATTCAAAATTGCTAACTGGGGGTTTATTTTTCTTCTAAAAATTCATAAAATAAAAATGGTGGCTCCAAGAAGGCCGATAATCTCTGTGTTTATGGTCCTGATCTATTTAAAATTGATATGTGGGGGTTTTCGAAGTCGGAGATAATGAATTTTTTATTGAAATTCACAAATTTAATATGGCGGACGAGTTTTGTATTTATGGTCCGATTCGATTCAAAATTTGTATGTCGAGGTTTTTGGGGTCGGAGATTATGAATTTAATTTATTGATTATTGATTTTTAGTTTAAATTCATAAATTGAAGATGGCAACTCCTTGATGGCAGATGAGTTAATCTTCATATGGTCTCCTCATTGATGGAATAGATAGCTCAAAATTTACAGGAAAAAGGCTTCATAATAACGATGTTTTGACAAAATTGCTTAGAATAAGGCGTACTTGAGTACTAAGAAGCACAAAATAAAATAATCATTAAAAACCTTTTTAAAGACAAGCAGTTATTCAAATGTACTGGAAAGTTTAAAATAATTGTTTCGGATGTGTGACGTAGGTTATTACGTGAGTTATAGATCCAAAAGCTTGTCGCTTTTGTATTCGAACTGAAAATTTTGCCAAATGGCATCAAGTTTGAGGAAGAAATCTGGAGAATTATTTTTTACCTTATCGAACTCTCGTGTGGGAAATGGAAACATTCTAAATTAAATCTTGATAGAAATATTTTTCTGTGAATTGAAAAATCCACGATGAAAATGAAGTTAATTTTTGTGAATGTCTAACAGAAAACAACTATCAGATGTAGTTCAATGTCCAGCGTGGCTTTAGCCGGGGAAGTAGTTGTTTCCTGTTAGACATTCACAAAAAATAACTTCATTTTTTTCGTGATTTTTTCAATTCACAGAAAAATCTTTCTATCAATATTTAATTGAGAATGTTCCTCTTTTCAACATGAATACCCCACAAGAGGTCATCTTGACTATGGAAGATAGTGACTAAAGATTATCTTTCAGTCGCAGATGATTTCACATCTGATTTTATGAACATCATGTTCATATTTCCAACAAATCAATCTCGTGTGGGATTCTATAGATAGTTTTTTGATGTACAATGTACTGAACCTGTTATGATTCATTTCTCACTTCTCGTGCGAATTGATGACGGACGTCAAATTAAATATATACGTTGTCAGACAATAAAAATAAAATATCTCAAATTATTTCCACTATAATGATGTTTTGATTGGCCAGAACGTACATAAATGATTTAAATTGAAAGTTTCCATTAGTTTCTAGAAATGACAAAAAATTATCAGTGGTAATATTACAAGAGAGTGAGAATAAAGTGAAAATAGTTCGACATATTATCGAAAACTTGTTGCCAGGCAATATACACGAGAACCCAATGGGCTCGAGTGGCTATTGCCAAATGGCAACAAGTTTAAGAAAGAAATCTAGAGAATTATTTTTTTACTTTATCGAACTCTCGTTTGATATTCTGTAGATTATTTTTTGATGTTACGATCATAAACACATTTTCTCGCACAATGATATAATGTACTAAACCGGTTTTGATTCATTTCTCACTTTCCATGCGAAAAATGACTCACGTCAAATTGAAAATATACGTTGTCAGACAATAAAAACAGAATACCTCAAATTATTCCCGCGGAAATTTTCTAGGTAGAATATTCCCACTATATTAATGTTTTGATTGGCCAAAACGAATATGAATGATTTGAATGAAAACTTTCCATTGGTTTCTAGAAATGTCAAAAAATTATCTCCAATATTTTTTCAAACCATGAGATAAATAATATTCAATTTGTTATATAGAGATGTATACTCTAGTCGATCATCTCGTATTCCTCAAAGGCAATAGAAATCACTGACTGAATTGAAAATTCTGATCAAAGCTGAACAATTATATTTCTTTAAATGAAATATCAGACCTCAAGAAGTTTAATGACATAATTCATTTCATCAAATCACTGCGTCTACTTACAATCTCTCACAACCTTTAATATTGCTCAATATAATTTTACAAAACAATCTACCTTCATATGTCTTCACTACCAGCAAATCTACATAAAAATATTATCCAATGTATTTATACTTCACCTAACAAGTCAATTTCCGAAAAAAAAGTATACAGCGAAGAAATAACTAGATTATACACGAACGTGAGGATATACGACTCGTCGTTGAAAAAATTCACATTGAAAAATATAATTTCATGGAATATTATTTTATTTCGCTTTTCTATTCTGAAGATATTAAATGAAAAATTTTATTCTCATTCGGTTAGTTCCCGAATATAGATCAATGTGATGACATGTTGAGTATGTAGTGGGTTTTTGGAACATAACTATTAGCATGAGTACAGCTCAAGGCAGTGAGTGGTTGTAGATAAACATCAAAACATCAATTTTGTGCATTTTCAACTTCCTCGAATCGATTTTTTATTTCTCGAAACATTATTAACTTTCAGTTCTTCGTGATGATGACCAACGTTCATTTTGATTTTCTCATGGAATTCAAAATTTTCATTTCATTTCAATTTATAAGGATAAAACATCCATGCCTGTCACTGTCGTTGGCTTCTCAAGAGGAAGCACATTGCTCATTAGTCATCTAACCGGAAAGGTCTGTTGAATGCACGTTTTGGAGAATTTATAATAATTTTGAATGGGCCTATTAATATTGGCTACTCTTTGCAAAGTTCAAGCAGGCTCTGGATGAATTGTCATGGTAACGTCGATAGCAGCTGTGAGTGAAATATGTATTCGGTCGAATATATGGAAGGGAGTTATATGATATGGAATATACATATTGAATATGATCTATGCGAGATACAATATATTGAACTGAGTTCAATATGATATCAGGCCCATGTGATGTACTTCTACATTCAATAGGGAGACTATACCAAATTGAATACGAGTGGATAACGTGATGCACAAAGTTTCAATCAGACAGCAGAGCTCTGCCGAGCACTGACGAAAAGTGCTTCGGAACACTATTTCTGAAATGCTCGCGATTACTAAGCACTTACAAAAGTAATTGGACTCACTAAGCACTTTTGGAAATGGTGAGACTGTTAGGCACTTGAGTTACTTTTCGATATAGAATTACTGTAATAAACTATTTGGTCCGAATGAAAAAGAAGTTTTTGTATTTTTGAGTTGATTACGTCGAATTGAATCCAGAACAGCAATGAAAACAGAATAATTATGTAAAACGCAATGCTCAACCCCGTATGATATTGTAACGAACCTAGGCCGGACCTGTCGCCTCCCGCGTCGCCATCGACAGCGATGAGATCATCCCCGGAGATATTCGAGAACCATCCAGTCCCTCTTCCGCGTAATGCAACGGTCAATATTGGAAACAATTGGAACATGCCGTCGCCAACTGGAAGAATTCGAAACATCGAGAATGCTGTATCGGAGATAAATAGACAGCCCTCAAGAGGGAGTGAACAGTCTGAACGAGCCCATACCATCGAGCTATACAGTGGCGTAGTAATATAAATTAAGTTGTAGATTAAGTGTTAAATAAATTAGTTAAACCAAGTTAAGTTTATTTACGTTACAATTGGTGTCGGAAGTGAGATTTTGAAAATAAACAAGTGATCGTGGAGTGGATAGTCAGAAAAATAAATTGATAGACCTTTTTGTACGCCCAAAATAGACAGTGGCCCGGTTTTCGCGAAGTGGACAATTGTGCGTGGGAATATAAACTGATACACTGTTCGCGTGAAACAGAAAATAGACAGTGGCCCGGTTTTCGCGAAGTGGACAATTGTGCGTGGGAATATAAACTGATACACTCTTCGCGTGAAACAGACAATAGACTGGTGGCCCGTGGAAAAGAATTCGCGAAGTGAATTTTTAACAAACTGATAAACTTTTTCGTGTGAAACAGACTGATACCTCGTCAAAGACAAAATGTGTTCAAGAAAAGTGCGCCTTGCGGATTTGAAGGTAGCGGAATTGAAACAGGAATTGGAGGAAAGGGAACTGGAAACAACAGGTAAAAAGCAAGTACTCCAGGAAAGACTTGCAGAAGGACTTATACAAGAAGGTGAGGACCCCGAAACATTTTTATTCGAAGTTCCCGGAGGTGATTTGAGTCCGATAATAGAATCCTTGAAAGAAGAGCTGCAACAAAATTCGAGGACTTTGGAAGAAAATTCTAGAAGCCTGGAAGAAAATGCTAGAAATGTGGAAGAGAAGCTTGAAGAAAATTCTAGAAATCTGGAAGAGAAGCTTTCTAGAAATCTGGAAGAGAAGCTTCGAGAAAATTCAAGAAGCCTGGAAGAAAATTCTAGAAATCTGGAAGAGAAGCTTCTAGAAAATTCAAGAAGCCTGGAAGAGAAGTTCCTGGAAAACACAGAAGGCCTAAAAAAAGAATCGTGTGGTGTGGCTAATTTCCTAGAAGAAAGAATGGGAACCGTTGAGACAGAGATAGATAAAATTAGGGAGCAAATGAACACGGAGGTAGATGAAATCAAAGATGGGGTCGAGGCAGAGATGGACAAGATGAAGGAAATAATCAGCGATGGAATCAAAGACGGAATCGAGGCAGAAATGGACAAAATAAAGGAAACGATCAGTAAGCTGGAAAAACAAATTAATAGTGCGTCCTCCACAGAGATGGTTAACGAAAATGCAATGCTGGACTTGAGTTTGAACGTGGATAAAGTTCAAGAGGGTATAAAAGATGTCAAGGTCATTTCAGAAATAGGGAAGCTTTCCATGAAGCCGCCTCAATTTGACGGAAAAACTCCATGGGAAAATTACCGCCGACAGTTTGAAGCAGCGGCCAAAGCAAATGGATGGAATGCAGGGGAAAGAGCTGTAGCACTAACACTTGCATTACGTGGAGAAGCGACGAATATTCTACAAACTCTTACCGCCCAAGAACAGGAGGACTATGATCAGCTGATTAAACATCTAGAATTACGATATGGCCACGCCCATTTGGAACACGTATACCACTCCCAGCTGAAAAATCGCTGCCAAAATCGGGAGAATCCTTACAAGAATTCGAAACTGACATTGCACGCTTGGTTCGTCTCGCATATCCAGCCATACCGAAAAATGTAATGGAGCGATTAGCGGTTCAGGCATTCTTGGATGGACTCCGTGACCAAGAAACCAGACAAGCGTTGATATTAGCTCGTCCAACACATCTCGTAGACGCACTGGCACGAGCTTTGGAATTTGAGGCAGCAAAACAATGCTGCAAAAGCCAAAGTAAAGTTCAAACGATTGAGGAAGACTCACAGGAGCCTGCTAACTTGGAAGCTGCCATAAGAAAAGTGATGAAGGAAGTGTTGCCTGAGAAAAGACATATAAGATGCCGAAATTGTCGCAAAATTGGACATGTGCGTAGCAAATGTCCAACATTCATCGACTCCGATGCAGGAAAACTAAGAAAGGTCGATGAGAAGGGGCAATCGTCGGCATGTGTCCGGCAAGCCCCGGTTAACAACGCATATGTCGCTATGCTTCAACGACAGAACAAGGGTGTCTTCGTAGACGGTCTCATCAATAACGAGCCTTGCACCATGCTGCTAGATACAGGTGCGACTAGGACAATTCTCGGGCCTTCCTTTGCCAGAACACCGGAACGGATTGAACCGACAACTTGGAAGCTACGCACAGCAACAGGGAGCCAGCTACTGTATATGGCGAGCTACCGATTGAAATAATTTTGGGCAACACTAAAGTGAAACATCAGGCACTTGTAGCGGACATCGAAGACGATGCAATCATCGGAATGGACATCATGAATTCCAGAGGGTTTGAATTGGATTTCAAAGACGGCGTCCTACGTGTCAACGGAGAAGAGCTGGTACTTCATGGGAGAAGTGAAGAGTTGATCCGTGTGCTGTTGGCTGAAGATGTGAGCGTACCTGAGAGGGCTGAAACCATTCTGGAGGCTCGCCTGGACGGGAGTGCGAGTAGTGGAGACGTGGTGATGTTCGAGCCCAAACTTCATGATGAGAAAATTGGACGAGGGATTGCACTAGGGAAGACCTTGTTGCGTGCTGACAAATTTGTGCCGGTAAGGGTCATGAATGTCAATTATTTCCCAGTGACCTTGAAGAAAGGAACAATTTTGGGGCACTGCTCGTCAGTTTCATCCGTGATCCGGGGCGTACGAGGTACGATTAGCCAACCCAACAACTTGCCCACAGAACTAGAGAAATTAGTTGCCATCTCTTCCAAAGACATAAAACCAGCTCAACAGCCCAAACTAAGAGATTTAGTCAAAAGTACCAAGACATCTTCGATACCGGACAAGGAAAAGGGGGTCGAACTAATGTGGTCCAGCACAAGATTGATACTGGGGGGGCCCGACCGATCCGGCAATCAGCAAGAAGACTTCCTCTTGCCAAGAAGGCAGAGGCTGACAAAATAGTCAGCGAGATGGGAAAAGAAGGAGGTAGCGAACCGTCTGACAGTCCCTGGTCCTCTCCAGTCGTACTGGTGAAGAAAAAGGATGGATCGACACGCTTTTGTGTAGACTATCGCCAACTTAATAATGTCACGAAGAAGGACAGTTACCCTCTCCCGAGAATAGATGACACCCTAGACACGTTGGCTGGTTCCACGATTTTCTCGACCCTTGATCTGAAGAGTGGATACTGGCAAGTAGAACTCGCTCAGGAAGATCGAGAAAAAACTGCTTTACCATCGGCTCAGGATTGTGGCAGTTCACCGTTATGCCATTCGGGCTCTGTAATGCTCCCGCCACATTCGAAAGATTGATGGAGACAGTGCTGAAGGGACTCTCATGGAACACGTGTCTAGTGTATCTCGACGACATAATTGTGGTCGGCAGATCGTTCGAGGACCACGTGAAAAACTTGGAGGAAGTATTCCTGCGACTGAGGAACTCCGGATTGAAGCTGAGCCCTAAGAAATGCCATCTGTTCCAAAAGAAGTACGATACCTCGGCCACGTTGTCTCTGGGGAAGGAGTAGCAGTGGATGACCAGAAGATCAAAGCTGTTAAGGATTGGCCCATCCCAAAAGACATTCACCAACTTCGAAGTTTCCTTGGTTTATGCACATACTATCGCCGATATGTGCTGGGATTCGCCAACATCGCTAAACCACTGACCAGGCTCACGGAAGGCCAAACAAAGTTCCAGTGGTCCGAAGAATGTCAAGATTCATTCAGGTAGCTGAAAGGAGCTCTGATCAACGCACCTATACTGAGCTATCCCCTACCCAAAGAAAAATTCATTTTGGATACGGACGCCAGCAACGTGGGACTTGGAGCTGTCCTATCTCAGATCCAGGAGGGACAGGAGAAGGTCATTGGTTATTTCAGCAAGACGCTTAGCAAACCAGAGCGCAATTACTGTGTCACCAGGCGAGAGCTGTTAGCTGTTGTAAAGGGAGTGGAACACTTCTACAAGTACGTGTATGGAAGAAGATTCCTGTTGAGAACTGACCATGCAGCTCTCAAATGGCTCTTACAGTTCAAAAATCCTGAGGGTCAAGTAGCACGTTGGATCGAGAGACTCCAAGAAATTCGATTTCGAGATCGAACATCGAGCCGGAACTAGCCATAAGAATGCAGATGCCTTGTCGCGAAGACCATGTCCAGATGATTGCTCACATTGCCGACGAGCAGAAGAGAAAGAAGCAACACTTTGTAGAACCGCGGCAATGGATGACAACTGGAATGACAGCAAGATCCAGAAAGACCAAGAGAGACCCCGACCTTGGCTTAGTCGTCAGCTGGAAGAAGGGCAATCGAAGACCATCATGGCAGGAAGTCGCAGGTTACTCGCCGGCTGTTAAGTCCTATTGGGCACAATGGAACTCTCTTATTCTGGACAATGGGATCCTGAAACGTGTGTTGGAGGCCGATATTGGTGGGGAAGACAGACGCCAAATAATTGTTCCCAGGAACAGAAGAGAGGAAGTGCTGCGGGAAATCCATGATGGAGTCGCCGGAGGACATCTGGGAGTGACGAAGACCCTGCAGAAAGTGAGGCAACGGTTTTACTGGGCCAATTGTCAAGCTGACGTCCAGGACTGGTGCAGGAAGTGCGCTGTATGCGCTGCTAGCAATGGACCTCGAATACGACCCAAGGCCCCGATGCGTCAGTACAACGTAGGCAGCCCGTTCGAGAGAATCGCCATTGACATCGCCGGCCCGTTTCCCGTATCCGACCACGGGAATAAATACATCCTTGTGGCAATGGACTACTTCAGTAAGTGGGCGGAAGCCTATGCCCTGCCCAACCAGGAAGCCATCACCGTCGCCGACGTCTTGGTGAAAGAGTGGATATGTCGATTCGGTATTCCAATGGAGCTGCACTCGGATCAAGGCAGAAATTTCGAATCCAACCTTTTCCAAGAAATATGTCTACTGCCGAACATCCGCAAGACAAGAACCACGGCCCTACATCCGCAGTCCGATGGAATGGTGGAACGGATGAACAGGACGATCAACCGCCACTTGTCCAAGGTTGTCTCTGACCATCAAAGAGACTGGGACCAGTATCTTCATTTGTTCCTGATGGCCTATCGATCCGCAGTACACGAGTCAACCGGTCAAACTCCTGCTAGTATTATAATGGGCCGAGAACTGCGACTGCCTTGTGACCTGAAGTTTGGGATACCGCCAGGACAAGACACTGCGGGAGAAGACTACGTCAGCAAACTTCGGCAGAGAATGGACGACATCCACGAACGAGTCCGGTTGAACATCCAGAGTGCCAGCGATAAAATGAAGGAGACCTATGACATCAAGGCCGACGCTGGAGGATTTAAGGTTGATGACCTGGTTTGGCTGTACAACCCCAAACGTCGTCGTGGACTATCACCAAAGTTGCGGAACTCGTGGGAAGGCCCGTATAAGATCGTGAAAAGGATAAACGACCTTGTGTACCGAATCCATAAGCCACCCCGAGGGAAACCAAGGGTCGTCCATTTCAACAGGTTGGCCCCTTACGCTGGAAACCATGACCAAGTTCGCACCCTCAAGCCACCGGAGGATGATATGACGTTCGAGAAGTTTATGTCCTTGTATTCAAACGGGCAGAAAGTCACGAGACCTTTTCGAGGTGCCTGCTGACTACCCACTAGCGCACTGTGTGGCAGAAGATCTTCGAATGTCCAGGGGCATCGCCGTAGTGTTCTCCAAGAAATTTGGTCAACTCCAAACACTGCGGGAGCAGAATCCAGAAGTTGGTGGGGTGCTACAGTTGAAGAAAGGCCAGAGAAACATCTACTACCTAGTCACCAAGAGGCATTCCCAAGATAAACCGTCTTATGAAGATGTCTGGAAGAGTCTCACCAAACTAAGAGATACTATGGTGGACCAGAATCTGGTGGATCTAGCAATTCCAAAATTATCCTGTGGTATTGATGGGTTGGACTGGAGAGTCATAAGAAGTATGCTGGAGGCGATATTCAGATCCAGCGGCGTCAAGATTTTGGTTTGCGGTAACCCTCTTCCACGACCGATCATGAAGACCGTGGAGTGTTACTTCCATCGAACTTCACGGTGCAGATATGGGGAGTCATGCAGATATCGTCACACTCCAAGGATGAAATTTCGGGACGAAATGTCTTTAAGAAGGGGGCAATGTAACGAACCTAGGCCGGACCTGTCGCCTCCCGCGTCGCCATCGACAGCGATGAGATCATCCCCGGAGATATTCGAGAACCATCCAGTCCCTCTTCCGCGTAATGCAACGGTCAATATTGGAAACAATTGGAACATGCCGTCGCCAACTGGAAGAATTCGAAACATCGAGAATGCTGTATCGGAGATAAATAGACAGCCCTCAAGAGGGAGTGAACAGTCTGAACGAGCCCATACCATCGAGCTATACAGTGGCGTAGTAATATAAATTAAGTTGTAGATTAAGTGTTAAATAAATTAGTTAAACCAAGTTAAGTTTATTTACGTTACAATATATTATTTATGAGTGTGACGCGTGACATTGAATAAACTTGTGTGGTGGAATGAATACGACTCTCACGTTGGAGCACTTCGAAATAAACTTGATATCATATCAAATATTTCGAAGCTGTCTCCTCAAATTATCAAATCCTCACAAAACATGATTTTCGTCCCCAAAAACTCCTGCATACCAATTTTCATTGAAATCAGATAATGAATAAAAAATCTCGTACCCCATATTAGAACCTCCATCTTGAATTTGTACCAAAAAATCAAAATCCGCGACCTCAAAAACCTCCAGATACAATTTTTTATTAGATTCGGACCATCAATGATAGCCATATCGAAGCAGCCTTCTTGAATCCCTGAATTTTTTCACAAAATAAAGTTATCCGATACCAAAAGCTGCCGCATACCAATTAAGAATGGAATCATACCCCGAACACACTGGGAGAGTCCGAGTTGGGTTCCAATTCTAGCAGGTATATTCACTCATGGTTCAAGTGAGTCCGACGAACTGAGGCACAATTGGGTCCCCATAAATATTAAAATAATTGGTTGAAACTGAATGTTAATACAACATTGTTGTTGTAAGAGAGACATTTTTTCTGAATTTTATGGTAGTGAGGTAATAAATTGGGGGGTAGGTACCAAGGTTATCAATTATGTAATCGTTATCAAGTTTGTTTGCTATCCACATTTGTTAGTTGTTTAGTTGCCTTGTTTGAGGTGTTGTTAGTGCGAGTAGGTTAAAAAAATGGAATATACGCTCATTTCAAGTGGAAAAGGAAAATCGCTGTAATTGATTAACGGGTTCAAAGTTTCCCTCCAGAAAGACTTGGAAGATGTTGTGAAAAGTTGGATATGTATATGCAAAAAATCTTTTTGCAAAGCCTTTGTGAAAACAACTAGAGAAAACATCATCGAGGCAACATCGGAACATAATCATGAAAAACAACCAAATCATCTCTTAAGTCGCCAACTTTTGTCTCAATCCGTCAAGAGATCTGCCAAGGATTACCCTACGGAGAAACTCATGGAACTGATACGTCGAAAATTATATAAATCCGATCTTGAATCAGTAACAACACATGACCTTACCGGAGCAAGAAAAACGCCAGAATATGAATTTTGTGTAAACTTCCCAAAAACGTCAAAGAGTTCCAAGAAGTGGTAGAAGCCAAACCAAGTTGTACATTTTATTTTCCTAAATGAAAAAGTCAATCTTATTGTTATTTATTCAGCGAGCACTAACCGGTGTTTTAGATTGGTATGTTGATGAAACCTTTCAATATTGTCCAAAATTTTTTGTACAACTTTGTACAATCCACGCTTCGAAGAATAGCCATTACAATCCATTAGTATTTTGCTTATTGCCTAATAAGTCACAAAGCACCTACAAAATAATCTTTGAATTTTTGAAAGAATGCCACACTACTATCCACGAAACATCACTGTAGATTTTGAAATGCTATTCATCCTGCTATTACGCAGGGATTCCCTCTCTGGAGGATAGAAGGATGTAGATTTCACTCATGCCAGGCATGGTATGGGAAAATACAACAGCTTGGTATGTCATCCGAATATAAAACAAAAATAACTGAATATTTGACATATATTTCTGGTTACCATTTTCACCCCTAGAGGATGAAGGTGATTATTTTGGTATTGATTTTGCCTCAATTTTACCACAAAATGAGCTAGTTATTGAGTTTTCAGATTATTTAGACGATAATTACATTGATGAAATTTCCACGTTTTCACCCCAAGTGTGGGCTGAACACTCGTCATCCATTCAGCACACGACTTGCGAGTCTTTTCATAACCAATTTAATTCATCCTTTCATTCAGCCCACCCAAATATTCACCAATATTTGAAAGTGTTATTAGATTTTCAACTGGGAACCTGAGTAAGAGTACAAAGCCAAAAAATTAAATTAAAAAGGCGGTTTATTGATGCAAAAACTCAGGAACCACGTGGAAATAAGATGGACAAATTTGAATTTCAAAGCCAAAAATGTATAAAATAATGTTATTTTCTCATTTAGATGTTTTATGTAATAATGTTTCTGGATTTTTGGGTGGCATTCCAGTTTTAAATTAGTTAGTACTGTTTCTATAGGTTATAAATAATTCAATAGAGTTTTTATGGGTAATTTTTTTTGTACTCCCACATACGTCCCTATATTTTGTTAGCAATTTGAAAGTGCGGCAACAAGGCCATTTATGTTCAATTTTCATCTTATTTTCTTCGGGACCCAATGCAGCCCACACCTTTTCGAAGGCACGTCAGTGCATATGGTTTGGGACCCAATTCGGATACGTCCAACACAGCAAATTGAATACAAATATTTCGAAAAAAAATTAATATTTTTAAAAAATCGCCCGGGCCCCGGAAGTGTCCCAGTACGCGCCTGAAGAGAGTTCAGCACATAGAACTCCGCCAAAATTATAGTAAAAATTAATTGAACTTGCTGTCACTTTGACGACTGGTTTGGCCAGAAGGCCTTCCCAGTCACGAAGAGTCACACGAACATACATTTTTCACCTATAACTGTTCTAAAGATTTCTCAAAATAATAGCATCGTGTGTAGAAAATCTATTCATCGAGTTTCTGTATTCAGAGGAAAATAGTTAGGCACTAAACTCACTCACTCACCGAAGTGTTCGGCAGCACTTTGGGATTACTAGGCACTATGCCTTTTCGTAAAAGGCTCTAAGCACTAAGCACTGGTTCGAAAGAGTGCTCTGGAGCACAGTGCTTACGAGCACAAAAGTGCTTTGAGTGCTTTCACGAGCACTAGACACAGTGCTTTGGGACAGCTCTGAGAAATAGTCCTAGATTTGGCAGCTGATACCAGCACGAATTGTTTTGTGTATTAAACTTAATTCAAATGAGTGATTAATGACAATCAAAAATTAGTCGCGATTAACTTTAATTGAATATACAGAGTGGGCCATTGAAAATGAAGCAGCGGCTCTCAAGGTCGGCAGAACTGAATTATATAAAAACGCTCGGACATGTCAACTATATTTTCGAGAGGGACATCGTTCGCGATGAAATTCACCCAAAATAAATTTCATCCCTCGGAGCTATGACCGCCACCCCTAAATTTTTAAATGACAACATATGGCAAGTGATACCTCATTTGAAAGGTATTTTTCTTCCTAATATCAGACAACAAAAATAAATGGAATCTATCGATTCATTTTCAAGATATAAAACTTGAAGTGAAGAGATCACTTTTTATTCACCCAATCAATAAAAATGACATCTAACAATGCTACTGTTTGAAGATAATTATCATTGTCAAGGAATTAAATGATCCAACTGTTCACCAACAAATAACATGCAATTCCGTTTCAAATATATTTATTTTTCATCCTCATTTTCTTGATCGAAAAAGTTTCAAGGTTCTTAAGAATCTAAAAAAGACGTTTCCTCGAATTCGACTCCCATGCGAGTACAACAAAAACTTGTATGACATAATTTTTTTCGATAAATCGCAATTGCAGACGTCTATCAGTGTCGAACTGATCTTTGATTGAACGACATTAGAGTGAATTACTTGACTAAAGCTGCTGAATATCTTTCCGCAATAATGGTGTATACGATCGCGGGAAGAGTTGAAATAATAACATTTTTTTCAAGAATGATGAGTGCGGTAAACGTACAGCTGATTTGTTCAATCAAACGCATCCAGATAAACTTGTTGCTAGAATATACGTTCTAGAATTAATGCAAAAATTCCTTCAAACTGGATCAGTAGCCAACAAGAAACGAGACCTAGAACGTGAATTTCCGTTGAGAAATGAGGCTGTTGAAGTTGCACTTCAGAGCAAGTTCATGCAGAGCATTGAGCACAAGGAAATTGGCTAGTGTTGCCAATATTAGTAGAACCAGTATCCGCCGAATCCTGAAACATAAATTCCACCCCTACAAAATACATTTGGTACTTCAATTGAATGAAGATAGGCGACAGGAATTTTGTGAAATTATGACTTCGAAAATAGATGCTGATGAGAATTTCCTTTTGAACATCTGCTTTTCTGATGAGTCTACATTCTTTTTGAATTCGACTGTGAATCGTCATAATTGTCGTTATTGGTCAGATGCCAATCAACATGTTTTCCACGAAGTCCATACTCCAGCTCCCCAAAAACACGATGTCCGGTATTTTTGGGGACCGTTTAATCGGATCAGTATTTCTCGACGGTAACCTGACAGGAGAAACTCATTTGGAATCATTGAATAAATTTGTTTATCCACAATTTGTAGCCATCATTGAAAATGACGATCGTAACCATGAAGACCACTTGATATTTCAACAAGACGGGGCACCTCCACATTATGCACAGCCTGTTAGGGCGTTTTTGGATAGAATGTTTCCTGGAAGTTGGATTGGAAGGAGAGGCTCTATAGAGTGGCCAGCCAGATCTCCAGATTTAACCCCACTCGACTTTTTTCTGTGGGGGTCACTTGAAAACAAAATCTTTGCAATCGAACCAGAATATTTACGAGGGAGAATTATTGAAGAATGCCGTCGAATAACGCCGGAAATGCTACGAAATGTGAGGTCTCGTTTTGAACAGAACTTGTACTATTGTATGGAAATGGGTGGTAGACAGTTTGAACATGTAGTTCATTGACAATTATAATCATTGCGACAGTTGTTGTTGACGTGTCCGAGCGTTTTTATATAATTCGGTTCTGCCGACCTACAGAGCCACTGTTTCGTTTTCAATGGCCCACTTGGTATTGTAATTCATTTATCTTAATGTATATCAAAAATTGTGTCCTATGTGAATTGAACGTTATTTGAAAGAAATTGATGTGAAGAATATATAAAAAAAAAGTTCACCAGGTGTAAACAGGTATGTTATTGTTAATTATTTACGCTCATCGAATTTTTCGAGAAAATTTTATACTAAATGGAAGTTTGATTTTTGCTGTACATGATAATCATTGTTGCCTGTGGCAAACTAGCCGTGGGCAGTGACTGCCATGATTTGAATTGAGTACTTTCGCTCTAGATGAGTGTGACTGAAAGAGAAGGAATGCCCGCGCTGCTTCGTGTAGAAGGAATGCGCGCTCTGTTTCAGGTTGTAAACAAGGATACAATGTGGTGTAGTTGAAGTTATATAATTTTTTTAATTCTTTGCATGTTGTTTTCGGTATAGGAAAAGAATCATGTGTTTCTGAAGAAATTGACTATTGCATGATCAGAGAATATCAAAGTTCTTTTATTTGCTATTTCAGTGCTAATGGATAGTACTATCTTCAATTATTGTTTTAGAAACTAGTCAATTCTTTCTATATGAAATATTATCGAAGCTTATTGTAGCTCAGCTGCAACGACTGAAAAAAAAACAATTTATAAATATAATCAATCAGGGCAATGAAATATGTATATCATAAAAATGACATGGAAGAAATATAACGATTTTTGTGTGTTTCTTTAATATATCTTATTTCATGTGTTTTGACCGAATCACTATTCAAAGTTATGTTATTGTAATCAAAAATGTATTATTAACGATACAATAACAAAAATTTGCACTTTGAAAAAATTCATCATCATATTCAATTAATTTTCCATTAGTATGACACAAAAACACGTCTTCATTTTCAAAAATCCATGATGAAAACAGCAAACTTTTTGAGAAGTATGAAATTGGGTGCCATCGTCTCTATAGAAACAAAATAAATAATGTATCAGATATTAGCCAAACAACTCGGGCGAATCGGGTGGTGAAATGCACCATAATTTACCGCTAATTAGTTGTGGAAAAATTTAAATTGTTCGAAAAAAAATTATGTTCATGTGAACCTAGCGAAACAACTTTTGCTAGAATCCGCGAAAGCAAACTATCAGGGGTGATAATTTGCTGCCAGGTTACCGCTTATTAGTTGTGCAAAAAGTAAATATCTGTAACTCCGCGGCATTTCATGCTATCATATCGTACCAAAGCGCGATTCACTCAGGATTACATGCTCTACAAAAGTGCCCATTGCGACGTAGCTGTAATCTGCACCTGTAAAATTGTACGGGTCAGTGAATCTAATTTTTGTAGAAAATTCCTAGTTTTTTGACGTAACTTCATAAATGACTGGATTTATGAAGAAAATGTAGGAAATTATGTCCTACAAAAAAAAGGTTTCTAAGCCGAATCGCTAAGATTGATATTTCTCGAGATATAGGGCGTTAACTTTGTCGTAATATGTAATTTTTGAAAATTATCGAATCAAACATTTCATATAACGACAAAGTTAAGGCATTATATTTCGAGAAATATCAATCTTAGCGATACGGTTTATGGGTTCGTTTTGTAGGAAATGTAATTTCCCACATTTTCTCCATAAAACCAGTCATTTATGAAGTTACGTCAAAAAAATAGGAACCCGTACAATCTTACAGGTGCAGATCACAGCTACGTCGGAAATTTTTGTGGAGCATGTAATCTTGAGTAAATCACGCTTCTATACGATATGATAGCATAACATGCCGCTGATTATAGATATTTGAAGAAAAAAACACAAAGTTCACGTGTATTTAAATGGGAAATCCCAGACCTTGGGAGTCTGGGAAAATACTTAATGTTAATGTTGAAGGCTCAAATTTTCAGGTTTTTTTTTTAACATTTTCCCCTCTAAGAAACAGGGTATCAAAAATACGAAAAAAATTCAGATTTAATTTGTTTTCTCCAAAATTCCTGAAGGAAAAATTTGAAACTCGGTACACTAATCGAGGTTTATCAACGTGCTAATTTGAAGTTATAATTTTTATTTTCGTAAATCAGTGGCGTAGTTACGATGGTATGTGGTCATATGTTCCTTCATATTTTCTTGGGACAAGTGAATGGACAAATGAGCGTTTGACATCAGTTCGGCTCATCGATACTCGACCCAAAAGTCATGACATTCCATGTACCTAAAAGTGGAGGTTTCTGAGATTGAGAAAAACTGAAGATATGTCCTTAGCAGAGACATAATTTCATGTGTGCAACAATCGCACAATGCTAATTTCTTACAACATATCAGAATATGTGTCAATTTCCTGAACATTTTTTGATGTTGGGAAAATCGGAAACATAGTACGGGTGAGTCAGAATGAGACCGATAACTCAATTTTATCATTCATCATATTATTTGATCAGATCGATGTCATGGATTCACTGATATGTTACCATACTTTCTTGCATATGATTGTTTTGACAGATCAACTGACAAACAAACCCAACCTCAAATTCATAATACTCCACTTAGATAAGAGTTAAGGTCTGAAATAATTTTTGCGAAAAACTGAAGATAGGTACTCTCCAATTGTTGAAGTTTGTGTTCATTATCAAAGCCATTTCTGATTGAATTATCAAGGAAAATATTATCCAATCAACATGATTTTGATGAAAAAAAAAACAATCATTATGTATTACTATCTACTTAAATGATTTCTTTCGATTCGTGATAACTAGTTGCAATGTCTAGCCTTTCATGCCAATTTGTAGTGGGCTGTTCAGTACACCACTGAACAACGCATAAAATATACACGAAATTTGGAACTAAAAAGAAACGTAGCCTCCTTTCATTGTTTCCGGTAGAAACACACTGATATATCGATACTTACAATAGAAATAATTGACAGTTTGTATTATTGTCGAGTCATCTGTCATCATTTCAGTAAGTGAACATCGTTTCAAAATGGATTATTCATTTGGAGAATATGGAGATATGCATTTAGCTCATGGTGAAACAGGGGGAAATGCCAGAGCCGCTGCTGAATTATATCAACATAGATATTCAAACAGACATCATCCAGATTTCGCCACTTTTATAGCTGGGCATCGACGATTGAAAGAAACTGGGTCCTTCAAATTCAGGAAACACCATTGTGGTGCGAATAGAACAAGGATAGATAATGTTATGGAAGAACAGATTCTTGAATGATTAGCAGCAGATCCTTCTACCAGCACTGGGACTTTTTCGTATACGTCACAAGTGGTGAGTCGAGTAGCACGTGAACAACTATTGTATCAATTTCGCCTACAGAAGGTGATGGCCCTAGATGTTGGTGATTATTGCCCTCGTGGATTTTTTTGTGAATGGTTTTTGAGAATGTATGTCCTAGATATGTTCTATTCACGGATGAGGCATGTTTCACAAAGAGCTGGATAATCAAATAGTGGGAACAGCCATTCAGGGGATGAACAAAATAAGCATGGATTGTTTCGAAATGGCTGTCAACAAAAGTTTTAAGTGAATATTCGGTTAAACATTATCGAAAATCACATCGTTGGACCATATCTTCTTCCTCCCCGTTTAAATGCGCGGAATTGCCGAGTGTTCCTAGAACATGTTTCACCTGGGCTATTCGAAAACGTACCTCTATTTGTTTATCAAAGAAACCGGCCCATTGTCAACGAATTGTACGTCAATGTCTTGATCAAACATTCCATGATCGCTGGATAGGTAGACGTGGTCCCATACATTGGCCTGCACGTTCTTCGGATACCTTGAATCCCTAGTGTATGAAACACCTGTAGAATCTGTGGAAGTTTCAACGGCCAGAATTTCAGCAGCATGTACGTTGATACAGGATACACCAGGAATATTCCTAAGCGTGCGACAGTCGATGATACGGAGATGCCAAATGTGTATTGAACAAAATGGTGGTCTTTGATTTGTTGAAAATATAAACAGGATGTTCATAAAATCAGATGTGGAATCATCTGCGACTGAAAGATAAACTTTAGTCACTATCTTCCATCGTCAAGATAACCTCTTTGTTTCCCTTTTCAAAATGGTGGTCCATTTGAACATTTGCTTTAATGCCTTGTTTGTTTTCATGTTGTGTACCCACTAAACCGTTTCCATCATTCAAGTAGATATCAATACCCAATTATCGTTTTTCTTCATCAAAAATATGTTGATTGGATAATATTTTCTTACACAATTCAATAAGAAATGGCTTTAAAAATGATACCCCAACATAAACCTCAACAAATTAAGAGTACTTATTTTCGGTTTTTCGCTGAAATTATTTCAGACCTTAACTCTTATCTAAGTGGAGTTTTATGAATTTGAATTTGTGTTTGTTTGTCAGTTGATCTGTCAAAACAATTATATGCAAGAAAGTATGGGGAAATATCAGTGAATCCGCGACATCGAATCGATCAAATAATATGACGAATGAAAAAAATGAGTTATCGATCTTATTCTCACTCACCCGTACTATGTTTCCGATTGTCCCAACATCAAAAAATGTTCAGGAGGTTGACACATATTACGATATTGTAAGAAATTAGCATTATGCGATTATTGCACACAGGAAATTATGTCTCTACTGAGGACATATATTCAGTTTTTCTCAATTATATCAGAAACCTCCACTTTCAAGCACATGGAATGTTATTACTTTAAGGTTGAATATCGATGAGCCGAACTGATGTCAAACTCTCATTTGACCATTCACTTGTCCCAAGAAAATATGAAGGAACATATGACCACATACCATCGTATCTACGCCACTGGTTCACAAAAATCGAAAATTATTACTTCAAATTAGCACGTTGATAAACCTTGCTTAGTATACCAATTTCAAAAAAAAAAAACCCAAGTAATTTTGGAGAAAAATTGAATCTTAATTTTTTTCGTATTTTCGACACCCTGTGTCTCAGAGGGGATGCATTTTAGGACAAACCTTGATGGAAACTTTTCACCTCGAAATGGGGTGGGGAATCTGTGGTTGGAGTTTGTGGGTCTCATTCTGTGAATTTCCATATTTTGTAATGCCGATGATTTTTGTTTTGAAATGTGAATGAGGCTCGTGACTAGGATGGACATCATCGAAATTACTGGCTATCATTGCATCCGATAATTCTGAAAGCGTGGATAATATATCCTATCCACGATAGAATAAATCGTTCCACAAAAAATCCAGAAGATTTATTATTCAAATATATCACCTAGCATGATATTCCGTCTACTTCGTTTGAACATGTGAACAGTCACCCCAGCGTGTAACAAAGGAATAACGACATCAGTGAATAAAGCGCACATTTTTGAACACGCGACCACGCAATTGGAGCTCACGTGTACTTTCCAATAGCAACGGATATTTTTTTCATTTGAGGGTCTCAGTTGAATTGTAGAGGAATATATACCATGAGAGAACAAGTAGGTGAAAAATCATATTATTATTTTATTTCCTTCTTCTTATGATCGGATTTTTATTCGCATCTGAGAAGAAATGAGAAACGTCAAAATCCGGAGATACTTATATTCTAGATGCTGACGAGTTAAATTCTCTCAATCCATTCAATATTCATCATACTGCTCCACAGGTGACTATCAACTGTACAACAAATACAGTAAACGAATACAGTAATTTTCACAATAAGATAATTTAGTGGAGGTAGAAAGATTCAATGGTAAGGATAACACAAAAAATATCTAGCTGCCAACTGACCAAATTGGATTTGACACGAATGTTATGCAGCAAAGACCTTTCCTAAATATTTGATCGTGGTGTTGAAAAATGAAACGTATTGTCTACTCTAGCCCATTGACCGCCGAATTGAGAAAAATCAAACATTTGGGGCCACATACTTTTTTTATCAATTTGTGTTGAAAATACCCTGAAATCATACATTCTCCTGGAAATTTGTAATACAGGTGTTTTTTCTCATGTTTACATCCGTGACTTCCATGCAAGTCACAGAGCACCAAAACCAGAATAACGTTCTTGAGCCACAAGCATTGCATGTGACTCACGCAGTCATGCCCATTCATGTTTCAGTCTGCAAAAATTTTCGTCTGTATATTGAGCAATGCTGCTTATCTCCAGAAAAGTGGTTGGATTTTTTTTGCTGTTTTTTTTTTCGAAGTAGTTTTTTTTTAAAATAAATTCTCAAATAATTATTCTTGTTTAAACAATGCGGAAGCCGTGCTGAGATGTGTTGTAACAAATTCTGAACTATCGCCGAGAGCGCCAAAGAATAACAGCATTGCAAAGTCATTATATTCTTTTATAAAATAAGCATACCGAAAAAATAATGACAGCACTCGGTATACATAAATATTATTCAAGAATAACTGAAACAAGAAGAGCTATCAAATATGAAGTCATCATTTCAATATAATTCATGCTGACAAAAGTTCTGTTTCATTCATGACCAGAAAAAAAATGCTGAAAACAAATTTCAGAGAAGTATCAAACTAGACAATTGGAACAAAAGTTCAGCAGAAGTTGAAATAAAAGTAAATAATTGAAAAAATGTTTCCTGAAAAAAATGAACTCGACAAGAAAAATATGAACATTTTGCATTATGGAAGCGGAACATGGGAGAGAACATGCATTGATGAAATGTGAAGGTTGGGAGTAATTTTTCTGTATTGAGTATTTTTCAAGAAACGCAAAGCTATAAGAATCTGATGATAATTACAATCACATTGCTGATTAGGTTTATATAATTTATATTATATTATTCAGTCTGGATGCTGGAAAATTTATTTTGTTTTCATTATTTTGGTATCAGAAAGAAGTTTTCATCATATGAAAGTGCGTACTGATTTCAATGACTCTCCAGAATCAGTTGAAAAAAAAGTGAGCTGATTTGGATAATCTGCCATACAGAAAGAGCCTGCATTCACATTACATGGTAAGTGTGAAGCGCATTCGATTTACAGAGCGTGAAATCCAATGCATGCATGGAGTTATTTTCAACTCACCCTTGGACCAAATGCAGAATGAGCTATATATAACTCACATGACGTTCAACGTGCTAGACGCTGGTCTAGGTACAGAGAAATTGAGTTTTTGCAGAATTCTTGGGTCATCGATTATTGAGCTTGAAGTTTGTGGAGTTACAATGACGATGGTTACTCAGGCTTTGTCCAGGTAGTATCGTCGGAGAAACCGATTGGTGGATAAACTTTATTAGATCTCTTTGATGAAAGTTTTAGAACACGTCGTTGTACTAACTCAACTTTCTCTATACATAACTGATTAGCCAAAATATAGGATTATTCTTAGATTCTGACCTGACGAAGCCATAGCACAATGTTTTTGATATGAAATAGGAGAAATCTCTAGAGACTCACGCTAAGAATGCGATGTCCTGTTTGCAGTGGAAATAATACTTCCAATACATGGCACGAAAAAAAGTTATGTGTCGAAAGTAACCCCAGTCAGTGAGTATGGCAGGTCGTTGAAGTGTAGTTTCATTTTACTGGTATTCATGTGAAACAAGGTGATTTTTCCATTACTTTGTCCTCATACTACATTTGTTTGAGTTCAAATGTAAATGGATGAGCGTTCAATATTGAGAGAAAACCGTTGACAATATTCGATATCATTTATTTCCTAGTAAATTTCCAAATCATCAGCGAACAACAATCAACGTTCAACTTTCTCAACAAGTATATGATTAATGAAAAGTAGTGAACCTAGGATAAAGCATATTGGCGACTATACGTAAAATAAGATGTAAACAGTTGCATAATGTCCCGAGAAGAGTCATAATCGTTCAATTCAAATGAATTCAGTCCATTAGCAAGCCTATAGATGTCTACCATTATGCGAAAATATTAATTTGTAATGAAAATAGATATGATAGGTACAATGTTCATAACGCATTCTTGTCGTGCAAACACGTTTACCTTACAAACCTCATGGGGTAAATAATCAATCGCAAGCTCTTAGTCGGCGCAAACACCCTCTCTGCACTTGAAATAGCATGCCAGGGTCGTTCCGTACGGCTTCACAATGTAATATAATTCAGTTCAACAAGGCATCTCTGGTGTGAGTAGGTGTAGCGTGAACGAGGCTTTCCAGATGCCCCCTCAGAAAGAAATCCAATGGATTTGAATCCGGAGACCACGGTGGCCATGAATATGGCCCACCTCTACCAACCCATCTATTGGGGAAAATCTGGTTCAGATGGTCCCGCACAATCAAACTAAAATGAGGAGGAGCGCCATCATGCATTAACCACATATCTCTTCAGGTTTGCAATGGAATATGTTCCAAAAGTCCATTCCAATCGTTCTGAATGAACTTGGTTTGCAATATCCCATGGGGATTTTCTTCGGCCCATATGTGGAGATTATGAGAGTTGATTACGAGTTGATTACTCTATCTCTACTGGAACCTGCTTCATCAGTGAATAAAACTCGTGTTATAGAAGTCATATCCCCTCTCCGCTTATCCAGGAACCAATTGGCATATTCCAGTCGTGCTGGAAAATCTTCAGGTGTCATGGCATGTACCTCCTGGATGTGATATGGGTGGAGCAGTTGTTCCCTAATTATTCGATGAATAGTGGACTTGGATGTATGGAACTGTTCTGATAGGTTTCTGATGCTCATTGAAGGATCATCAGCGACCGCTTCCAAAATATTTTCCTTCAATACAACGGTACGCACAGCCCTAGGAGCGCCCTCACCACCTCGTGTCGGCAAAACTGAACCTACAATAATATCGAAATGAAACAACAGGCTCCAATTGATTATCCATTAGACATACCTGTCTCCCTCAAGCTGCGATCGACACGCTCGAACGTTTCTCTTCCGGTAACGTTCGATTGGGAAAATGATCGACATACAGACAACGGGCTTCTGTAGCATTACCAAATGCTCGTCCATACAATGCATGCATATCTGCATATTCGTTGAATGTAAACTGTTCGGCCATATCAAAGCACTCCAAACTGTCCTATTAGAATATTGACAATACAATGACAACGCACCACTCGACAGAACAAAATCGCATTTCAGTTGTTATTTTTTATCCACACTAATTTTATTTCCTTCTACAAGGTGTTTTTATCAACATCTGTGGAAGAAATGGAACATACATTTATTCACCGAATATTTTTCACCTATTCATGTGCAGCCGTTTTTGTAGTTTATTCATTTGCTTTTCATTAGTTATGTCTTCCGATGTGCGTTTTTTTAGCTGAATTTATCTTATCAGTGAAAATCCTCAACATTTAAGCTGTGAATACGAATTTGCAACATCCAAATGTTGAGTTTCATGAGATTCAGATAACACAACACGAAACGTGCTTATTCCACGCGTACATACAAAATATGGACTGAATTCGATATTTCATAGTGGAGTAGCTTGTTAGTTCAAAAACACCACGAATCTACATAACTTGATATTTCATTTGAAAAAATATATACATTGTGAAAGAAACTTTCAACTAGGTACTGTACTTTCTGTTTACGACTTTATTTTAGCATATTTCGTATTATCCCTGTTATGAATGTTGTTGAATTAACGTTAGCATTAGTATTTCTACTGTGAAAATTTTTCATTTTAAATAATGGTGGACGATCGGGTTTGATGTCGTCGAGTAAAACTGCATTTTTATTGAGAATCGTTGCTCCGATCGACTTTCCACACGGGTACTTTTATTCAGAAAATTGTCAACATAACCTTATTTTGTTGAAAACTATTGAAAAATTATCTGTCATTTCAAAGTTTTGGGGTGTGGGCCTTCGGGGGTAGTCCGTTCCTGACTTTGAAGCAAAACAACTGACTCTTGCATGAAAGCTCATCGAAGGAATTCATTTGTTTAGTCGATCACCAAAATTTAGATGATTTTGAATATTCACTTTGAAAGTTATCAAAGAAAAATATTTTTCATTTTGTAACTTTGAGTGCCCGTAACTTGGTAACGAAGGCTTTTAGGAACAAAAGTTATATGAAGTACTGGTGATAATCTGACCCCATCTATACATTCCCGAGAGGATAAGAGAAAGTTCAGGAACACCCTGTTTGAATAATATGTCTTTATTCATATTGCCAGAAAAAAATCATAACAGGTTGGGTGAATTATTGATTACAATGACAATGTGAAGGCGGAATTAGGTTGCCACTATCCGGAGATAATGGTGACTGCTTTCTCATTCAACCCAGAATTCAACCAGATGGTATGTGGTATGTGCATATTGGTAACATATCAAAACTAAACGATAAAAATATACAAATTCATCATTGAAACAAGTGTAGTTGCGATCTATATAAACAATATGTTTATGACAAAATTCGGAGAAAAAACAAAAAAACAAGTGAACACTGAAAATGGAGTGACAGAATTGACAGGAAGAATTGGAGGTAAATAGGAATATTGATGATAATATTTAAAAAAATAAGCAAATATGTTCAAATTGCACAAACTAATTGAAAATTATAGACCAATTATAGATGAATCCTGCATTCGAATACCAATTTTTCAATATTACTCTCAAATTCACTTGAGGATTTTTATCGAGTTAGAGATGTGAAAATAATATTTGATAAAGATTTCGATCGAGGCAAGAATAGTATATTATATTGACGAAATCGAAATGACTCAAGACTAAAATATCACAAGAATTTTGGGAATATTGTGAAGTAATGTGGATTTCATTAGTCCTTTCTCACGGTTTTTGTCACATTCAAACTAAAACTCAGTTCGGTGTCCATAGTCAGTTCCAAACGACCCCGCACCATCTTTATGGAAAATGGCTTTCGGTTAAATTTCCTGAATTTTTTGAATTTTTTAGATGCTTGCTCCCTCTGTAAAAGTGTCCATGGGCAAACAAAAATCGACAGACTAGTTTTCGAGATACAGGCTGTTGAAGAAAAGAAAAGTGAAGCTTTTTGCTCAGAATGTCCAATTATTCCGGGAATTGAAAAAATGCCTATTTATTCTGGGAATACCTTGCCTCAATGATGGTACAATGTCATGTTGATCTCGTATTTATTATACTTTTTCTCTGATGATAATTGAAGATTTAATTTAGCCTGGACGAACTCCTTCAATCTCGATCGGAATTATTTGACATTTTTTTATACAGGGTGGTTCTAAAATAGGGGTACGTCAACCCCTCGTTTTTTGGTTCGGATAGGGAAGAGTATGTCATATATATATCAAACATTTTTCAATGTTCAGAATGTCGCATGGTCATTTCATGTATATAGGGTGAGTAAAAAGATACAATCCAAGTTTCTTAGCAAAATGCTTTTTTTTTCTATGACTACCCTGTATTTCGAGAAAAAGTCAGTAAATTTTTAGGAATTCTCCATATAATGTTCGGATTGAGGAGTCCGAGATATTGTCATCAATATCAGCGTAGGTCTCCGGACTCGTTTGTAGGCTACATACTTTTGAATGTTCGGATTTTATTGATACCCACACTCCATTGGAGACAGAAATGGTCTATTTTCGAACAACCCTCCTTGTTGAAAAATATTCGGAGTAGATGATTTTTCATCTTCTGGAATTTTGCAATAGCCATTTATGAATTTTTCCACTTTTTAGGTGAGCCATGGAGCGTATTCCTTTTGTAAAACATTATTGGAGCATGGATATGTTTATTGAAATCATCTAGCAATAATTGATTGATACGCCCGAATCGAATAGTTTCGATTAATATTATTCAAATTTGGATAGGAACAATATATGAGTGCAGATTTGATAATATTCAGTCCTACTCTGCAGTTAACAAACCTATGATCAGACAGATTCAGTTATCTCTAGATGTTTTGGGTTCAAACATAAATCGGTCAGAGTTTCACTATTTGCACCATTCAGTTGGTTTATTCACATTTTGGGATAAACCAAAATATTCAATTATTGTGTTAATATACTCTTGTAATTATAAATGATAGGATTGAAAAAAAACCTTCATTGGAATCATCTTCACAAAATACGTTATTGAATCTGGGAAATGTGGTTCTTAATACAAAACGCCAATGTAGTTGTTGGAATTTCAGTTGTTGGAATTTCTGTCCGAAAACGGAATCCATATTTACGCTGCATGATTCTGTAATTCCAGGAATCTCAGTACAGAGGCTTGTGCTAAAAGCTTTTAAGTATATAAGGACATCGCCACCCCTTCCTGTTGTTATGTCGCGTTTAAACATTCAATGGCCGTCTACCAATAGACTAGTCGGGAAGTGAGTTTCCTGCGAAAAATGGTTCAAAGTCCCTGAAAAAAATAAGCAGCAGCTCATTTGATTCTGAAACATTTTTTTTTTGTTTTTTCTGCTGACGAAAATCGCAATTAATACAACAAAAAAAGGGGGTTTAGTTCTTTGGGAATAACTCAAAAACTATAAGCGTTAGCAAAAATAAGAGAAGAGAGTCTCAAAGAAAAAGAAGTTTTCAATAAAAAAGTCCCTACCCTTCGAACTCTATATCCATTATTTATAATTTTAATTTGAAGCTGAAAATAGGGTTCCGCGCGACCGCTACGGTATGCTTGCGTCGTTTCTAAAGACAGTACACCACAAACTTTTTTTTATAGTGTTAAATACCAATATTTATTTTTATAAATTATAGTGTGTTCTCAACAATATTTTTGTGATTTTCAGAAGTAATCAAAACTGCCCTAGCGCCCTCCAATTTCATTATGTAGATATTGCCATTTTTCATCCACAGATATTTTTCATTGTTATTATTTTTGTATTCCTCTGACTTCAAATACAAGTTCCTATTCGGGGAAGTTGAATAATAATTCTTATATATGAAATTATGTTTACTAAAAAGATATTTCAAAGACTTGGCCAAGTCCTTCGTGAAAAAGTCAAGTTTCATTTTACGACACATGAAAAATTCGTCTCTGGGTAATTGTTTGGAGAAACAAACAATCAAATTGAAATTTTTTTAAGAAGTTTCCTGTTCACGGTATGAATTGGCAATGTGTAGTTCTTTCAGCATCATATCCAGTTCCGCGATGATAAGTAGGGTTTTAAGAAAAATATTTGAATTTTTTTGGTTCTGGTATGCCAGTTAGCACCAAACAGTTGTTTATGCTATTCTGCGAAATTGTATTGATCCTTTGCATCAAATCGAAATTCTCTTCTCTTCCAATTCCAGCATTTGTATATTCTCACTATTTGTATATTCTCACTAGTCGGTTGAGGATTGTTCATTAATATTTGCTACTAATACTTCTTCTCTGAAAATAATTGATACAAATTGCCCTTTGAACAGCCTCTACAATAATTTTTTTGCTTCGCTGACGGTCGTTCAGTACATATGATGCAGTTTGACATTTTGGTACTCGCTGATTAACTTTGGTTTGGTTTGTTCAGTTGGTAAATTACTGTACTTACAGATCAAATAAAACTTTTCTTAGCGAATCGAAACTCTTACGTAATGTTCAGTGTAAGCTTCAATACCGAATTCGCTTTTGAAGTTCGTTAATTTTGTGTGATTTGATTTCTCAAATGAGAATATAACCTATTAAAAGGAAAAATTTCAAGAACTTTGGCAAACTTGCAGATAACTGATACGAGTCTTAAGTTATCGACGCCGAGTTCGTCTCCATTTTGCAAGCTTTTAGTTAGTTTCACTTGTTAGGTCGTTCGTTCGTTCGTTTATTAGTTAGGGACAAATCTTGCAAGTGAATTTTGACCGACTTCTAGTCGTCCGATTGAATTGAAAGTTGGCGGGTGTTCATAATACCGGTGACAATGCATTATGGAATTTTTGTTTGAAAAAGAAACAGAATGGCGGCTCAAAGATGGCGGAGGAGATTTGATATTAAGGTCCGAATTGATTCAAAATTGGTATGTTAGGATTTTCAGTTTCGGAAATTATGAATTTTTTGTCAAAATTCATAATTTCGAGATGACGGCTCCAAGATGGCAGAAGTTTTGTGATTATGGTCCTAATCGATTCAAAATTGGTATGTTGGGGTTTTTGGGGTCGGAGATTATAGAATTTTTTTCAAAATTTATGAATTCAAGATGGAGGACGAGTTTTCTGATTATGTCATAATTTATTCAAAATTGGCATGTGGGGGTTTTCAGGTTCGGAGATTATGAATTTTTTGTCAAAATCTATAACATCAAGATGGCGAGTTCAGGATGGTGGACGAGTTCTGAGATTATGGTCAGATTGACACTTTGGGAGATTTGGGAGTGTCGAGCGACCTCCCATGGAACTGACGGTGTGATTTGATCTCTCAAATAAAAATAAAACCTATTATAAGGATACATTTCAAAAACTTTGGCAAACTTGCAGATAATTGATATGAGTCTGAAGTTATCGACGTCAAATTCGTCTCCTGTTTCACAAACTTTTATTTAGTTTGACTCGTTAATTCGTTCGTTCGTTAGTTCGAGTCAAATCTTGCAAGTGAATTTTGACCGACTTCTAGTGGTATGATTAATTTGAAATTCGGCGGGTATTCATAGTTCCGGTTACAATACATTATGTGATTTTTGTTACAGGAAAGAACAAAAAGGCGGCTCCAAGATGGCGGACGAGATTTGTTATCATGGTCCGATTTGATTCAAAATTGGTATGTTGGGGTTTTCGGGGTCGGAAATCATGGATTTTTGTCGAAATTATAAATTCAAGATGGCGGCCCAAAGATAGAGGACGAGTTTTGTGATTATGGTCCAATTCGATTCAAAATTGGCATGTGCGGGTTTTCGGGGTCGGAAATCATGTTTTTTTTTTCGAAATTAATAAATTCAAGATAGAGGCCCTAAGATAGAGGACGAGTTTTGTGATTATGGTTCGATTCGATTCAAAATTGCTATGCGTTGGTTTTTGCGGTCAGAAATTTTGGATTTTTCGTCTGAAGTTATAAATTTGAGATGGCGGCCCCAAGATGGAGGACAAGTTTTCTGATTATGGTCATATTCCATTCAAAATTGGTATGTGGAGGTTTTCAGGTTCGGAGATTATTATTTTTTTGTCAAAATCGATGAATTCGAAATGGCGACTTCAGGATGGTGGACGAGTTTCGTGATTATGGTCAGATTCTGATGAAAATTGGTGTGGGGGAGTTTCTAGAGTCGGAGATCATGATTTCTTTCAGCTCCAAACTCACAGGGAAGATACGTTTCAATAACGATGCTCTATTAGAAATACACAGATTGAGGCGAACCAACTAAAAAGCAGAAAATCAAATAACTGATCAAAAACCTTTTTAAGGACAAGCTTTCATTCAAGCCGTACAATCAAACGTATAAAATAAGTTTGAGTCATCGCTGACAATGATTCAATTATTTATTGCCACAAGATCTTAACCTTCTTATGTTCGCCGATGACACAACTATAAGCGTTACAGAAGATTCATGTGAAGGAGTTCAGTATAAGACAAACAATCCACTTTAACATTCTCATGGATGGTGTAGCTGTAACAAACTCATTATCAATGAATCTAAAACAAAATTTATATCATTTCAACTCAGACGACCGACTCAAGATATCAAAATTGTCCTCAACAATAAAACGCTTGAAGAGGCTGATTCAACAAAATTTCTGGGTCTCAATGTAGATCGAAACCTGTCATGGGCTGAACACATCAAGCACATCTCCAAAAAAACTGAGCTCAGCATATTTTGCAACACGGAATCTGAAACTTTTTTTGTCCCAGAAACAATTGTTGAGCACTGACTATTCTCTAGTGTATCCACATTAGAAATACTTCATAATCTTCTGGGGCACAGCAGTAGATATAAATCGAATATTCATACTTCAAAAGAGAATTATTAGACTCATCTTTGGTATAAAACCACTAGACTCATGTCGCCAAGTATTTTCAACCAACAATATAATGACTGCCTACAATATATTAATATTGGAAGCATCCCTATTCGTAGAATGTAATATATCCTTGTTTTCACCCAACAATAGCATCGACAACCACAACACAAAAAATGCTTGTAATATACATATAAGAAATTTCAAACTAACTACTTTTAAAAAAGGTCCACTATATGTCTGCAGCACTATTTACAACAAAATTCCACCAGAACTAGAAAATGTTGGTAATGTAGGTCAATAAAAAAAAACAAAGGAAAAGCATTTTGAAGGAAAATCATTTCATTCTATAGCTAAATACTTAGGGGCTCAGCATATTGCTAAAATTGTCAATGTATTTTGAATTTCCCCACAAAAGGATAAGTTTCATGTTTTTATATCTGTTACTATTGTACTACTATGGCTGTGACTTTTTACTTCCTGTTAAAGTTTAAACGTGAATAAAGATTATCTATCTATTGTGGAATTATTTGGTTTCAAAAAGCTCGTTGCGCGAATTGTGATGAAATCAATACTTCGACAAGTTGTTACTTACCAGCCAATCATTTTCCAACGGAATTAATTGGTACCTACTTTTATGAACATAAATAATTCCACAAAAAAAAATATTGTCACCGATGATTTAAACATATTTTATACGGTTCAATACACGGCTTAAATGAAAGCTTGTCTTCAAAAAGGTTTTTTATTAGATATCTATGAGGAACTAACTTTGCACAACTTTCATGATTATGCCAACATTCATGTGAATCGTCAGTGGATGAGCCAACACATATGTACTGTTTTTGGGGATGAGTGCAGGAATACTACCTGGATGTCATTTCAGATCCAATTTGCTTTGAGGCTGTCAATTCTTCACTCTCACCTTAGGTTTATAAGTTCAAAATACATGAATGTGGATTATAGTGGCTTGATTCTCTCAATGATTTTGGGAAATGAATCTGCGGAGCCATTCAAAATGCTGAGGGGATTTTCTGAGAACTTTTTTCATATGACATTTCGTCGGAGATGCCAGTGGCCCCCATTTTGCCAATAACATATGCTCAGAAGATCCTGTGTCGGCATTGAACTCTGCGCTTATGCAAAATGAGATTGAATATTTTTAGAACTGTATCTAATATCAATTGAGGCTCAGACACAAATATTCTAATCAAACTTTACAAAAGCATGATCCTATCAAAAATGGACTACGTACAGTTTATGCATCAGCCAGTGAGTTGACCTTGAAAAAATTAGACCAAGTAAAAGCAAATGGTTTGAGACTAGCTTTAGGAGCGTTCAGAACCAGCCCTCATGCAGCGCTTTGTGCTGGAGCGGAATACAGGAGATATTACTTGTTATCAAATTACTATAGTAAAATCCACCCTTAACCTTCTCATCCAGTACATGACATCTTATTTGAAGAGGAAAATGAACATCAGAATTACAACCAAAGAAGATCTAGACAATCAGTTATATCAGAGTTGGAAAAACCAACACCGAACGTTTACACCTTTCAACCTAAGTCCCCTGCATCTTGGCTTCTGCAACCACCGAAAATATATTTGAACTGCCTCAAATATGATAAAAACAGCACTCCCAGATTAGTCGAATAAACTTATCGTGGGCCATAATATCACCGCTGTCTCCAAACAAATGCCAATACTATGCCATGTGACGAATTCGTCAAATTATATAATCATCAAACCATGGTGGATATTCAAACAGGGTGATTAAAGAGTACTTTGACAAATTCCAGGTTGTTGAAGTTTTATTTTTATTTTCGTTTTTTTTCAAATAACTTACGAAATACTGACCTTAATCAATCGGAAATTGATAATGAGGGGTTTTCTGAGGTGTCAAATGCGGACCTGATGTCATTATTGCCCTACTCGTAGGGGGCGCCAACTACACGTCTTTCTCTTTTTTGAAAATTCATAACTTTTTTGAGCGTACTTTTAGCACATTTTTCGGAATAAAAACGATTCCTCCATCATATCTACGTGAAAAAGCTACACCTGTTATAAGTCGCTATGAGCAACCGTTTTGTAGATATTTGGACTTGAAAATTTCAAGTCGATTATTTGATAATCGATGCGTGTTGAAGTTATTACCATTATTTTGCACTTTTCACAAGAATGCTTAGGAAATGAATCTGACGTTTAAGTAAGTTGTTCTGGTTTTCTGTAGGGGGCGCCACCTATTCTATTCATGGGTGTAAAATCTATATTTGTTTTGATAAAATTTGCAAGAAATATGAACAATTTATTTCAAGAAATTTTTAATATGTAGAATAAAATAAAATAAAATAAAGGAAACTTAAGTGTATTCAAATAGATTGTTCATAATATTCACCTTCAGTTAAGATACAGGCATCCAGTCTTCTAGTCAATGTATCTCCTATCCGCTCAAAAATTATTGGTGTATTTCTTATTGTTTCACAGGCGTCTACTATTCGGTTTCTTAAATCTTCCTCGTTCGCTACTGGAGTTCTATAAACTAGTGACTTCAAATGTCCCCAAAAATTGGAATCTCGCGGGTTTAGATCTTGTGCCCACGCCTGGTGTAGGTTTTTCTATACTCCTACCGATCCATCGGTTTGGATAGACAGTTTGAGGAATTGCCTGGCTACAACGCTAAAATGGGCCGGAGCCCCATCATACATGAACCACATGCGGATACGAGTTTTTCATGGTACATTCTAAAGTAGCCCCGGTAATTCATTTTCCACAAAGTCTCTGTAAGTTGCGGCATTCAGTCGGAACGGAAGAAAGATGGGACCTATCGAGTATTCATCAATTATTGACGCCCATACATTTACAGAAAATTGATACTGATAATGTATTTCACTAACTGCGTGCGGATTTTCCAGAGCCCGAACATGGTTGTTATGAAAGTTTGTGATAGCATTTCGGGTTAAGTTTGCCTCGTCCGTGAAGGGTACATATCTAAAAAAAATTGGATTTCCAGCCAATTTTCTCAGAAATCACTGACACATAGTAATGCGTTGGGGAAAGTCTCGTGGCAAAATAACTTGTTACCTCTGAATATGGTATGGATAAAATTGTTGATCGCGGATAATTCTTCAAACTGTGGACTGAGTAGAATTGAGAGCTTCAGCGATTATTCTTGTACTTGTTTCTGGATTCTCCTCAAGAGCGTTCAAAACAGCTTCTTCCAATTCTGGGGTTCGGACTGCTCGTGGTCTTCCAATAATATCAGCCGCCCTCTTGAAGCTACCTGTTTCTGCCAAACGACGGTGGAGACTGGTGAATGTTGGTGCTGAAGGCAGTACTCGATTAGCAAATCGCTCCTGGTAAATACGTCTTGCTTCGCGCGCATTGTCATCCGCAAGGCCATAAACAAAATGCATATCGGCTAAATGAGCATTATTGTTCAAATAATCCATTTTTCCAAAATTAATATTTTAAAACTAACTGAAACATCAACAAAACGTTTAACTGTCACATAATATGTAATTATCAGAACTACTTACTTGAACGTCAAATTCGTTTCCCAAGCATTCTTGTGAAAAATGCAAAATAATGGTAATAATTTCAACACGCATCGATTATCAAATAATGGACTTGAAATTTCCAGTCCAAATATCTAGAAAACGGTTGCTTATAGCGAATTGTAACAAGGGCAGTTTTTCCACGTAGATATGATAGAGGAATTGATTGTTTCACTGAACAATGTGCTAGAAGTACACTCAAAAAAGTTATGAACCTTCAAAAAACATAAAGACGTGTAGGTGGCGCCCCCTACTATAAAGAGCAATAATAACAGCAGGTTCGAATTAGACACCTCGAAAAACCTCTCAATACCCATTTTCGTTCAATCAAGGTCAGTATTTTGAAAGTTATTTGAAAAAAATGAAAATAAAAATCAAACTTGAACACCTTGTATCTTGGAAATAAAGCGTTTCCGGACATATATTTATTCGGGCAATTCATATGAGAATATTGTGAGGAATCACCTTCCTGAAGTTTGTCAAAGTTCTTTCGAATCACCCTGTATATGTTTGTAGTCTTCCAAAAATGGAACTGCCACATATTCAAACTCACTATTATCCGTTGATATAATTTAATTTTTTCCCAGTGAAATGATGCTTTCGGAGAAAAACAAATATTCACCCTCATTAAAAAATCCGTTCGTTTTTTATCTCATTATTCCATCGCATGGAATATCGAGAAACTATTCGTTTGATCAGATTATAATGAATGTAATGAAATAAATGAAGAGAAAAAAAAGTATCCAAGTTCCTCTTGATTCACCAAGAATTTTCAGTTTCACTGGTTTCTGTTTCATTATGGAAAATATAACGTACCTTTTTTCGCATCTCCATGGAATATCACATGTCCATCATAATGCATATCTGTGATGTGCCAAAAATATCCTGAAACAAAAACATGCATCAATATCGTATCCAGGTGGAAAACACTTTTTTTTTTTCTGGGAACCAATCGGGGAATCCATGAAATCCGTAAATTGTGCGACTACGTGGTGTTCTATAAATATTGACATGTGTGAGTCGAATAGAATAATAACTGACACACAGAAAATAAAACTGGAAACAGAAACATACGGAGGCGTAGAAGTGCCACACTTTTTTTTATTTTACAATTCCGACTTACAAGTCGGAATTCCGACTTGTATCTCGGAATTCCGACTTGTATTTTGGAATTCCGACTTGTAAGTCGGAATTCCGACTTGTATCTCGGAATTCCGACTTGTAAGTCGGAATTCCGACTTGTATGTCGGAATTCCGAAATACAAGTCGGAATTCCGACTTATAACTCGGAATTCCGAAATACAAGTCGGAATTCCGACGTACAAGTCGGAATTCCGACTTACAAGTCAGAATTCCGACTCACAAGTCGGAATTCCGAGATAAAGTCGGAATTCCGAGATACAAGTCGGAATTCCGAGATACAAGTCGGAATTCCGACTTGTATGTCGGAATCGTAAAATAAAAAAAGTGTGGCACTTCTACGCCTTCGTAGAAACATAGTGCATCAACATTTTCCATTAACAATGAGTCTGTATATGTGAAGGTGTTACATCAGTGGTGGTATGATTGATTTCATGCAGTTCTGTTTTTTTGTAAAGACATTTTTAAAGAACAATGGAAGAGGTCCAACAGGCTCATCAGTTAGAAAAAAATGCTATACACCTGGATGATCTGGAAATTTTCCATCTCCATCCAAATATAGAGCTTCATATTTTGGAGAACTACGAAATAACCATTTAATTTGCTATAATAATTGTTGAAATCATCTGAACTCTCATATAGGAAATCGGGAAGATCATATCATCATCATACCACAATTTTGATTATTTTGGGCCTCTTTCGAAACATGAATTTGAAATAAAAATTTTCTTCAAATGGTTTTTTACTTGCCTCAAAGATTTTGCAACACCATGTACAAGTTAAGATGGAAAGAACCTCATCTATCATGGTTGAATCATCAACCCACGACGAATGGGTCTGGGTGAATGGAAGCATGATCAATCTACTCCTGAGTCAGTAAATTCTGATGAATTGAATTAATGGTTATTTCAAGTTCCATCTCACTTTCTTGAGAATCCAGATTCGGATGTTGTAATCCATCACCACTCTCTAATGAATCCCTGTTATATTTCAGATTTATTGTGTCTACATTTAGGAATTTTGGTAAATCTTTTTTGCAAGAGGTGATCAATCTGCCCCTAGGTCTACATTAGAAAAAATTCTTATCTATAAATAAGAAAACCTCCCTTGATGAGAATCTTATGTATCTCTCATCTCAGTTTCTGAACAGCTCTAGTACCTTGATATTTTCAAGTGGAAGATATCCTGTAGAACGTTGCTCTATACTTCGTGAGGACCAAGGATGAGCACACTACCCTGTTCATCATATTTGATTCCATTGAATGATATCGAACCCTAAGTTGTTTGAGTATGGGTCACATTCGCTATGATATGTAATGACTAATGCGAGAATTCAGAAAAATTCAATTTTGCAGTGAGATCAATGATATTGTGGTGAAGCAAACTCCATTGTAGTGAAATCACATTATTCAATTTCAACTACAGAGTTGCCCTCTTGGCAGCGTTGTATAGATATATATTGATATGAGTATGAATAGTTGTTGTGGGTATTTGTTGGGTGGTTAAACGTTGCATTTTCATTGTTTTGATGATATGTCTGTGCTCCAAACCTCTTTATTCTGCATAATAATTCATATTGAAATTTCTGCAGTTGATTTTTGGAGTCCTGTGACATATTTCCCATTCCTCATCAGAAGTGTGATAGTGAATCCATAATTACATTCTCAGACATTTCCAACTGATTTTATAATATGTCTCAACGGATGAATCACCTTGAGTGGTAACTCCACACATAATAAATTATTCCCTTCACATTAAATGCCGACAATCTCAAAGAAAGTAATAATTTGGCCTTACGTTAAATTGTGAGCAGTTAGTGACACGTGGCCATCAATATGTCAATGACGGTTTCTCTGAAGCCCTAATAAGCGGATGAGATGATAGGAACTAAATGGGGTTACGTAAAATCAAGGATAAAATTGATGACCTATTACTTTAATGACGTGGCGGTTTTTTTCAAATCAAAGGAGAGAAGGAGGAAGACGATATATAAAGAAAGTTGAACCAGATGAAATGTGAAGAAACTAGAGAGATTCAAAGTGCAAAAGTTAATATTCTGAACGAGATAAAACATCTTCTTAAACAACTAAATAAAAATGTCCACGCGAATAATTCATGATAGTTGTGCAAATGGTTCCTTGAATTTATGAATAAGTACATTGTATGGTTTTATGTTTGTAAGGATGACACTCCTAGACCGTTTTTCATTGAAAATTTCAGTTTAATCATTATCTCATACAGGGGTATGCAATATAGCTTCGTCGATAGTATAAATGCTGAGTATATAGAGTAAGAATAAGGTTAATGAATAGAGATTCGAAGTCGGAAACTTACTAGGCTAACTTCCTCTATAATCTTTATTCTTTTTATTGTATTTTTGATTGACTTTTGTTTGTATAACCATGTCAGTATTTAGAAATTTGTTCAATTATATTTATCCATCATTACACCTTCCAGTGCATTATTTCATCTGAATTCGAGAGGTTAAAAGGTCTGTAAATTTTAATAACAAATGAACAACCCACGTTCCACAATCTCACTGGGTGTAGAAGTAGACTAAAGCCGCTCTCAGTAATAACTTCTACGTTAATAATTTTTTGATATCCAACTCTTTTGTACAATCGTACTGGCTGATCAGTTGAAGGGTATTTTTCGAAACCAAAACCGTCAGCCACGACAATTGGTTACAGTTGCGGTGTGTTAATAAATAAGACCCTGTATACGGCCAGCCACAACAAGACATTGCCACCGATCTGGATGCGCTGTATAGATAGTAACAGTTCAAGATAATTGAGATAATTTTTGTTTACTCTGTACATCCGTTTTATTTGAGGTTCATTCGCTGATGTCCATCATATTTTGAGCTTTTTTTCCACCGACAAAACAGATCATTCCCAGATTTTTAGGCAAAAATATTTGAATACATATGAGTTTTATTCGTTAGTTCGATTAATGGCATTTTCAGAATCAATAAGTACATTCTGACAGTCACTTTTTTGGCTGGCTGCACCATGGGATTTATTATCTTGCCACTAGAGAAATCCTTGATGAAGCCACATCCTTCGAAGGACACAGTAATGAGCTATTCAATAAGTGGTAATTCGCTTTTATATATCGAGAAATACGGCAAATGCTTTCCACTAATCTTTTTTCTTGAATTCCAGCTGACCCTATTTCGAACTGAAACTCTGAGACTTGGCATTCAAGAAGTGGAGTATTCAGTTACATTAATTAAAAACTGGGGAAATTCCATATCGCAGTGGCATCTAGGAACAAGCCATTCATTTCATGAAATATTTTCAACAAATGTGCATCTAGGAGCAGCCAATTAAAATACCACCAGCTTCATTTGGGATTGGTTCAATATGTCGCATATGAGATTTTCATGAAAAATTCCATAGAATGATGAGTCAGAACATGAATAGTATAAGGCATACATGACCTACATTGCGAATGGTTACGCGAATATGGTCATTCATAATTATAGTTCCTGAAATGTTATTCACAAAAAAATATATGCCAGAAGTTGTCATCAGGCCTCCTCAACAATTTTTCTCTGGATATGTGGTTTTCCAGTTTTTTTATTTTTATAGAATTCCATATTACTACATTTGATATTATGATCATAGATAAATCCTTTTTGGGGGTGTATCGTTCTTTCCAATATTCCTGAGCAGTAAACTTATATTTGTCATATAGAATGTTGCTTTATTCTGATTATCAAATTGAAAATCAAATAAAAGATCAGTAAATATCATGCTGCAACTGTTTCTCTCAGAATCGCTAGTGCATAGTGCATATTTCTGTGATAAATTGATTTTCTGATGCTTCCTCTCTGCTTTACACAATTATACGTTCACGCAAAATAGTGCAAGAAAGTGACATACTCTGGTTACTTCCAACCCTGTTCAACAGAGAAATATTTCCAATTACAGAACAGGAAGTAAGTGAAAAAAAAATTGCAGAATAATACTAACATCAGTCGAAACTCAACAGACTAAGAATAGAAGAAAGCTTACGTCTAATACAGAAATGTAAGTGCTGGAAGTAGAAGTTCTCAATTTGTCTCACACTGCAATGGAATATATCGAATTGATCACTTACTGCACACTTGCAACACATAGTATGAACAGGGGAGTTTTCATATATGTTTGTCGTGGCGTGGTAGTTTAGAATGAGTCGGTGTATCGAAATACCTGACGGGGAATTTTGAAGTGTATCTGACGTAGTGAGCATTCACATCTGATTTCATTCTTGATTATTTTGTATAGCGTAATGACACCTTTTTTTCTTATGTCCAGACTGAAAAAGCTGCGTTTCGACAGAAGGCTTCCTTGTGACGTGCCAATTGGTGGGTTAGTCTGGTCTACTTCAAAACTTAACTATTTGAGAAAGCGTCCGTGGATTGCCTTCAGTTTATAGATGTGCACTTGATTATAAGGGTTCCAGACAACCGATGGATATTCAAGCTTAGATCTCACAAAAGTATAGTAAAGATTTTTATATGTATCTATTATCCATTCAGTTGAAGTCACGGCCTACTCTAATTAGAAATTCATACATACGGTTTGCTGCGTCGGTTATATTGTCCACGAGTTCTCTCAAAGACAGCTCTGGGTCGAAGGTAATTACAAAGTCCTTAAAATCAGATGGTATGTCTAGGAGATCATTATCTATCTTATAGTCGAATATAACAAGTTCAGATTTCAAAGTATATGACATTCCGCATCAATTGGCAGGATTCAACGTTAACTTATTACGATTCCACCACTGATAGACTTGAGTTAGACCTTCTGATAGTTTCTCACAATCAGATATGTTAGTGATAGGAGAAAAAAAGTCAAGATCATCAGCATACAGCAAAAAATTTGAATTATGTATATGTTAAACAACAGTGAATCGAGTTTCGATCGTTGCGGAACACCTGATGTGGCTAAGTATTCGTTAGACCTCAATCCATTTAACTGCACATACTGCGTGTAGTCGGACAGATATAATTTGAATAATGAAGTAGCTCACTCGATAGGCCAAAATTCGACAGTTTTTGCAGTATTAAAGTATAGTCAAGTATATCAAAAGCCATGGTCATGTCTAAGTAGATAACAATTGTTATCAATATTTCCTGCTATATGATGTGTTACAACGGTGAGATTATTTACGTAACTGTCCTGTTGGTCTAGGATAGAATTGTTGACGTGCTGATACACGATTCCTTAAGACCTCACAAAAGTTGCATATAATTGAAATCGGTCTGTAATTTTTTATGTCAGATCGCGTGCCTCCTTTGAAGATCGGACATACATTAGAGCACTTCCACAAATAGGGAATCGTAGGTGAACGAATTCATATATCAATTAGGATCGTTGAGGGACGAGCTAATACTGACGCGCAGTCTCCAACAATATATCCTGTAGTGCGTTTTGCTTCAATCAATGATATATTCTCAGAAACCGGAGGTTGTGTTGAGACGTGTATTAAACACATCCAGCTTGAGAAACTTCAAACAGCATCTGGCTGAAGTTAATTGAGATGTATATACTCAAACAAAAGAAATTGAGTCCTCATCAGATTTCATGATCACCACACTGAATACTTATGTTAACAAATGCTTTCCTTAAAACAAAGGAAACAAGATACGTCCACTCCTGTCCAATTTTTCAATGAAGAATTAAGACACAAGCGGAATACATTGTTGGCATTGAAAACCATCAGTGCCTCATCCAGGAACCCACAACATATAGAAATTTGTAAGTCTTACCGAAAGCACTACAATTCTTCCCTAAAATGTCAAAAAGGAAGGCATATGATGATTATATCCAAAAATCTACCAATATCAGTGGAGATTCTTGGAGGTTGATCAATTATGAACGCAACAGTAGTCAGAGTTTTATTACCACTGTGACTTGACGGCGGACAAATTCAGTGATTACTACTCAAAAGTAGCAGAAAATATAATGAAAGAACTCCCCTTCACGAACATAGAGGCCTCTGATTTCTTGAAGTCCAAAACCAGACCGGAGGACTCATTGTTTCTTGGTCCCGTAACACCAGAGGACATCATCACTGCTATAAATGAACTCAAAAAGAGTAATTCTTGTGATATATATGATCTGAACACCCAGATGATGAAACATGTGGGTGATATTCTTGCAAAACCACTCGCATGTCTGGTAAACCTTTGCTTTAGTCAGGGTATATTCCCAAATAATTTGAAAGCGAGTAAGCTGATCCCGATCTTTGAAAAATGCAATGTAAATCTTCCTGAAAACCATCGCCCCATCTCCATTATCTCCATTATAGGTAAAATTGTGGAAATAATAGTAAAAAAATCACTAGCCAAATATTTTGAGAAAATCAACCTACTTCATAACAATCAATTTGGATTGAGGGAGAATCGTTCCATAGTTCAAGCCACTGCCAAATTAATATATGACATAGTCGAGGGTTTCGAACAGGGTGAGCACACGGCAGTTACCATGTGTGACCTGAGCAAGGCCTTTGACTGTGTTTCACAGTACCCTCCTTGACAAACTCGAATATTATGGCATTAAGGGGGTAGCAAATGATTCCTCCAAATCTTACCTCTCTAACAGATCACAATAAGTCTTTTTGAAAGAAGCCCAATCAGTAAGCTCAACAGTTAAACACGGTGTACCACAGGGTTCGGTGTTGGGTCCGCTTCTGTTCATTATATACATCAATGATATCTTTGATTATATGAATCCATTGAACTGTGTACTGTTTGCAGACGATGCAATCTTTTATAAGGCTTACCCAAATCACGATGAGTTGAAGTACCAAATGGAAGTGTCTAACACTCAAATTGAACAATGGCTGGTCCCCAACCATTTCAAACAAAATCGTTGTAAAACACAATCCATCACATTTTTGACAAATTCCTCACTGAATGAAGGGTGTATTGTAAATTTCTTGGGTATTACTTTGGATGAAACATTGAAATGGTCTTGCCATATTGGAAAACTCTGTAAAAAACTCTCCAGTCAATTATTTCTCCTTAGACGTCTCGCAAAAGTTCTAAGTCCAGATATACTTCAAATCTCAAATTTCTCTCTCTTTCACTCACATATCACATATGGAACTGTACTATGGGGCAACTCAAGTTACTCTTATCATGTATTCGTTCTACAAAAAAAGACTGTGAGAATTCTTGCCAGGGCAGGTTTTAGAGACTCGTGTCGTCCAATATTTCGGGATCTGAGAATAATGCCTCTACCCTCTATTAACATTTTTCATTCTCTCCTGGATATTCATAAAAACCCAACAACTTATGCTATTAATTCTGATAATCATTCTTATAACACTAGAAATTGCAGTAAAATAGTTAATCCGAGATACAGACTAACCACATCTGCACGTAATTCACTAGACATAAAACTGTACAATAAATTACCTTCTGAAGTCAAGAATATGAACATAATCAAATTCAAATATACAATCAAAAAGGCTCTCCTCGAAAGTTGTTTCTATTCCATAAACGAGTTCATGGAATCAAAGATATTCGATACTTAACCGCTTGTCACAGTGCTTTCCATGGGTGTATTATGACTCCATAAATGTTTATTTATTTTTAGTATTGTGAATCTGTCCTATGAATCTGTCTACTGTTTGAAATTAGTATTCTATATGTTGTATAAATTCAAATCATTCTATGTCATTACGGCAGATAGTTTGAATTTTAATTTTAATTCTAATTTTAATTTTATCCACCTTGCCCGACTCACTACAAATGTATTTTATATATGTGTTACGTAGTCAATGAGATCCATCTATCTTTCTATTCAAGTAGTAGATGAATCATAATACATCGTGCGGTTTGAGTCTGAGTTTGAAGGGTTAGTGAAGGAACTGCTGAAAAAGTCCTCAAAGCCATTTAGTATATCCGATGAATTAGAAAGTAGCTGACTTGCTATTAGGTACTTTACCAGTTTTTTTCATTGGAAACAGAAGCCCAGAACTTGTTAGAGTTAATATTCATTTTAGGCTCACATTGTCTGACATAATTTGTAAGTGCAATGTTGATGACTATTTTCATCGATTGTCTGAGTTGTTTGAATTCTTCTAGGGATTGAGTGTCATTGTTACTTTTGTACGAGCGCCAACATTTAGAATTCCTTCAAATTTGTCTGATAATGCTGCGAGTGAACCAGGGAGGATACTTTTCTCCATTACTCATAGAATACTCAGGTACAGAGCAGTCTGATGCACTATATTGTTTGCCGTAGAAGTATCTGCTTCAGTAAAAATATCTGCATCAGTAGAGGTATCTGAGAACGTCCAGTGAATATTGGATATAATTCCGTATAATAGTGGTAATTGTCTTTAGGAAAGTTGTAGCACCTTTCATAAGATGATTCTAGGTTATTTACTTTTTCACTTTTTTCATTCAGAGTACAACCTATTTCACATGCTTGATGATGGTCGTCTTCTCTGACCTATGGGTACTACGGTACATATAATATCAGAGTATACTAAGTCTAACAGCTTATTTTTATGGTTCAAAATGAAGTTGAATTGAGATCAAAGAAGTTTGAGAAGTCTTGATATATTCCTATAAAAAACACAAGAAGAACATTGATAAAAGAATAACTGAATGGAAAAAGGTAGATAACATTAACAGAACAGATACTACATCGAACAAAAGCATAAAACTGTAGGGAATAGTTATTGACAGGCTAGGGAAGTAAACATCAAAACATAATATCAATCTGATGCATAACAATAATATAATTAGTGATGTTACCGAAATCAGTAATTTATTTGTGAATTATTTCACAACATCTGTACATGAAAAACTAGTTACATATTTCGGAAATAACAAATCCTTGGCATGCACAATACCAAAACGAAACATTAAACATACAATTTTTCTGGAACCTTTTACAAGCACAGAGGTAATCCAAATAATAAAAAATTTGAAAACAGAAACTCAATGGGCATGGATGAAATCCCTATCAAACTATTGAAGTTTTGCAAGAAGGCACTATCAGAATCCATAGCCTTTTTTTTGAACATATCTATAGAGTTAGCACAGTTTCCAGATGATCTGAAGCTTGGCAAAGTGATCCCAGTATATAAAAAAATTATCCACAAACAGCCGAAAACTATAGACCCATAGTACTACCCAGTCATCTTTCCAAACTAACTGAAAAAGGTATTGCATATAGGTTACACAATTTTCTCGGAAAATACAATATTCTATCCCCTTCTCAATTTGGATATCGAACAGCAAAATCAACTGAACTAGCCACCATAGAATTTACTCAGATTATCTATAAACATCTAGATACAGGAAGGAAAGTAGCTGGTGTTTCTTTGACCTAACTGCAGCCTTTGACTGCGTAAATCATCAATATCTTTTCAACAAACTATCAACACTAGGGATCAGGGGGAACCTACTGAAGTGGATAGAATCAAATATATCCAACAGAAAAACTAATGTGTCTATAAAAGAGGTATTGTCAACCGAAAAATGTGTCGATATCGGTGTGCCTCAAGGTTTTGTATTGGGGCCACTTCTATTCTCAATTTTTGTGAACGACCCTCCAGATAATATTACAGAAGAGCAGATTTTCAGATCCGTTTTAATCTTGGTGTCAACAAAATAAATCAAAATCGGTATGTGTATATTTTTCCAATATGAACAGCGACCTAACCCCCACAATAAACAGTATAGAATTCGAAGCCACCACAAAATTTCTAGGAACTGTCATAGACAGCAAACTACACTTCACACTGGAAATAGTCAGTGTATGTTCCAAACTTGCAAGAGCAACCTTCGCGATCTTGAACCTGAAGAAGGAAATAGATATGAAACATCTAATAACAGCTTACTACTCCTCAGCATACTCGGTGATGAGTTACAACATAGTCGTTTGGGGCCAATCAACGGCTGTTTCTAGAGTCTTCACTATGAAAAAACGAATAATAAGAATAATTTTCAACATGGGCTACAGAGATTAATGCAAAACAGTCCTGAAAAAAACAAAATACTTTTGCTATCAAGCATCTACCTATTCAAAATATCATGTTATATGTACACAAATGGAAACAACTTCCTTAAAAACAGCAACGTGCATAATTATAAAACTAGAACTGCTGAAAAGCTACATCTCACTAAATGCAACCTCAGTAAATTTAAAAAATCACCCGAAGTTTTCAATAAATTCCCGGAAAAAATATAGAATTTAAAATCATATCAAGCATTAAAAGCATTAAAAGAATACTTAGTAGAAAAATGTTTTTATAATCTTGCAGAATTCATGCAATGAATTAGCTACTTAGGGTACTGTCATCTCCAACCTAGGATTAGATAACAAATAACAAATGATTGGCAGTTAATCAGGATACTTCACACCACTCATTCGATCCAAGTGTATATCCATAGCTTTTATCTACTCTCTATCTTAACAAGTATATATGCAATAATATATGAAAAAGCAAACATACTCATTTATACATGAACGTGTCAGTTCGTACTAACTGTATTAGACGAAACCTACTTTAAGTGTTCTTGGTAAATGAAGATTTATTATTATTATCATTATTATTATTATTGTTATTATTAATATTAATATTATTATTATTTAGAGCCGTTTTTCTAGCATTGGAATATGAATTATGAGGAGGCGAAAAATAATCAGGAAGATTGGAGTCTCCTACCGTCATAATTTTCGATTCATACTAAAATGTTAGTGATTTTAACCACTCAAGCAGAGTCTCACATTCCCCTAGAGGAGTTTTCGGTGGAATATATAATGTACATATATAAAAAAGATTTTTGAGTTCAATTCAATTTCTACTGATAGAACATCGATAAATCTACGTCACATATGAATTGGAATTGACTATGGAGGGTAGGGGTAAGGAGAACCAACTCTACGTTAAGAAAAATTTCCCTTAAAAAATATTGAATTGGGGTGGATTCACTCTACCAGAAAACCGTTTTCAAAGTAAGCGCTGAAAGTTGGGAGAGACGATAGTAATTTTAGAGAAAGGAAGATTTATATCCGCTTTCAAAAGGCGCCCAGTTTCGCAGCATAATTTTTAAATATATTGCAATTTTATCTTGAACGGAATTCACACCACACCCTATGTTTCAGAAGCGTCATTCTGGCCACTTTCTGGGACATTATTTGATGTTTTTTTGGTGGGAACTTTTGAGTTGAACAACCTCATGAGGGTAACTTCTTTACCTCTACCCTCCATATGATTGACGATAGAATATTTTAACAGTGATCATGACAGATATATGGATGGAGTGCCATCTGTCGGTATATGATCCAGTCCGCTTCAGTTGTCAACAAAACAAAACGATCAATGTGGTAGATATAATGTGCAGCTGTATTCAGATTACATGAATTTGAAGAGGAACGACGCACAATTTCTATGAATCTCAATATGAGACAGTGATCATGATATAAATTTTGATTCAGCGTCATATGTTTCCGCAGAAGTATAGACAAAGCGCCATCTGTTAGTTGTATACTAACTCTCTCATTATTAACTCAAAATGACATTGGTACTTTTAGAATTTTTACCGAATCGAAATCACAAGATACTTCAAAAGTCTAGAAAGAGAGACATCTTACCCAAAGAGATTGTTGGGAGAAATGATCCAAATCAACCTCCATGAAAATAGTGTAAACCATAAAAACCTAGTCAGAAAATCTGACCAAAATATATACACATACTCTAAAAAAGTGCAAAAGGAAGAACAGATTACCGAACAAAAGATAAATCAGTTTTTGATTTTTATAGCTACACAGCGCTCGAACATTTCAGGGAGATGTTGAGTTGCTTATTGACCATACATCAACGTACGTTAACGTTAATTCCAAAGTTTGTGATGTGTATGTTGTGCCATTGTGTATTTTACCGACAGGAATTTGTCTCGATCACCACTTCGCAACAATTGTCTGAAGTTGAATTCATGATCGGGATTAACTTATTTTTAAAGGTAGGTCATGGAAATTAAGTTCCGTTTTTCGTCTACTACATGTAACCATTGTCATTTCAGCTTTGAAAAAAGAATAAACGATTCCGAAACGTCAGCAATAAAAAAATAGTTTTACTCCCTGGTCCTGATTCCCGTGAAATCCAACTTAATTTGAATTTGTGGGACGGAAAATCATTTTGATAATTTCTCATGTTTTTTGTTTGTCGAAGTTGGATTCATGGTTCACATTGAATATGAGGCACGTGAATTTGATATAATATAACGAATAGTCTTATCAGGAATTAAATGCCTTTTACCGTGGCGAAGGAGTTTGGAAAAAGGATATAGGGAAAGTCCGTGTAGTTTGGACCACCTAAGCAGAAATTAAGATAAGTTTGATATTTGTGATAACAGAATCTTGAATAATTTTGTCTAGTTTTAACTTACTAATCACAATTGACATTGAATTTCATAATGGAGGAACTAGGAACAATTCGATAAAAAAAATATATATTGCAAGTTGAACCCTTCGTGTAATTTGGTCTTTTGTCGTGTAATTTGGTCTTTTGTCGTGCAATTTGGTTTTAATAAATTCTAGTCTGAAAGTAGGTCAACACAAAAAAAAACAAAAAAAACAAAAAAATCAAACAAAGACAATTTTTTTAATAATTCTGACATTAACATAGACAGTTATCGCAGTAATAATAATTGACATCAGTTATAGTGGCACAAGCTTCATGTGACCAACCCTCACATGTTTTGCACTGAATTTCGCAGGACCAAATTACACAACCGTGATTACACGATAGTAATATTTTCGCCATATTTGTTTTTCTAAGTAACCTAATAAACCTATCCACTTTTTGATCATAGTATGACTTTCGTGAATATGTACGAATCAACTTAATATCATTAAAATTTTAAAATATATACTCACTTTGTAGAAATTCAGACACAATAATAACATAACCTAACAACACAACACGTGCTACAAATAAACTTACTGGCAATCTGTAAGTAACTAACTCATTCGATTGACGTACGTTCCTGAGTGCACGTTGGTTAGGGAAGTTTCGTAACGAATTAGTGAGATGTCGCTACATACTCCGTTTTCAGAAGTATCGAACTGGTCCGTTTCACACAATGGTCCAAATTACACGTACTTCCCCTAGTCCAAGATCCCAGAGCCGTGAAAAGCTACGTCATTTTACCAAAGCTAAGTTGAAGTTTGCTAATATTCTGACACTAAATATACTAAGACAGCCGAAGGGTCTAAGGCGCCAGATATATAGGTCGACCAATAGAGATTTTCTGCCCTATTGATGTGATTTGACGAAAATACCACCAGGAAACTGACTGTGCCATTATACGGAAGACGAATTACTATTTTCAAAAAAGATTTCGAGACCAGAAGTATAGTACTACAAAACGTAAATTCTCATTTATATTGTTGAAGTTGGAGTGTTTGCAATGCTTCATTCATTCCAAGAAAATTATACTAGAAACCGAAAGGAAATAATAATTCTTGAGTTTGTTAGTAAGATTTTGACTGTGTGGAGAATAACATAAGTACATCATTAGTATACAAAAGTTACATTGCAATACACAAAAGAAAACAAAGAAATATTCACAGAATTCTGCTTCAAAATGCTGCAAAATGAGTACCTAGGTAAAGAAAATTTGCAAACTTGACCGGAAACGGACGAGTGCTTGAAAGCGGCTCAGTAGTGAGGGTAGAGCAGCAGACGCAGGGAAGGTTATGTATATACCAGCAACATGAATCTGTTGCTCTACCCCCCACTTGTCATCCGCTTTCATGCACCCGTCTGTTTTCGGTCATGTTTGCAAATATTTCTCACCTATCTCGCAGTATTTTAACGCAAAATAGGAATACTCATTTTGTAGTACTATACTTCAACTCTCATAATGTGTTAGAAAAATTGAAATCGGAGCATTAAAAAATGTAATTGCAATTATGCCAGAACTAATGATCCAACAGTGCCTGACTGAAGAGCCTGCTTCGGAATATAGAAGAGACGGTGTTATAAATTTAATAAAAACGCAGATTTTGTTTCGGTTTTTTCGATTTTTTTCCGTTACCTATAAACCGATCGAGTTGTGCTAAGGCTCATTTTCTTCGTATTTGTCCATTGAGAACATCCATATTGCTTTTAGAGTTTTCATGTTACAAGCCAGAAACAAAAAAAAAATTTCATTCAAATGTATACAGGGTGATTCAAAAGTACTTTGAAAAACTTCAGGAGGTGATTCCTCACAATATTCTGATATTAATTTTACTAATGATGCCCGAAAGCGTTTCGTTTCCAAGATACAGGGTGTTGGAGTTTTATTCTTATTCTCGTTTTTTTTTAATAACTTTCGGAATACTGAACTCAATTAAACGGACCTGATGTTATTATTGCTCTTACTCGTAGTGGGCACCACCTAAACGTCTTTTTATTTTTTGAAGATTCATAACTTTTTTGAGCGTACTTCCAGCACATTTTTTCGTAAAAAAATCAATTCCTCTATCATATCTACGTTAAAAATCTACCACTGTTACAAGTCACTATGAGCAACCGTTTTTCTAGATATTTGGACTTGAAAATTCCAAATCAATTATGTGATAATCGATGCGTGTTGAAGTTATTACCATGATTTTGCATTTTTCACAAGAATGCTCAGGAAATGAATTCGACGTTTGAGTAAGTAGTTTTGGTTTCATGTGGGAAACGCCACACATTCCATTTATTTCAACTGTTCGTTTGAAATAGTTATTTTTGTATCAAAAGTGCAAAATCTGTATTTGTTTTGATAAAATATGCAATAAATATCAACATATCATTTTAAGAAATTTTGAATATGTAGAATAAAAAAAAAGGAAACTTAATTATATCCAAATGAATTGTTCAAAGTGCCCACCTTCTGCAAAGATACAGGCAGTCAGTCTCCTAGTCATTGAATCTCGTACCCGCTCAAAAATTATTGGTGTGTTTCTTATTGTTTCACAGGCGCCTACTATGCGGTTCCTTAGATCTTTCTCGTTTGCTACTGGAGTTTCATGAACTAGCTACTTCAAATGTCCCAAAAATGAGAATCTAGCGTGTTGAGATCTAGAGACCACGGTGCCCACCTCTGGTTAGGTTCTTCTACACTCTACCGATCCATCGATTTTGATAGACAATGTTAAGGAGTTCCCTGGCTACAACGCTGGAATGGGCTGGAGTCCCATCATGCATTAACCACATGAGGATACAAATTTCTGATGGTACATTCTGAAGCAGTCCCAGCAATTCATTTTCTAAAAAGTCTCTGTAAGTTGCGCCATCCAGTCGGAACGAAAGAAAGAAAGGACCTATCAAGTGATTATCAATTAATGCCGCCCCTACCTTTACAGAAAATTGATACTGATAATGTCTTTCACTAACTGCTTGCGGATTTTCTAGAGCCCAAACATGGTTGTTATGAAAGGTTGTGATAGCATTTCGGGAGAAGTTTGCCTCGTCCGTAAAGAGGACATATCTTAAAAATTGAGGATTTTCAGCCAATTTTCACAAAAACCAATGACATATGCGTTGGCGAAAATCTCGTGGCGGAAGAGCTTTTTCCCCTTTGAATATGGTATGGATAAAATTTTTGATCGTAGATAATTCTCCAAACTGTGGACTGAGTAGAATTGAGAGCTTCAGCAACTATTCTTGTACTTGTTTCTGGATTCTCCTCGAGAGCGATCAAAACAGCTTCTTCCAATTCTGGGTTTCGTCTTCCAATAATATCAGCTGCCCTCTTAAAACTACTTGTTTCTGCCAAACGACGGTAGAGCTGAAGGCAGTACTCGATTAGGAAATCGCTCCAGGTAAATACGTCTTGCTTCGCGCGCATTGCCATCCGCAAGGCCATAAACGAAATGCATAGCGGCTAAATGAGCATCATTGTTTAATCAATCCATTTCTTCAAAATGAATCTTTTAAAACTTGCTGAAACTTCAACAAAACGTTTAACTTAAATGTCAAATTCATATCCTAAGTATTCTGGTGGAATTTTCAAGTCCAAATACCCAGAAAACGGTTGCTTATAGCGACTTGTAACAAGGGTAGCTTTTTTACGTAGATGATTTTTCAAAAATGAAAAAGACGTGTAGGTAGTGCCCCCTACGAGTAAGAGCAATTCGATACCCCAAAAAACCTCTGAATATCAATTTTCATTTGATTAAGGTTAGTATTTCGAAACTTATTTGAAAAAAACGAAAATAAAAATTAAACTTGATCACCCTGTATCTTGGAAACGAAGCGTTTCCGGACATATATTTATTCGAATAATTCATATTAGAATATTGTGACCTCCTGAAGTTTGTCAAAGTACTTTTGAATCACCCTGTATAACAAATTGAGCAATGCCAGTTTCGAGTAGGAAACATAACAGGATATAACTACTTCTTGGCACAGTCGGTTTCCTGGTAGTATTTATGCCACGAAAAAATCTCTATTGATTGTTCTCATCAGAGATTCGAGCCCTAGATCCAAAGGTCTCTCTTTGATTTTTTTCCTTCGAAATTGAGAAATGATTTGTTTTTATTTGAATATTCGCTCCAAAACAAGTCATTTCTCAATTTCAAGGGAAAAATAACAAAACAGCCGTCAGTGTTGGATTTTCAACCCACGCTCGTTTCGAGATCCAGAGCTTAAATTAGTTAAAGCTGGCGCCTCAGACCACCTGGCTATCTCACTATATTAAGTGTCAAAATATTACCATACTGTAGGTGAGTAATGTTCCATGTACCTTTTTGTACTCGCTACCTGTAGAAGGGCTCCGCTTTCAAGCTAAGAAATAGCATACATTCTCAACTACATTCCACACTTTCCATCTCAAAATTTCAGCTTTTCTAAAATAATGTTGGTTGTCCGGCTCTGGGATCTTACTCTTATAGTATGCCATGGTATAATGACAATCAAATGTGATGGAATAGAAAACTTCAAAGGGAAAAATATTGAGAAACCATATAACGTGTTTCAAGATGATTATATCCTTTTTCGCACATAATTTTTTAGGTTTTTTTTTCATGCCGAAGTTGGATTAATCGTTCACATCGCATGGTACGTCAATTGATATAATATGATTATCAGTAATGAAATACCATTCGGAGGAGTTTGGAAAAAGGATATATAGGTTAGTATTACATGGTATAACGTGACGATTTCTAGCACTCAACAACTACCGCAAGCCGCTCAAGGAACTTCGTTTGGTTAATTCTCAATATTCACTTGGAAAATTATCAAAGAAAAACATTTTCTATTTTGTAATTTCGAAAGCCCATTATATATACAGGGCTATTCAAAATCTGGGGATCTCGTAAACGATAAGAAATAGAGTGTCGGTTGAATCGTGGCAAAGTTGCGTATTTCAGAGACCTATTCAATGATGTAAAAAAGTCAAATTTAGCTCTTTTGGTTCTGGAGATATACAGGAAAAACCAAAAAATCCGAAATTATTTTTTTGCCTGTATCTTCTTTATTCGCAGACATATTGAAAATCTGTCCACATTTTGCTATTGGCACTTGATGTGGGCTATTAGAATATGTCTTTTATACAGGGTGTCATCTGACTCGGGCCACCCCCATACTGAAAAATTAAATTTAATTTTATATTTCGGGAAGTTTCGGTAATATTTCATTATAATTGGGTGAATTATTCCCTTTTGGATTACGGCCCTGGAAATTGGTTGACTGAGTTAAATAAAAACACAATAGCAACTTTCACGTCTCCCCATGTACCATAGTGTTTTTCGAAAGTATTTTTTTTCATTTTTAGGTACCAATTCATATTTCTTCACATTTTCAATGCTCTTTGAGCGTTTCCTACAATGAACTTCAAATAGCAAAATCTTTTATGATCATCTGGGACATATCTACAACAAAAAGAGATCATACATATGTATTTTGATAAGCTGAAAAAGAAATGAATTACATCCGAAACGAACACTATAATTGTAATGAAAATTGAAATGAAGTAATTTATATACACAAAAAAATTAATGGCGCAATAAATGTTCGAATTGGAGTCCTTCCATTCCGAAACATTATTGAACTCGTTTTTTCATATTATTTATTGCCCTCAATACACTTCTTTGCTGCTTTGTTGCGAAAGCATTCAAAATCCTCAATTTCAAGTTTTTCATATTTTCTATCTCTTCGCCAGCGTAAATCCCATTTTCCAATGTCCCCCATAGAAAATAGTCCAAAATAGTAAGATCTGGTGATCTTGCAGGCCATCTTATTGGTCCATTATCTGCTATCCATCTGTTGTTGAATGTGGTATCAGAAACTGATTAACCTCTCTTGTACAATGAGGACGAGCTCCATCATGTTGGAACCAGATTCCATTCAACCTACCTATTGGAATATCTTCGAGGTATTCAATGAAGGTGGTCCTTGAGAATCGCAAATAACGTTCGCCATTCAATGTCTCCTGGAAAATATATTGCCCAAGAATTCTATTATCGAAAATTCCTGCCCATACATTAAATCCAAATTGCACTTGAGGACGAACTTCTCTGGAATTATTTTCGTTGGTCTGAGACCAGACATGTTCATTATTCCTATTGAATACACCGCAATTTGTGGAACGACTCTCATCGGTCCAAATGATGTAATCCAAAAAATTCCCATCTCTTACGATTTGTCTACGCAACCAATTGCAGAGATTCCTTTTTTTTTCGGGATCTCCTGGATGTAATTCATGAACCGTTTCAATTTTGTAACATTCAAAATTATGCTTCCTGAGAGTGCGCTAAACTGTCGTTTGTGGCAAATTCAATTCATCTGCAATTTGTACCGATGATTTCGATGAATTTTCATCAATCTAAAATTCAGTGATATTACTGAGAGTTCATTAAAATTAAAAAAAAAACTTACTTTTTCAACAATACTTTCCTCTATTTCGGCTGGAGTTCTGTTACCATAACTTTTGCGAGGCTTATTGAATGATCCAAATTCGCTGAGGTTTTTGTCTAATTTCTGGAACAAAGTTTCATGCGGATGACGCCTTTCAGGATGAATTTCCGTATACCGTTGGGCTGTAGCATAACTCTTTCTATGGTTTTTATAATAAATTTTCACCATGTCCCGTTTTTCTTCAGCGAAAAACATCATTTTTACACCAATAAAAATATACAACAAATATGACAAATGTCAAAATATTATCGACAATTAAACATGGTAACTAAAGACATTAGCAACTTATAGGTAAGTATTATAGTAACTAGCGAAAATGTGATGTGGTGTTATGATCTTTCTATCTCCTAGAATCACTGAAGAAAATGTGGAAGAATTGAGATTGAGGATTTTGAATGCTTTCGCAACAATGCAGCAAAGAAGTGTATTGAGGGCAATGAATAATATGGAAAAACGAGTACAAGAATGTCTCGAAATGAAAGGACTCCAATTCGAACATTTATTGCGTCATTAATTTTTTTGTGTATATGAATTACTTCATTTCAATTGTCATTACAATTATAATGTTCGTTTCGGATGTAATTATTCCTATCATTTCTTTTTCAGCTTATCCAAATACATATGTATAATCTATTTTTGTTGAAGATATGTTTCAGATAATCATAAAAGGTTTTGCTATTCGAAGTTCATTGTAGAAAACGCTCAAAGAGCATTGAAAATGTGAAGAAATATGAATTGGTACCTAAAAATGAAAGAAATACTCTCTGAAAACACTATGGTACATGGGGAGACGTAAAAGTTGCTATTGTGTTTTTATTTAACTCAGTCAACCAATTTCCAGGGCCGTAATTTAAAAGGGAATAATTCACCCAATTATAATAAAATATTACCGAAACTTCCCGACATATAAAATTAAATTCAATTCCTCAGTATGGTGTGAACGTCGACAATCCAAAAACTACAACAAAAAATACAGGTCCGTATTTAAAAATTCAAAGGTGGGGGTGGCCCAAGTCAGATGACACCCTGTATAAAAGATTCATGAACATATTCTGATAGCCCACATCAAGTGCCAATGGCAAAATGTGAACAGATTTCCAATATGTCTGCGAATGAAGAAGATACAGGCAGAAAAATTATTTGGGATTTTTTGGTTCTTCCTGTATATCTCCAGAACCGAAAGAGCGAAATTCGATTTTTTCACATCATTGAAGAGACCTATTCAATAAAATAAAATACGCAACTTTGCCACAATATAACCGACACTCTATCTCTTATCGTTTACGAGATCCCCATGTACAGAAACGAATTTGAATAGCCCTGTATATATATATATATATATATATATATATTTATATATATATATATAAATATATATATATATATATATCCGTGGCTTGGTTCTGAAAGGGCCAATGTCACTATTTTCTTAATTTGAGGTTATAATACCATCGAAGAACTAGATATTTTCAGATCTCCTTCACATGAAAAGGCCAATATCAAGACCTGTGGAATGTATGTTAAATTTGAGTGGAAAGGTCCGAAAAACGTTCGTGAAAAATGATACAGTTGAAATGTTGATTGAACCCTCGATGGTATACAATATTATATACTAAAGGGCCAACATGCGCAATGGCCGATTTATGGTTAAATACAGTAGAAAAATGCGCACTTTGGTCGTTTAATATTTTCAACGAAAATAGCCGGTTGATGCGTAGTACTCCTGTGGTGAACAATATTATTTGTTTCGATTAGTATTCAAGTGCAAATATTAGACAAAAAACATGTCACGTGGGAAGAGAATTGCGAATATATTTTTTTTCGAAAAATTTCATCACACTGGTGAGTTTTGAATTGACTTTAATATAAAAACATAGAAAATGTTAGGTTATGTTCTTACACGAACCGAACTTATTGCAAATTTTATGCATGAGTTCCATTTGCTCATGAAATTACTTAATCTGAAGGTATTTTATTGGAGAGTAAGTCTTTCAAAAAATGATGCATCAAAGTTTGAAGAAGAAATCTCATTTATAAATCAGTGCTTAAATGCTCGCTATTTTGGCAGAAATCAATGATAATGTGCACACTCTATAGTTATTAGGCATGATAAGAGTAATAAAAATAATAATGTTTTTAGTTTTAATTTTTGTATATTTTAGAACCAAATCAAAGATTTGAAGTTACCGTTGCCGAAAAATTGCCGCACGAGATCTTGGGAACAGGAGAACCTGGTGATGAAGAAACACTTTGACGGTATAGTGCTCCAAATAGTAATCCAGATTTTATCGATACTGATTTATTTTTATTTCAGAACCGATTCAAGTTGCCGATGATTTCTCTGGGGAATGTAGCTACAAAGATCTTGAACCCGATGTTGAGGAACAAACAGAATACGAAGGTAGTTCTGATTATTTTGTGCCGTGTAACGATCCAGACTCTGATACAAGTTTCAACTCAAGTTTATATAGTGAAAATAAGACAAAAAGAAAAATATATTGCCAAAACTAGAATCGGCACATAACAGCTGAGGAAACTGCTGAGAAGCAGATGGGGCCATATCAAAATGGTGAGGCTAATTTGGAAAATGAGAAAATAAAAGAAGAGGTAGGAAAAGAACTGAGGACGGTGAAGAAACGAGGAAACGAAAAGGGTATCCAAAGAATTGGGACAAAAATATAAGGGAGCGATTGAAAGCCCAAGGTAAAGAGTATTTAACGCTCGAAGGGAAGAGGAATCTGGAAAAGGAAATTGAAGAAAAATGCAGTTGTCAACAAAAATGTTTTGAAAAATTTTTAGAAGTAGAAAGGCAGGAAATATTTAGGGATTTTCATAATCTCTCGTTAGAAGCATGAAATCAGTTCATTGCTAATTTGATTGTGGAACAAAACGAAAAGATCGAAAAAAAGGAAACAGATGGAGCAGAAAGTAGAAGAAAATACTCAAGAAAATACCATCTGCTGAAAAATGCGTCTAGAATCGAAGTTTGCCAAATAATGTTTTATGAACATTGAATAAAGTTGGGGTAATAACAGATTTTTTTCTGTCAGAATCCAGTATCTGTGCAGAAGACCAAAGAAGAAAGTATAGTCATCACCCGAAAGTCCCAGACAAGGACAGGGAAGAAATTAGAAGACACAAATGTTTCCAAATTACGAAAGTCACTATTCGCGGACTCACACAAGAAAGCAAAATCTGTCACCTGATTTGTTAATTTCAAAGATGTACAGATTGTATGTAACTTACTGCTTGGGAGAAATATAATTCCTAGAAATGAAGCGCACTACCGCAAAATTTTTGTCGAAGAATTCAACTTGTCTTTCTATAACCCGGCAAATGACACATGTGGTACTTGTGATAAATATAACCTCTCACTCAAGTCTGCTTCAAGCGATGAAGAAAGCGTGGCACTGGATAGAAATGAGCACCTAACTAGCATACCAACAGAAACGAAACGATAAGGTCCGCTGCAAAACAAATTCAAGAATGGTCGTTGTTAGTTTTGACCTGCAAAAATGCCTTCCAACTTTTCACCTCACTAGTGAAATATAATTTCACAAAAGAAAATCATAGACGCCTAACCACACCCTATATGGAACCAGGGAAAAAAATTCGCCATCTGCTATTTATGGAATGAAACCAGTGGCAAAAGAGGAGGGCAAGAAAAAGCATCATCTTTGTTTTCTTATTTATATAATGCTCTACCTCGAGACGTAAGCGCAATCTTTTTTTTTAGTGACTGCTGCCCTGGGCAAACAAGATATTTCTTGTTTGCCTAATGTTTAAGTCAATCCTGGAAGAGTTCAAGAATTCAGAAAGAGAAGTTACTATCAGTCACAAATTTTCAGTGCCAGGCCATACACATATGGAAGCTGACACGATTCATGCTTTGATAGAAAAAAACCAAGAAAACGACCACTGCTAGAATGGATATTCCCAGAGACTGGACAAATTAAATACGAATGATTTCCCGGAAACCCCTTATTACCGTTGATGATATGGGTTTGAACGATTTTTTTCAATTTTAAGTCACTTTTAAAAACACGTTGTCAGCATAGAAAAATCGATACCAAAGGTGATTCGGTTTTATGGAATAAAACTAGATGGATACAATACAGACACGATAAGCCAGGTAACATGTTTTACAAATTTTCCTCTGACGGTGATCAGCAGTTCAGCAGTTCAGATCTATAGAAAGAATTGAAATTAACGAAATCCACAACTAACACCATTATCAAAAAAACTACTAGGGATTCCAGAAAATAAGCCAAGACACCTGCAAGAACTTCAACCATATATCGATGAGAATAGCAGAGCAATAGACACATTAATGGAAGAAGAAGACATTTATGATGATATAGACAATCACAATTAGGTTTTATCCTTATTTTGATTTTTTAGATTTGAACGAATACGAATATTTGAAATTTGACAAATGTTCTATTTTTATTCAGCTGTAATTTTTGAAATCGCTAAAGACCCAAAATTTCACTTCAAGATTTTTTTCATAAAGAGAAAAGGGCCAATGTCACTTTTTTTTGTAAATTTTGAATATATAGTTTTTTATAATTCAAAAATTGACTCGTATTTATAAACCTAATGAGTATTCGCAGCAAGTTATAATCAAATTATTTATTTCCTATCATTATTTGATTTCATAGTTTTATCAAAACTTCGAATGCAATTCTCTCAAATTCTTTCATATTAACATTGGCCTTTCAGAACCGACAGATATTTGTATGAAAATATTTATATATATATATATATATATATATATGTATATATATATATACGAAAGGAGGATTAGAGGAGAAAAAATGGAATTTTTTTATCTCTCTCCTGAGGTTGCAGTCAGTTCAGAAGGCCAATGTAATGAGTACTTTCTGTTATTTGTCAAGCTTTCGAAATTTATTTTATTTAATTTCCAAGACATCTAGAAACAATTGCTTATCACAAAAGGAACTTGGAAAAATATAAGAAACTTACCAACGTGAGACTGTTACAAATAAAAAATAGGGAGACACACATAATATTAAAACATACTTGAAATGCAATTCACTAAATCACAAACACTTTTATTATACAGGTACATAATATTTCGAGGAACAATGAGACCTCTGTCTACTTCGACTATGAAAGAAAGATATTGAAATCAAAGGTGAATTCGTACAAATATCTATTATCGATTTGTTTTTCTCACTACTGGAAAAAAATGCAAGGTGTTTTATTTTACGGATTATCAGGGAGGGCTCTGCTCTTGTTGTCCATCTTCAACACAGCTATAGATAACGCCCAAATTTGGAATGTCAGAACGTTTATTCATGCACGCCGGTTGATTATTTATGTGAACCATTTCCAGAAAATTCCTTTTTTCTTGGTTTCTTTCTATCGCTAATATTTCTGGATTATTGAAATTACAGAAGTGATTAAGTTTCATCGTGTGCTCTGCAAGTGCACAACTGTTTTTATTCAGGTTGCAGGCACTTTTGTGTGAGGTAATGCGTGCTGCTAAATTCCTGCTAGTTTGGCCTATATATATTCCATCACAATTCAAGCATGGGATACTATGAACTACATGTGAACATTCCGCAATTTTAAGGGGGGATTTTATTTTTGAGAATAACGTGGAAACTGTTCTAATGTGCTTTTTGGCCACCTTGAAATTTTTTGATTTGAAAATATTGATTAGTTTTGAAGTCAGTTCTTTTATATATGGGAGTGTTCTATATACCACGACGTTATTTGGGTTTGCTGAGACAACATTGTCATCATTATTATTATTATTATTACTGTTCAAAGTATTATTGTCGTTTTGGTGTTGGAGGTTATTCAAATTTGTTCTGTGTTGGGTATTGAATAATAACTTGTTAATAAATTTTTTGGGGTACGAGTTTTCTGTGAGAATGTTTTTTAGTTCGTTCATGCCTTCTATTTGTAAAGTTGGATGGGTTAACTTGATGACTCTATTCTTCAGACCTAGGACAAGATTTGTTCTCATATGGAGTGGATGGTACGAGTGATAACTTATGAATCTATTGCTGCAGTAATTTTTTTCTTTCTTATAAATATATATAAATTATATATATATATTCTCGTAAACTGAGGCCACTTATTCCAAAACCACTTGGATGACTATTATAGTCCATACCATACCATCATATTTTTCGCAATCATACCAACATTCATAAAGATTTGAAAGTTATAACGACAAAATGTTCAACATGATAATGAAACATTTCATTCAAAATTGTGAATAGCCATCATTTCTCTGTTAGAATCTCCGAAACTCAGTCTGTTATTAGTCACATGAAAATTATCACAGTTCTGTACATGAACAAGATATGATTCCAAAGCTGAGGAACTCTGAATCTTCCCCTAACAATCGTGGCCCAGTAAGAATCTTAGATTTCCTCCGTCGAATTACGAAAATGAATTATATCCTGTTTTATCCCTGGATATAGTTACCGAAAGCACTTTATATTGTTGTAGGATCAACAACTTTGAGCCACTGGGAACCCCCATTGTCGGTTCACACACAATTAAGGGGTTGTTATCCCTGAAATTACTATCCTAATTCAGACACATTCGAGATGATTTCTCCTCCAGAGTGCGCGAATCCGTTCCCTTCGGATTATTCGGTGGTAAATGACATTAAGCGAGGGTGAATCAATGCGAAGCAGTTGGTTTGCATCAATTCAAATGATCGTTCTATTTATACCCAACCCTGGGAAGGCATAGGATCATAGGATAATTAACACCGTTTCGAACATTCTCTGAGAGCAATTTTCGAAATTTAGGAAAGGTTATTTAAATCAAGTTAATTAATACTGCGACAGATGAAACCTTTTTCTATAACCAAATTAATCGAATGTGACGTCGTCGGTTCTTCAGAGTAGATGATTGTCAATTATCCACTCATTACTTTGATATGGTTTCAGCGGGGCTCACAGCATTGAAAACAACAAGAATACAGGGTGTTTTTCAATAACATTCTAATATTCAACAGGATTATTATTGAGCCCATTTTGAGGAAAAAACTTCATATGAACATATATCCGGAAGGTCTTAACTTCTGAACTACACGAATCTGAATTTTCAAAAAAAAAAATGTATACACGCTGTATTAACCTCACCTGTAAGTATCAATGTATGTATGTAGGTAATAGAATCTTTGAAATTAATTTTCACCTACTTACATATGTCCGAAGTATTTGAAATTGTGCATACATATTGAGAACAGATGACAATAGAATAATTTCATAGCTATGACCTGGTATTCTCACCTATATTGTCAGAAAAAACAAATTTCATTTAAAAAATATGGCGAAAACCAGGTTTTCACAGCATAATTTTTATTTCAAAATATGACGAATGCATATTTGACAAATTATGGTGGAGGAATCAATCGAAGAGTTTTTCTCCCATAATTTTTTTGGTCTGTTCTAGCAATATGTAGCAAAATGAAAATATAAATGAGTGGTGGATAGCGTCTGTAATTTAATATCAATAGAAAATGTTTGTGGCATTCAGAAAAAAAAATGAAAACCAGAACTGAAAAATAAAGATATGGATGAGCCAAGATTCGCACCTGGGACCTGTCGATTTCTAGTCGAACCCTCCGCCAATTGAGCCACCAGTCCTTGTTTGAAACCGGCGATTCACACTTTCAAATTCAGCTCCGTGTTAGTTACGAAGATGATGAGGGTTAATGTGATGCATGAAAACATTCACGCATGCACACCTAATGAAATTATATTGGTTTATCCGCTGGTGTCAATCCATATCGGATTATCGACCAACTTCAAACCGGAAATTTCAGGGTGCATGACTCAAGCCAAGTAAATATAAATGGATGGTGGATAGCGTCTGTAATTAAATTTCAATGGAAAATGTTTGTGGCATTCAGACGAGAAAATGAAAACTAGAACTGAAAAATAGAAATATGGAACGGCCAAGATTCAAACCAATGGCCTTTAGATTTCTAGTCGAACGCTCTGCCAATTGAGCCACCAGTCCTTGTTTGAAACCGGCGATTCACACTTTTAAATTCAGTTCCGTGTTAGTAGCGAAGATGATGAGGGTTGATGTGATGCATGAAAACATTCACACATGCACACCTAATGAAATTATATTGGTTTATCCGCTGGTGTCAATCCATATCGGATTATCGACCAACTTCAAACCGGAAATTTCAGGGAGCATGACCCAAGCCTAGCCGAGAAAATGAAAACTAGAACTGAAAAATGGAAATATGGATCGGCCAGGAATCGAACCTGGAACCTTTTGATTCCTAAGGACTGAGCTGTTGTGAATGATAAGAATAGAGTCATTGACCAAAAAATGTTCCCTTTGTGAAAAGCTTTATTTTCATTATTATATTAAGATAACTGATATAAAGCACCTCACGCTTTTTTAACATGAGGGAAAAAAACTTTTGGTCAATGACTTCAGAGGAAAGTGATGCGCCAGTTGAAATCCTCATTCCTTTTCGAGCAAATCTGATATCTTGTTATTTTTTCGTTTAACGTACGGTTTTCGCATAAAAAAATTAAACTCATTCATTTGCACGTTTCTATCTACTCTAGTTGTCACGTATTTGAGTCATCAAAATTAACAATATCATTAAAGAAACATGGTCCATTCCACGAATTCTGAGTTTGCAGACATGCATAACATGTAGTGGCTGATGGTAACGCACTGGAAGCCAGGAGGTTGTATGGAGACTGCTTTCGAAAAAGAAATATTCCGAATGCACGAACATTTTCGAACATTCATGGAAGGTTAGGCGAAAAGGGAAGTTCTTAACTGGAGAATCATCCCAAAGGAGTCCAACGTAATGTGAAAACATCAGAAATTGAGGAAGCGGTAAGCGGAAGTGTTTTGCGACATATCTGAAGCTTTTGACTGTTACATAAGCTTCATCTCTACAGCTTCAGAGGACGAAGCTTCAATTGGTTCGGATCCTATCTGAGTGAAAGAACCTCTCAGCTTTTGGACAAATCAAGAGGTGTTCACTATTTCGACAGACAACACGACTATCTCAGCGCAAGAGCTCAAATCACCTTCATATAGCAGAGTAAAACATTATTTTGGAATCCTGGAGGACTCCATGGATTCTCCTAAATCCTTCTGATATTACTTAAGAATTGCTTGCAGAAAAAAGTTATGAACTTATATTCGTGCGCTGCTTGTTTATTAATTGTTTAAACAACGGAAAACAATTTTGTTAGTCAAATTTCACCCAAATTGAGTCTATAGGGGTTTTTGAAGTCGCTGAACCCTAATATGATATCAAAGAAACGATGGCATGGCCAGTAAAAGTAGATTTCATGAATGATAATTTACAGCTACCTATTTTTTATTTATGTGTACGTCTCGGAGAATTTTTTTTCGGGTAATAGTTGTGGAGCTAATGAAGCTCTATCGAACAACTTATAGTTTGCCGATATTGGGTATGGAAATGAAATATTGAGAATTTTTTCGAATTTTTCAACAGCTGCCTTTTGAGACTATTTGACCATTTTCGAAATCAGCCGAGGTATTCATGAGAAGTATCTTTGTTTCATTCGGTTGAAAAATGTGGCCTCTATTCAACACATTTCGTTTTATCCCATATATAAGTTCCAATATCACATGTCAAATTAGAGTTTCTGAAGCATGGCCTCAAAATTCAGATTTGTAATTTTTCAAATTATTCAATATTTTAAGCTCTGTATTTTTCGAAATATTTTTTTTTTATTTTTTTTTAAATTGTCCTCTTTTATTTGTCATTTCGAGAGTGATTTGTAAAACTCTCAGATGTTTATCTTTAAAATAAAAAATAAATAAGATTTTAGACAGAATTCTGCTTTGACGTAATTTCATTCACGTTCTATTTCCATACATATTTTTCCACTTTTGAAAACATTATTTTTCGTAAGCTGCATTCTTATTATTTCAGTTACATTTTTGTTATGTTAATTTAATCAATTAGATCAAAAGTTATAACAAATTTAGTGTAAAGCGTTCGTGGCTGCGTGCTCCTCCAGTGCTGCCCTTCAGAATCGCCGCCTCACATTTTTTTCGCACGTAAACAAAAAACTTCTGCAGCTAACAGTTTTTATTTTGAAAAAAAAAAAATTTGGGAGGTGTCAAGGGACACCCGGATGGAACGAAGTTCCTTTCGATTAATTAGTGAAAGAATTGTAATAATTTTTTTATTAGTTTAAATTTTTTTAAACAAACATTGATATTGTAATATTAAAATATAATTTGCTTTCAAATTTATTAAAGTTATGACGCGTACACTTGCTAAACCACAATAATGGAGAGATTATAACGCGTATGACTTGGTTAGCACAATAGTAAAGAGAGGTTATAATGCGTACTTGCTAAAAATACATAAGGATTTATTATTGTCTGTATAAAATCTCTACTTACCTAACTCCATCAGCAATATCCGGACCTTGTACAGAAACACTGTCAGGATTCATTATTGTTATTATTTTTTATTATTTATTATGTATAAAAAACCTGTATACACTCAACAAAAATAATCGTCGCGACACCACACTGTTCAATGCGGAATAGAAAGACGAAACGAAAATAACTGGCTTGCTTTCTATGAGAGAGAGAGACAGACAGACAGAGAAACACGCGCACACCGCACGGCTACAGAAAAAAGTGTCGTTACAACTTTTGGTCTAAATTTATTCCGTCTAGCCCCCTTTCGCAACGCGCGATAAGGAACTTCGTTCCAAAAATATTTACCTTTTTTATGTAAAATTTTCCATTTTTGTGAGTTGCACCATTATTTATTAATTTTTTTCAATATTCAATAATCAATATACAATGTAATTTGGCCACTTATTTGTTAAATAATAAATTAAGCACACACTTTACGGTTGGTAACTTTCTCTATGTTGTTCCTTATATCATCACCAATGTACAGTAAAAAGTTCCCACAGTCCCCTAATTTTCTGGAGCTAAAATCTAATATAACTCCCCTACTAGTAAAATGACTCGTATATGTATAAATTGATTTGAATCTTCTCTAAACTACCTTTGCCCATTCTTATAATTTTTTTCATTTCGTGATTAATGTATCTAGTAACTAGCGAGTCAAATAATTTTATTATTACATTTATATTTATTTTTTATATTATATATATTTTGTATAAACATTTTCCCATGAGATGACAATCTTCTGACTAAAAGTATTGGAAAATTCTAAATATAGTAGATATTTTCTTTCGAAGAGCCATGGGACCCTCTGTGACGGTTCGGAATTTACTAGCCAAAATCAAGATATCTTCATAGAATGAAAAGTCCACGCTTACTTGTGGAATTTATGTGTTTATTAAAAAGTGATAATTATCCTTATCATAGTCATTAGCCTTATCGATCTTGGGAGTGGGCCTTGTTCTTCCGAACAACTGCTTGGTATAGATCACCCTCCTTCCAATCCCCTCATTTTCCATTTTCCATTCCCCTCAATTTTCAAGATAATTCATCATCTAGAGACATCAGTTCACTCTCCTACCTTTCCTCATTCCTTCGTGGGAGTTCCCATGATCCCAAGAAGGCCATTTAAGTATTCACTTTGAAAAAATCGCCAGGTAGACTTCAAGAAAAATCTGGTTTATGACTGACAGATGTAAACATTGTAGTAAGTTTCGAGGATTTCATCTCATTTTCGCGCCAACTGTTCTGAGCGGGATCTTGTCCGTAGAACTATAATCTTTGTAAACGATCAATTCACAATTTTTTGCATGAAGTAATGTTGACAGAAAAAGAAAATTTCATAGGTTTGAAGTTTGACATTTTGCGTGACACAAACAACACACATTCCTTAACCGCGCCATCTGCTAATGAAGTTCTGAGCAGAATTTAACGTTTTTCATTTGTTGTCCCCCAAAAATTCTAAACAAAATCGAATCAGTGAATACACCAGGGTTTTTAGGCATCTTAGGTAGCGGTTTTGAATTCAATGGAGAAAGATTCCGGATTGAGTACACAAAAAATTGGAAACAATTTGAATATCTCAGATATATTTTTTTTGGAAATGGTTCATGAATTCTCATTATATCCCTACCATATCCAACGCGCTCAGGTGCTACTTTCTCGCGACTTTGCATCACGGAAGAACTTTAGCCGATGGTTTCTTCAAAAAGTGTATGAAAATCCATAATTAGATACTAAAATTTAATTCACCGATGAAGCCAATTTTTCCAGAAACGCTATCGAATACTCTTACAATAATTATTTTTGGGCCGGAGAAAACCCACATACAATCTTGGAATCTCGTCATCAGGAGCAGTTTTCCGTTAACATGTGGGCTGGAATATGCGGTGATTATTCAATCGGTCTCCATTTCCCTCATGCAAGGTTGAATGGGCATATTTTTCCAAAAAAATATATGTTATTCTACATCGTATATCATTCGTTTCTCTGCAATTGGGGAAATCTATCACGAATATTTCATTCAGTAATAAATTAAAACATGAACTGGGATTCAAATTTACATTCGAACGCGCGCGTTTCTTTGCGGCCATCTTGTGACGTCAGATGGCTCCTGTTATTTTATTGTTGTCATTGAGAACATTAGAGTATATTGGTATCAGGCTGATTTGTTGAAAATATAAACAGGATGTTCATAAAATCACATATGGAATCATCTGCGATTGAAAGATAAACCTTAGTCACTATCTTCCATCGTCAAGATAACCTCTTGTGGGGTATTCATGTTGAAAAAGGAAACATTCTCAATTGAATATTGATAGAAAGATTTTTCTGTGAATTGAAAAACTACGATTAAAATGAAGTTATTTTTTGTGAATTCTAACAGAAAACAACTCTTCCCCGGCTAAAGCCACGCTGGAGATTGAACTACATCTGATAGATATTCTGAAAAGGCCCTAACCCAAAAGAAAAAATCTGAAATTGAAAATTTGCATTTTCATTCAGATAATTATTTGATTTTCTATTCCAGTCTTAATTAAGAACTCATAGAGATGAATGCGGCAAAGAAGAATGTTTTCCAAAAGAGAGTACTCACCAGATGTAGTTCAATGTCCAGCGTGGCTTTAGCCGGGAAAGTAGTTGTTTTCTGTTAGACATTCACAAAAAATAACTTCATTTTAATCGTGGATTTTTCAATTCACAGAAAAATATTTCTATCAATATTCAATTGAGAATGTTTCCTTTTTCAACATGAATACCCCACAAGAGGTTATCTTGACCATGGAAGATAGAGACTAAGGTATATCTTTCAGTCGCAGATGATTCCACATCTGATTTTATGAACATCCTGTTTATATTTTCAACAAATCAATCTATCATACCCCATGATAGGTTTTAATGTCAGAAAACACTAATTAGAAAGTGTCTCTCCAAAAGAAATGATTCTAACTTTTTCCATCTTTGCAAAGTGAGATTGCTTCTTGAAAATGTGTTTCCCATTTCTTCCGGTCTTCCTGATGATCGTGGAAGCGTGAAATAGATTTTCGTCGACAAAAATGTATTGAAGAACTAGTGAATGCGATGTCTCTCCTGCGTCAATGTTACGAATGATTTCTGGTGAGTACTCTCTTTTGGGAAACATTCTTCTTTGCCTCATTCATCTCTATGAGTTCTTAATTGAGACTGGAATAGAAAATCAAATAATTATCTGAATGAAAATGCAAATTTTCAATTTCAGATTTTTTCTTTTGGGTTAGGGCCTTTTCAGAATATCTATCAGATGTAGTTCAATGTCCAGCGTGGCTTTAGCCGGGGAAGTAGTTGTTTTCTGTTAGACATTCACAAAAAATAACTTCATTTTAATCGTGGATTTTTCAATTCACAGAAAAATCTTTCTATCAATATTCAATTGAGAATGTTTCCTTTTTCAACATGAATACCCCACAAGAGGTTATCTTGACGATGGAAGATAGTGACTAAGGTTTATCTTTCAGTCGCAGATGATTCCACATCTGATTTTATGAACATCCTGTTTATATTTTCAACAAATCAATCTATCATACCCCATGATAGGTTTTAATGTCAGAAAACACTAATTAGAAAGTGTCTCTCCAAAAGAAATGATTCTTACTTTTTCCATCTTTGCAAAGTGAGATTGCTTTTTGAAAATGTTTTTCCCATTTCTTCCGGTCTTCCTGATGATCGTGGAAGCGTGAAATAGATTTTCGTCGACAAAAATGTATTGAAGACCTAGTGAATGCGATGTCTCTCCTGCGTCAATGTTACGAATGATTTCTGGTGTGTACTCTCTTTTGGAAAACATTCTCCTTTGCCTCATTCATCTCTATGAGTTCTTAATTAAGACTGGAATAGAAAATCAAATAATTATCTGAATGAAAATGCAAATTTTCAATTTCAGATTTTTCTTTTGGGTTAGGGCCTTTTCAGAATATCTATCAGATGTAGTTCAATGTCCAGCGTGGCTTTAGCTGGGGAAGTAGTTGTTTTCTGTTAGACATTCACAAAAAATAACTTCATTTTAATCGTGGATTTTTCAATTCACAGAAAAATCTTTCTATCAATATTTAATTGAGAATGTTTCCTTTTTCAACATGAATACCCCACAAGAGGTTATCTTGACGATGGGAAATAGTGACTAAGGTTTATCTTTCAGTCGCAGATGATTTCACATCTGATTTTATGAACATCCTGTTTATATTTTCAACAAATCAATCTATCATACCCCATGACAGGTTTTAATGTCAGAAAACACTAATTCGAAAGTGTCTCTCCAAAAGAAATGATTCTAACTTTTTCCATCTTTGCAAAGTGAGATTGCTTCTTGAAAATGTGTTTACCATTTCTTCCGGTCTTCCTGATGATCGTGGAATGAAAATGCAAATTTTCAATTTCAGATTTTTTCTTCTGGGTTAGGGCCTTTTCTGAATATATATTAGATGTAGTTCAATGTCCAGCGTGGCTTCAGCCGGGGAAGTAGTTGTTTTCTGTTAGACATTCACAAAAAATAACTTCATTTTAATCGTGGATTTTTCAATTCACAGAAAAATCTTTCTATCAATATTCAATTGAGAATGTTTCCTTTTTCGGTATCAGGCTCTTCGACATCGCCCTTAACGTTCTGGATATTTAATTTGCTTGTGTTTGTGATATAATGGAAGGCAAAACCAAAGGATTTCACAAATATTGCATTGTTTCAATGTGCAATAATACGTCCTCTAGCATTAATTTGAGGTCATCTACGGTTTTCCGTCCACGATTTGTGACGTGTAGAGAGTCGCAGTTGGGATGGAGGAAATTTTACGAACAGCGTTGCCAAGTTTCCCAAATATCATAGCCGCGATTTTGATGCTTATTTGTGCATATTTTTCCCGATAATTAAAGATTGTTGATGATTCTCGACCATGATTCAAAGATTAATTCTTGAGACAATTTGCAAAAAATGTCAATTTCCAAATCATAAACTAATTGAATAGCCAAAAAGCAAATGAGTCTTTAATAAAAGAATAAGTTTAATTTATAAATCCACTCTTAAAATTTGTACAATTTGTCGATGTCATCACGTGACAGCAAACGCGCCTCCTATTGGTGTCACGTCAAATTGTCAAACTGTCTAGGTTTGGAGTGAATGTTTTGTTAACCTTCAGTTTTCTCTTCTGTTCTGTGTTTAATGTTGTTAACTTTGTATTCAGATTGAAAATTTGAATTCACGGTCGTTTTTGAAAGATTTTTATTGCATTCTTTCGTTTTTTTTTGCGATCTTGTGTTTGGTTGACCATGGAACCAGGATTTCAAAAGGCTGACGGTGATAGTTTACCAAAAATTTACTCTATTATGATGGCCTTATTTATTGGAAGTAATCCGGACTTCATAAGTGCCAAAATGAGAGGAATAAACGATAAATATTAATATGGAAAATCTAACTTAAATACAACTATAAACTCACATCAAAATGATCCTCACAACAGTAACGATTTGTTACACTGGGAAGAGGTTTCCTTTCCATTATTTGGCACCACTCACGCCGTTTTTTGTTGTGTCTGAGCACAGAAAAAAACGATTGACTGGGACTACTGGAGGACTTATTATTGCACATTGGAACAATACAATATTTGTGGAATCCTTTGCGTTTGCCTTCCATGATATCACTACAGTCATCCAGCAAAAACAAACACAAACAAATTAGATATCCAGAACGTTTAGAGCGATACCGAAGAGCCTGATACTAATATACTCTAATATCCTAAATGACAACTGAATGACAACAATAACACATACGAGTCATCTGACGTCACAAGATGGCGCGTTCAAATGTAAATTTGAATCTCAGTTCATGTTTTAATTTATTACTGAGTGAAATATTCGTAATGGATTTCACCAATTGTACAGAAATGAGTACGATGTAGAATAACATATATTTTTTTCGGAAGATATGCAAGTTGCTATAAGTAATGGTTATGAGTGGAAACATTGAATATAATAACATCATTTTTGGCAAATCGCGGCTATGATATTTGAAAAACTTGGCAACGCTGTGCTTAAAATTTCCCCCCTCACAACTGCGACTGAAAACTGAAGGTAAACAAAACAGCCTTCAAACTAGAGAGTTACGACCATTTGACGTCACACCAATAGAAGGCGTGTTTGCTATCACGTGATGATATCGACAAATTGTACAAATTTTGAGAGTGGATTTCACAATATATTTGAATTATATGAAACATATCCTTTTATTGGAAACACATTTGCTTTTTGGCTATTAATAAGGAGTTCATGATTTGAAAATTGACATTTTATGCAAATTGTCCATTACTGGCAATTTTTCGAGAAAGCATTGCCAACTATGATGGAAGGTGTTTCAATTTCAGTAACTATGGTTAATGCATGACGAGGCGCCAAATTACAATAATCGCTGGATAGGTCGCAGAGGACCACATGAATGGCCACCTAGGTCCCCGGACCCCAAGAGTTCAGATTATTTTCTGTGGGGTCATCTAAAAACATTGGTTATCAGCACCCCAATTCATACTGAAAAGCAGTAGAGAACTCACATCATACTTTCTTGCGAAACTATCAGGAACAGTCCCGACATTCTTCAAAGCAGAAAAGAGCAGGAGGTTCACATTTTGAACATCTGATTTAATTCATTTCTTTGTGCGTTCGGGATAATTTTGTGTTAGCATTCTGAAATGTATTTAGATTACATTAATTTTATAATTTTATCGTTTGGAAAAATACTCTAGAACGCTCGCGCCATAGTCTGTTAGACCAACCGCTTAGATTTTACTACATAGTTTACGGAAAACGCATGTCTGGACCTTATGGCTTCGTGACAATTCCTTACAACCTCCAACACGTCGCATACCGCAGTGCTGCATTGTTTGTGTTGGCGTGTAGTTGTGTATTCAATTTTCCGGTGGATTTGACCGAGGTGCGAGTGATAACGTTGGTGATTTTCATTTCGGTAAGCTTGTGTCGCCCATCTACTTTTTTAGCATTATTCATATGTTCATTCCTTTCAGGATGGGATGGGTGACTACAAAAAATATATTTCCTGCTTACGAGCGCTGCTTGATGAAGTAGGCCTTGGAGAAGAACTAATTGGCGGGGAGGTTGGAGATGATGTATCCAATAGTGAACATGACACAAACTCCGAGCAATCAGATGACGATGATGTCGCCGTTGAAGATGATACTGTCGCCAGTGAAGGTGAAGAGGGCAAAGAAATGGAAGTTGAGAACAATGACAGTTCTCAGCAAAGTGATTACAATAATTCTGCCGATGGTATTCCTTTGTTTCACAGACTGTATAGTTACGTTAGCTTGGGAATAAATTTTTTCGGAAGAGACTCTGCAAGAAATTGTATTATGCACTAACATATTCATCCAATCTGTCCGCCAGAACTATGCGTGAGAACGAGATGCTAGAGATACTGATTTAGCTGAAAAAAGATCTGGTTTGTTGCGCTCCTGTCTCCTAAATATCACAGATCAATGCGAAACGGACGGTACAGGAGTTGACAATATTCATGACAGAGAGCTTCGGATGACCACCTACAAACTAGCACCCAAACGGCAAATTTTTGATGGATTTGTTGAGCGGTGCCAACAATATTATGTCATTGTGGTAAATGCAACAGTAGATGAAATGTTGGAGTACTTCAGAGGTAGAAGTGGCCTTCCTCAATACCTAGAAAGTAAGCCGGCCCGATATGGCAATCTCTTCACCTCTGTTCCAAAAATGGAAACTTCACCACTAGTCAACGAGGCTCTAAGTCTTGTACTACTCTTATATTGACCATTTTGAATTTTTGCTTTTCACAATATTTTTTTATATTCAATGAAAACTACTATCAGCAACTCGAAGGTCTTGATAAGGGTAGTTGTTGAACCCCTTTTTCAGCAGATATTCTCATAAACAATTTAGCAAATAAATTCATTGTTACGGATATCAATCCTGAAATTCTACATTGATACAGATATGTTGATGACTGTTCAGTGTTTGTGAATGGTAATATTGGGACTGCTCAAAATTTATCAACTAAAATCAATCAAATACACCCTAAAATAAAATTCACCTCAGAAATAGAATCAAATCATAAATGATTTTTTTTAGATTTTACAATACATAAAAATATTCACCCCAATATCTACAGAAAACCTACACAAACTGATCATATGAAAAGTAGTTTTTCGAATCATGCACATCAGCACAAAATGGCTGCCTTCAATTGTTACATCCACAGACACTTAAATGTACCTCTTTCTACTGTTGAGTATAAAAAAGAATGGAATATTTTGAGACAAATAGCTTCCAACAATGATTATAATCCTAGCATTATCAACTTTTTGATTCAAAAAATTTAAAAAAAAATGAACATAACTTATCTTATCCAAAATTAAATTCAATCGACAAATTTGTTTCAATTTCTTTTTCAAACGACAACATTTCTAACAGAGTAGCTAGTTACATTGAAGTAACTTTGACCACATTAATTTTTTTTTTCAAACAATGGCTTGAGTAGATTTTTGGTAAATACAGAAGTCAAAATCGACAAACTTTCCAAAAGTGGTATATATGAGTTGAATTGTGGAGACTGCGATGCAGCCTACATTGGTAGAACTTGTAGACCTTTGAAAGTTCGTATTATGGAACATTTAAACAGTAATGAAGTTTCTGTCTTCGGTCATCACTTAAGATTCAATGATCATAATTTTAGTCCAGATAGGGATGCACAAATCTCACATGAGGTTAGTTCCAAAAATTATAATAACCTTTGTCTCAACACGCAAGTCAATTTATAAAGATTCTATATTCCACTTCAGACGTCTAAATTGAATAATATTGAACTTTCTCAGACTTTTCACTCTTATTCAAATTTTAATTTTCTTGTTAATCATGCTAACTTGTATCTGTTTGCAATTTGCCAGCCTCTTTTCCAGTTTTCCTCATACTGAGAACACGAGTCATGTTCTGAATTATCTATCACCTTCTAGACTCTGTTTTACTCCAGCTGTGAGAGTTGTGAAGTTGGGTCTTGTTCCCATTAGACTTGTACCACACTTCTCATCCCCCAGTTGCCGTTCAACTGAGGCATGGTGGACAAGGATTTTCATTTTCATTAAGGAAAATTTAAATTCATTGTCCATGGACATCTCCAGAATTATTCAATTGTTTGTTTCGATCAGGACAGGTCTAATTAGACTCCTCCCTTAAACTTATATTCAATAACGATGACTTAAATGTGAGAATTGAAGAGTCTTGTCTGATCTTCCTCAGAATACTGGAATATATATTTGACAGATGACAGTCCTCATTAGATTGATCATCTTCTAGTGTGTTTTTCGTTCGACAGGGATATTCCTTTCTTGATTCTGATATCTCCATGGTTCTGTGTTCCATGTCAATCTACTTCATCGTTCATTTGTCAATTTCTTCACTTGGGTCCAGCTATCACACCTAAACGATGGCTCATAAAAGATATCGAAATGTAATTTCAATTTTCATCCTGGCCTAGGATATGTTTTTTCAACATTTCTCATTGATCATGAGATATGTTATGTTCTTTTTGGCTTTCTTTGTACACCTGACGAGTAGGTAACCTCATATTTGAAAAATTTCAATTTTATTTCTCAAAAAAACTTTTCAGTTACTTGTTCTTTATGAATATTACTTACTTTCAGGTACGTACTGATGCTGACCTAAGGGTCGAAAGCGCTTTGCTACGATTTTAATAAATTATTTTATGCACGAAATACAATTTTCTTTCATCGATTATATCGATACGTGCACACAGTCATACTTTTCATTTGAGATTTTCTTCTTCGTTGATTTGGAGACACGCTACACACTGAATATGGAAATATATTCCGGCAAACAACCAGACCAAATTGATAATATTGCCACAACTGTCGTCAAGCGTATGGTCAAACCTATTTTGAACTCAGGTCGAAATATCACAATGGACAACTGGTTCACGTCAGTGCCACTTGTCGAAGATTTGGTGGAAGAAAACTTGACAGCTGTAGGGGAAATCAGATTAAATAATATAGAAATCCCACAAGAATTTCGACGTTCTCAAGGGAGAGAAATATGTTCAACTTTATTCGGATCCAAAACTGATCCAACCTTGCCATCATATATAAAAAAAAATTAAAATATCTTCGATGCATCACGATGATGGAATAGACAAGGATGCAGGAGATGCATAAAAATCTTCGATTATTACTTTCCATAATTCTACCAAAGGCGATGTCGATCAAGCAGACCAAATAAAAGGAACATATTCTGGGGCTCGGAAAAGTGCAAGATGATTGAATATAGCAGGAATCAACAGTCAAATCATTTTTTTTTTTTATATTCTGGTTTCCACGAAAAGGAAAATCCTGTAATGTTCAGAGAACATCGTGGGAACCAAGGGAAAGAAGGTAGGAGTTGGTGTTCTTCTTAAATTTCTGGAGGTTGTATGCCTCGGAAAACACCTCCCTAGGCAATGAGTTCCAAAGCCTCGCTGTTCGTTGGATGAACGAGTCTTTGGAAAGAATATATCATCATAGGAAGAGAGTTTCTAGAATCTTCATGCAAAGAATTTTGTAAATATAATATGCAGAAAATGTTGCTAATCGACAACCTACCAAACGAATCACAAACTACCATTTGAAGGATTTTGAAAATTGAGGAACCTCTGATAACTAGACAAGGAACGGTTGCTGGAATGTGTGCCTACTGCGCTTCTGCAGGAAATAAAAAAACTACCTCTAGATGGCACATTATATTCGCAAGGAACACACAACTCTCACTTGTGTGGTCTGCCAAGGAGTAGATGAATAATAAACTTCTTTCCTTTTTTGTTTTGTTTATTTATAGAATAATATTTTGTTATGTTTTGAACTCCTGGAGAATATTCCAGTTTTGAACGATGAACTCTTTTTCTGTTTTGTTTATTTAGAGAATATTATTTTGTTATGTTCTAAACTCCTGAAGAATATTTTAGTTTTGAATAATAAACTCCTTTTCTTTTCTGTTTCTCATTTAATTCATCAATTTTGTATAATATTATCACGATAAAAAATTAACAAACATAGTACCTCTTCATATTTTTCAAATCTATATCGGTCGACATAAATTTTTGTTTAAAGTTACATACATTGTTTTTCCTCGTCAGTGGTCTAGCGAGATGCAAATGAATGAATTTTATTTTTTCATGCTTAAACCGTACGTCAACCGAGAAAAAAATCAATCAACCAGAAAAGAATAAGGATTTCAAAATTATTTTTTTCTTAAAGAAAAATCAGTGGCGTATCCCTTTTCTCTTCAAAATGATTCAGTGCAAAACCCGCACGAACGCCACTGGCAAAAATAAAAAATTATGCTGGATGCATAGAAGATGCGTACTTCGTTTCGCAAGAGTATCTAGGGTCATACCAAAGTTATCATAAAAAATTTATTTTTTCTTCAAAAATTCAGCAACCTGTAGTTCAGAAGTTAACACATTTGGGACATATGTTCATATAAAGTTTTTTTCTCAAAATGAACCCGAAAATAATCCCCTTGAATATGAGCATGTTATCGAGAAACACCCTGTATATCAATAATGCCATATCTCATCTTTTTTTTGCACTATTATATTCACTTCATGAACAAAACTAATTATTCAAAGAAACACTCCAAACAATGAACAGTCTAAATGAGGCTAAAAAATTCCAAAATTGCCTCAAATTATTCCACCAGAGTCCGCAAATACAGAAACACATCGTAACAAGAGTCAGACATTAGCTTCTGAACCATCTACCTCAGATATCAGAAATCCATATAGTAATCAGGTAACTCAATCTCAATCCAACAAATGCAGAACAGGAAACTCCATCAAAATTATACTATGTGAAACAAATCCAGTTCATAATGTACCAAATATTACCACGGTGAAATACAAACAGTGATACTAACTTTTGCTAATCACTTATCGGAAGTGAAGATGAATTTAGCGAAAAAAAATACTACAGAAAAAAAAGATATATAAAAACTTTTTAACAAAAAATTAAACCGACGAAATACGGAACTGAAAAGTAAAAAATAAAATAAACCTTCTTAGTCTCGGTAACTAAGCTCCTAAACTAATGAAAGTAACTAATTTTGAGTCGGCGCTAAACAAACGATCAACTGGCCTATTGCTTTTTTAGCTCGCGGTGGAGGTACTTTATGTTCATTTCTCGTATTATAGATGTGTTGTATGGTTTGAGCACTGCATTTCTTCCCGCTATAAAACATTAGTATGTTTATTGCGTACAGCTTTCTGATATCCATTAGGCTCGCGTCAGTGAATAATTGGTCGCTGGAGTATGTAGATGAGACTCCTAACATAACCTTTATTATTCTTTTTTGCAAAATCTCAAGAGGAAGAATGTGGAAGTGTCGCAGCTCCCCCATATATTCACTTATCCGATAGTACCTCTGATTTGAAATTGAAGGGGTCTACAGACGTACCAATTTATCAAACCCGTAATCGATGGGCCGACGTCGCAGAGTGATCTGGCTGGGCCAAAAAACGGCCAAAAGTCATTTTTTCGTTAATATAGAAATTTTGAAAAAAACTGGTTTTTGTTTTGATAGGTATTGCCTCAGCCTAACTTTCAACAATTTTTTTTTTTTCAATATTTATACCGAGCATGCGCAAAAAACATATTTAAAAAATAAGTACATAATTTTTTTGATTGCTTATATTTTTTAAACCAGTAATCCGATTTTGATATTCTTTTGTTCATGAGAAACTAATTCACTGTGAATTGAAAATCACTATAGATTTATCATTTTCGATACACGAAAACTTTTTAACAAAAAATCAAACCGACGAAATACGGAACTGAAACGTAAAAAATAAAATGAACTTTCTTAGTCTCAATAACTAAGCTCCCAAACTAATGTAAGTAACTAATTTGGAGTCGGCGCCAAACAAACAAGCAAATTTATTAGGTAAGGCGTTAAATGATGGCATCGAGTTGCGCGGTGACATTCTGATAATTTTTTTGAAGTTATTTAACCTTCCGTTATTCGCGCCTGGTTTGTGAGATCGACCAGACACTTTATTCAGCGGTATTCTGAAAATCAAGGTGGGGGCCACCTCCCACTCCGTGTATCTTCTCAAGCAGAGCCGACCGAACGGCAGTGCTAATGTGAGTGTCACAAAAAGGAGTTTTGCCGAAACTATTTCGTCCTACGGTGTGAGAAATCGACGCGACTAATCACGTTTTATTTTTGAATATCGAGCTATTTTGATTGTGAGGTAAGTTTTTCGTTTTTTTATGTAATTAATGTAAATGAATGTCACATCATTGTTTTTTAGCCATGTGGTCTTACGAAAGAGAGCAGGCTCGACTGCAAGAAATGTTAGAAATTTTGAACGACGGAGAGGGACAAGGATTAGCGTACGACGAACATTCAGATATAGATCAGTCTGAAGACGATGAGGTGGATCATGTAGAAGAGCAACACGACAATAGTGACTCTGAGCAAGACATCTCTGATGATGGGGAAATGGTAGAAGAAAGTCACAGCAATACATTGTCGTTTATCGGAAAGGATAAAGTCACGCATTGGCGAAAATTGGCTTCACAATCTATAACAACTAAAACAGGACAAATAAATATCGTCAAACGTTTGCTGGGTTCCTCACTAGCAACGAGAAACTTGTCAGGACCACTGGAAATATGGGAGTATTTTTTAAATGACGGGATAATCAATATTATAGTGGAATGTACCAACGAATACATCGAATTTGTTGCTTATAATTTTGCTCGGAGAAGAGATGCAACCCCAACGAATCGTATTGAAATTCGTGCATTCTTTGGAGTTATTTACATGGCTGGTATTCATCATGCGAATCGTCTCAATGCCGAAGAATTATGGAGTGGTGATGGGTCTGGTGTGGAGATTTTTCGCCTCACCATGAGTTTGCAGAGATTTAGATTCCTTATTCGTTGTCTAAGATTTGACAGCAAAGATACTCGAGCGATACGAAGGAGAACAGATAAATTGGCTCCCATACGCAATGTTTTTGACCGTTTTGTTGCTAATTGTCAGAACGGCTTCCATCACTCAGAATTCGTAACCGTGGACGAGATTCTTGCAGGATTTCAAAGAAAGTGGAGTTTTCATCAATACATCCCTTCGAAGCCGAATAAATATGGGTTGAAAATTCTAGCATTGTGTGATGCCAAAATGTTCCACACGAGCAAGATAGAAATTTACGTCGGAACACAACTAGAAGGGCCATACAGAGTTTCAAATAGTCATACCGATGTGGTTCTACGACTCTGTGAACACATTTTTGGATCTAGTCGCAATGTCACGATGGACAATTGGTTGACCTCTGTACCTCTTGTGGAGGAGCTACATTACCATAAACTCACAGTTATTGGAACCATCCGAAAAAACAAGAGAGAATTGCCATTAGAGTTTTCTAAAGCAGCTGCGCGGCCGGAACATACCAGCATGTTTGGGTTTTCGAAAGAATGCACTCTTGTATCCTATATTCCAAAAAAAAAAAAAATGTGCATGTTGCTTTCCAGTATGCATGATGAAGATGAAATAGATACAGGAACAGATGCGAATAAACCAGTCATGATTATTGACTACAATAACACTAAAGGAGGTGTAGATACAGTGGATAAACTGTCTGCAAGCTACAACTGTGCCAGAAACACGCGCAGATGGCCCATGGTACTTTTCTACATTTTCTTGAACATAGCTGGCATCAATTCACAAGTGATCTATGTTTCAAATAACCCTGGTAAACATTTTTTGAAAAGGTTGTTTCTGAAACAATTGGCCAATGATTTAGTCAAGCCCCATTCGCAAGTGCATGCTGCTATGAGCAATATTCCTCGAAGCCTAAGGTCGAGACTACAAGAACTTTCTGGGTCGAATATCGAACCTGATGTTCCACAGAATGCCTGAGTAGGAAGATGTGCCTACTGTACTTCGGAAAAAATTGCAAAACCCGATTTCAATGTCATACGTGCAATAAATACATGTGTTTAGAGCATATTATTGGCGTCTGTCAAGAGTACCGGGAAAATGCCCTTTTAGAAGTTTGATTATATTTTTTTAGCATTTTTTTATTGTAATAGATTTATATTTTTGTTTTTTACCCTCTTTGTATCACTTCCAGTTCTTGTTTTTTGTATACAAATGAATAAAATGCAGTATTGAAAAAAAAAACACCTTTTTTAAGATCCTGCGGTATATTTGGAGAAATTAGCAAAATGTACTTCAATTTTTTTTCTTGTTCATTTATCATGTTGTTGAAACGTCCCCATATGTATTTTTTGAGAAGTACGATCCGGAATTTATTTGGGGAGAATTACCTTGTACTTGTCTGTGAGACCGACGCGACTACTCACGTTCAGAGATTTGGGGCGACTATCGGAAGGTTAATTATCTTTGTTGATTGTTCGTTTGGCGCCGACTCAAAATTAGTTACTTACATTAGTTTAGGAGCTTGGTTATTGTGACTGAGAAGGTTTATTTCATTTTTTACTTTTCAGTTCCGTATTTCGTCGGTTCAATTTTTTGTTAAAAAGTTTTTATTTTTCAACTTTTTGTGGCTAAAATCTACTGATTACTACCTACTTGTCTTTTGATTACTTCCAGAATACTTACTTACCCACTTTACTTCAACTATTACCAGTTGAATAATATGATTATCTACTTTTACTAGTTGTTGTAATATAAATTATTTTTGTTGTTCTGGTTAATTTATTTAATTACTTTGAATATCATTCCATCCTTCCATAGAATATAATGATTGTGACGGATGTGGAACAAAAATAATGCCAGTAGCGATCTGTCATTGTCAACTACATATGTGTGTGCCAATGTTCACAAGTTAAAAATCAATTATTCCCCATTTTTCTACCCGTAAGGGTGGATAATTTCATTCTGGATCCAAATATGAGGTATACCCTGTCCATATAAAAAAGAATCATTCGAATCGAAGAATCCAGTACAAAGTTATGCCTGATAGAATCGGTTAACGGACCAGAATTCAGAGGGTGAGTATTCAATATCCTTCATTTTGCTACCCATAGAGGTGGATTTCATTTTTTGCATCCGAATGGGACCAACTTTGATGTACACCCTATCCACTGAAAATAAAATTATTGGAATCGGACGTCTCAGTAAAAAGTTATGCGTGATCATACATAAAAAAAATATAAGCGTCGACTAGAGAACCTCCTCTTTTTTGGTTTCGTCGGTTAAAAATAGCGAGCTTGTTACATTTTTTCTTCAGTGTCGGTGTACTTTTTTTTTCCAATATTTCGAAACAACTTATGAACGATACGCTATGAACAGAGGTAATGCCTATTCATTTGGAATTCTATTCTCATGACGAATAGCGGTGTATCATGTTTCATTTGTAGAATACGATATTTTTCAAATTCTGAAACCGGGAGTTATTGCTATTTTTCCAAACCAATTCAAGGTAGATTTCAATAAAATACGTATTATTGTTCTCGCCATCGCAACAGGACTTTCAACAAAATTTAATAAATCTGTGATCACCATAGTCCGCAGAACCCAAAAATACCATCAGTTGGGAAGTTTATATATATATATATATATATATATATATATATATATATATATATATATATTGTTATGATGATAACAATTGTTGCAATTTTACCCATAGATATTTTTCGCCCTTATTTGCCCTTACGGGATGGAATAATTGTTATGATGGAATAATTATTTGATTTTAAATTTGTATATTTTTTATTATAATTTCTGAGTCCCTATCATAACAAATAACAAAAAAAAAACTCCGTCTATGTTATGTTACCTTTCTCTTTTTCAACCTCTTTCACCTTATCCCAGCTCAGTCAGGTACGCCTATGAACATGAATCACTCCTTCTCAGTAGCTGATTTCTGTAATCGGTGTTACCTACTATGGCACTGGCGATTTGATAAAAAAAAGCTGTTCAGTGGAGAAAAGTGAGGTTAGAAATTGAAGAATAAACATCAGTTTGCAGAGAATAATCAACTTTGTTGGTTTTTATTCAAATCAAAACTTATAAATACCCTACTCTGCGATAACTACCTCATACTACCAAAACAATGATATGAAAAAGTGCAATTTGAATGTTTGTAACAATGAGAAATTGAGAAAGAAAGCTTGAACTTATTATCAGTCTTTGAGCATAGAGTTTATGATGAAAGTTCAGCCCAAAACAATATAACCAGTGGTTTAGAGACGTTAAGTTATTGGTTTAATGTGAAAGTTGCACTTTGATGAGTTCGGATATTAGTAAACCTTGTTGCTGCTTTTCTATTGAAGTTTTTGGTCCAGTGGACGTATTTCTGGGACCTCAATGACAGCTCACATCACTCCTTCCAAGATTTATCCTCTAGACCAGGTAGGTGGAATTTTTATCGACTATTTACTCCTTCAGTTCTGCTTTTCGAGAATTTTTCTCGTTCGTTAATTTTTAATAATAGGTTTTTCTGTATTTACTATAATGCTTTTCTCAAAATTTTCTACGTGGCTTCACCTTTTGAACTTTTTTAAATCTCCTCGAGAGATTGTTATCTTGATCCATAGCAACACTCACAAATTTTTTTTTCACAGATTTCCGAATTTGTATCATTTCCTACCGAATTATTTGCTGTTCTTATTAATATTAATGATTTTATGAATGATATCTAATTTTAACTCTTACATACTATTTACAAATTCTTATAAAATTATAATTTTTCAATTTTTGCCATTACATTTTATTGTATATCATCACTTTTCTCACACAAACTCTTTCGAATCCCATTGGTGGGTTTTCTGTGGATGTGGATTGCCATACAGGATGTTGAAAACTCATTTATACGTTGATCTTACTTTAGTTCAATGTCTGCTATAAATTTCAATTTTTTTTAGATGTATTGTTGGATATATATTTTTGATACCAGAACTACCCCATACCAGAACTACATATGTATCGACTAGAGCATAGTATAGGGTTCCATAGTAGTAAAAAAGGTGAAGAAAATTGTAAAATAACATAGCATTAACGATGATAATAAAAATAACTAATAATAATGATGATTTTAATTATTCAACAACATTTCCTAACATAACAATATATATATATATTATATATATATATATATATATATATATATATATATATATATATATATATATTATATATATATATATATATATATATATATATATATATATATATATATATATATATATTTGACATTAATTGAACTCGAAACAGACATCCCAGGGCTGTTGTGTTGTATCAGGATAATGTATCGCTTTCAACTGGATGTTCACCAAACAAGCAACAGAAAAACTGAATATTCTATATTGATGAATCCATATTCGACCAGTAGTAGAGGCGTGAATGCATAGAGAAGATAATGACAACTTCAATCTTACTGGAAATGAAAAAATAGTTATTAGTCTTTCATTCGAATATAATTATTGAAATGAAGTCATTTGAATGATTGAATGAGCAAGCAGATATGAATCGATGAAAAACTACTTCATAAAGACATATTAATCAATCATTCAGATATAATTGTCATCATTTCCATCATTACATAATTCACTCATCGACTAAAAACATAGTTATATTCAATTTCCCTTAACAATGTCTCTAAGAGAAAATATATTCCATCCATTGAGTGATGTTCCAATTAACTCAAATAGTATTATTATGGAAATAACATTGTTGCCACAATTTGGATTGATATCTGAAGACACTAAACTGGTTAATGTATATTTTTTTCAATAATGCAATTGTTTTCCTGGAAACTGAATGCAAGAAGGCTCTTTTTATTGCGAGTGACTCTGTCGCTAGCACTTTCAATGAATTATAATTCATTTGGTTGTCAATTTAGAAATTATGCATCGACAATATGTTCAGAAATCTTGAGGTTAATGCAGCCACAGTTCCTGACTTTCATCTATCAGACCACTATTCCCGAATTCTAAATATCAACATGGAACAAGAAGCCACATCAAAATATAAGATTATTTTGAATGAAAATGTTGCCAACAAAACTCTATTCTATAATAACTCAGCATTAGAAAATTGGAATGAACTATGAAAAACCTGATACAAATGAGATGACCCAAGTTTTCTATAACATCCTGAACTACCATATGGAAGTTTTATTTCCTCCCATGAAAGTCAGAATAAATTCTAAAAGTTACCCAAGCATTTACTCCCATCCAGAAGTAATTGTTGCAAAAAACGAAATCCAGAAACTGAACGATCAATTGAAACTGTTTGATAACAACGAACAAATACAAGTAGAATTTGAATAAGAAATATAATTACAAACTATTACTTATGAAAATAAAGAGAGAACGGGCGATGAAACAACTGAATGAATCGAACAATGAACAAAAAACTATCTTGCAACTCATGAATAAAAATATATGTAGTAATAATTGCATGGATAGCTCATCTTGCCTCACATCAGAACAGTTCAATGATTCGAATAAACAAATAAGCACATCCAATAATTCATTTTCAAGCGATCTGAAACAAGTTCAATGCTATACTGACAACTCAATGCATTTTTGTCTAACTAATAGTCAGAGGTGAAGGGAGTCAAATCCCTGGAAAACCTCTCGATGGTCATGTATAAAGAAAATATATCTGCGTTATTGCAACCTATTACATGTATTATCGATTTGATTTTGAAAACTGGTGTATTTCCATCCAAACTAAAAATTGCGAAAATAATTCCCATTTTCAAAAATGGTAACATCAATCTTTCCTCAAACTACAAACCAATTGCACTACTTCCAATCAATGCAAACATTTTAGAAAAAATAATAGCAATAAGAATTATTGATTATTCAGAGCAAACAAACATCTTGACAGACAGACAGTTTGGATTCAGGGAAGGGAGAAATTCGTCGGGAGCAGTGCTCGAATTAGTCAATTATATAACTGATGGCTTCGAAAACAAAGAATCAAAACTTGGCATAGTCTTGGATCTGAGCAAGGCGATCGACTGTGTCTCTACGGATATTTTATTGAAAGAACCAAGATACTTTGGCTTTGTAGGTGTGGCACACAATCCACTGACATCATAGATGAACGAGAGAAAGCAATGCGTATTATACGATGAAGAACTCAGTAGCATGCAAATGATCTTGAATGGTGTTCCATAGGGTAGTGTCCTCGGTCCACTACTTTTCTCGATTTAAATTCAATTACTACGTTAACAATGCTATTCGCCGATGACACCACCTGTGCCATCCGGAAAAACGAGGATGAAAAATCTTATTTTTTTTTTTTTTTTTTTATGTTCTGGTTCCCACGAAAAGGGATATCCTGTAATGTTCAGAGAACATCGTGGGAACCAAGGGAAAGAAGGTAGGAGTTGGTGTTCTTCTTAAATTTCTGAAGGTTGTATGCCTCGGGGAATACCTCCCTAGGCAATGAGTTCCAAAGCCTCGCTGTTCGTTGGATGAACGAGTCTTCGGAAAGTGATGTTCTGCAGGTCTCCAAAGTGACCACGAAGGGGTGTGATGACTGAACTTGACGGGTTAATCTCGAAGAGACTGCCAAAGCAGGAACGATTGTTGATATTTCAGAAGAGCATCGCCCATGAAAATATCTATAAAATAGAGACAAATCGCCAACTTTTCTACGGTGTTCCAGACAAGTGAGCGAGTTTGTAAGCGAGGCATCACCGACGAGACGAATTGCCCTTTTTTGGACAGAATCCAATAGCCTCAGGATATGTTTAGGTGCCGCACTCCAAATATGGGAACAGTATTCCAGGACAGGTCGGATCTGTGCCTTATAGATCATAAGCAGCTGACTGGGGGTGAAATATCTCTTGGCACGAAACAAAAAACCAAGTTTTTGGGATGCACTTTTGGCAATGGATCTCACGTGATTTTCCCAGGAAAGGTTATTGCTGATAGTAATACCAAGCATCGATATGGATGACTTCAGTGGTATGGTTACTCCTGACAAAGTTATGTTAGGCACAGTGAGATCGGCTTTTCTAGAGAAAAGACATGCTTGTGTTTTGTTTGCATTGAATTCTACCTAGTTATTAGATCCCCATTCGAGAATTGTTGCTAAGTCCATATTTATATTATTAACATTTCTTCCTCGTTCATTTCTGGTTTCACGGGCTGATATAGGGGCCCTGGAAGAGAAAGCGGTATGGAGGGTACTATCATCGGCAAAGCTGTGTACTGGACATGAAGTTGCTTTCAACGGGTCGTTGATATGAAGTAGAAATAGTGTTGGTGCGAGAATAGATCCTTGCGGAACACCAGCATTTATGAGTAGAGTGTCAGATGAAACTCCATCGACCACTACATGGAGAGACCTGTTTGAGAGAAAACTAGCAAGCAGAGAACACAGCTGAGGGCGCAAGCCATAAGACGGAAGCTTGGCGAGGAGTCCCTGGTGCCAAACTCGATCGAACGCCTTGGAGGTATCTAATGCCACAGCTAAAGTTTCTCCATACTTTTCAATAGATAGCTGCCATATATGTGAGACATAAGCGAGCAGGTCACCAGTTGATCTCTGATGGCGGAAGCCATATTGCCTATCGTTGACAATTCCTGAGTCTTCCAGATATTTCATGAGCTCGATGTTGATGGCTTCTTCCATGACCTTTGAAATAATAGATAGCAGTGCGATAGGTCTGTAGTTGCTAGGTAGGGCCTTTTTGCCTTTTTTAGGGACTGGCTGTACTCTTGCAATTTTCCAATTGGACGGAAATACCCCAAATTGTAAGAGTGGTTGAACAACTTGCAAAGAACAGGTGTTAGTTCGGGGCACATTTCTTGAGAACAATCGGCGGGATTCCGTCAGATCCACAGGCTTTGTTGGTGTTGAGACCCAGCAAAATCTTTCTGATAGTACGTTGGCGAAAGGTGATCTCGGGCATGTGACAGTCAATAGGTGTAATGTTGGGGTTGTTTTCCCGATGAATCCAGAGTGGAATTTCCAGCAAATAGGTGCGCAAAGATATTGGCTTTTTCCTGGGCAGTCGTTGCTAGTGTTCCATCTTCTTTGGTTAGAGGAGGAAATGAGCTGGAAGTGAAGTTTCTTCCCACAGCTTTGGCGAAAGACCAAAATGAACGGGATCCGTTAGGACATTCAACAAGTTTTGATCTTATTTTGGCATTGTGGGCGTCTTTTGAGCATTCTATTGTCTCTTTGCATATGCCTCTAGCCTCGACATATGCTGCTCTGGTCTCAGGGCCCGGATTTTTTAGCCATCGATGGTATGCTGCCTGTTTGGAAGCCACAGCTCTAGAGCAGTTTCTGTTAAACCAGGTCTTATTCAATGCAAATAGCCTAAGTGTGAATAGAAGCAAGACCCAATCAGTTATGTTCTCCTAGGCACATAATCCCTCACACAATGTAGAGTGTCTTGGCATAACCATTGACTCAAAGTCAACTTGAAAATCACATATTGATGAACTAGCGAAAAATCTATCAAGCAAGGTCTATGCAATCAGACAGATTAAAAATAAAGTTGGCAATTCCGCTTATTATACAATGTTTCATAGTTCTTCAACTTATGGGTTGATAAACTGGGGCACATCTATTCATATCCCGAGAAAATTAACAATTGAAAAACGAGCAATCAGAGCCTCAACCGGAACAGTACGAATGGAGAGCTGTAGCATTGGTTTGTGAAATTCAATATATTGACTCTACCATCATGTGTAATGAACTGCAATTTGATACACATTCGAGAAAACTTACAAAAGCATACTACGAATGAAAACAACCATTCTTATAATACTAGCAACAAAGAAAAAAGTAGAGCACCAAACCAAAGGCTAGAAATGACAATGAGATATAACTCATACATATCACTTCACAACTCACTTCCTCAATCAATGAAGGATAAAACCCTCACTGATTTCGAAAGGAAATAAAAAAAATCTATAAGAGAATGCTTACTAGGATACGTCTGACTTCAGGTTCACCGAACGATTAATGATTGAAAACTAAAACATTCTCAATTGAATATTGACTATAAAGATTTTGCTGTGAATTGAAAAATCCACAGAAAAATCTTTCTAGTCAATATTCATTTCAGAATGTTTTCCGTTTCAACATGAGTACCCCACAAGAGGTTATCATGACGATGGAAGATAGTGACTGAAGTTTATCTTTCAGTCGCAGATGATTCCACATCTGATTTTATGAACATCGTGTTCATATTTTCGAAAAATCGATTAATGATTATTGTCAAAGAATTCTATCTCTAGGCACCTCTATTTCTTTGATTGTATACCTATACATTTATTCATTTCGTTATCGTATCGTATAAAATTTATATTAATCATTTACTGTTCTACTTATGTATTCAATTATTTTATGCTCGTATCGTATACCTCTTATACTAATCATTTACTGTCCTACTATTACTAAAATATTTCAAATGTAACTACAATAAAAAATATAATCTAATCTAATCTCTGTTAACGTGTTCTGCCAGAGCGCATCTTTTGGAGAGCAATCTTTGGTCACTTTTGTGAAAAAAATTTATGGTTGCTAATTATATTATATGTAGTAACGAAATGAAAAAAGTTGAGTAAGAATAGTGTTTCATTGTTGTTTGAGACAATGCTCGAATTGCTATTTTCTGAGACTTGTATTTCTAAGGAAGATGATGTTTGGAAATAATTTTTTTTTAAATGGGTTTCAGATAATAATATTCAAATTTAGTTTCTGGAATTTTGGACATGAGACTCGCAGTACTCTGATTTTCATTTGTTCAACCAAGTTGACTGTCATAGACTGTTTGTGATATGAGTGGTAGTTCAGGTTTTTGCCTAAACTGCATAGTTACCTGTAGCAAGCCAATAGCCTGTTCTATGTTCTTCGTATAAGCTTGGTATCAAGAAATGGTACGAAATTTTCGTGGTTCTGAGTTTCGATTGTGCACTGGATGTGAAGATGATAGCTGTTGGAAGTTAGTATTGAGAATCTCGTTAACACCATCATTAGGTTATAATAATGAGAAACATGTCTCTTCGTTAATGCAACAATAATTACTGATATGATTCCAATTTGTGTGCATCAAAATGGACAATTGCTGAAGAAGAAGATGATTTCTAGACTTGGCAGATCATAATTGTCTGGAAGTATTATATTCATCAGGGACTTCAAATGAGTATTTTATATAATATTCATTATCTGCGATCAGATGATGAACAAATACCCCAAATACAAATGTTCATGCCCTAACGTTGAAACTAATGGAATCTTATAAACCCATTTCATCCCTTTGGGAGTTGAATTTCTAAAAACACCAAAACACTCATGCCTCTATTCATTACAACGACCTCAAATACTAATTTTGATGACCCTAACTTGAAAACTAACGAAACCCTCATACACACCTCCCACCTAGTTAACCTTCATTCCACCCCTTTGAGGATTTAATTTCCAAAAACACTGGAAATATTATGTCTCCATTCGTAACAAAGACCTCAAATACCTATTATGACCTATACAAATTTTCAACTCCCATTTAATCCCGTTGGGGTCGAATTTTCAAAAACCCTGAAATACATTTTTCTTCATTTGGAAAGAACAGCCCAAATACCAATTTCCATGACTCTCACTTCCAAACTAACGTTTCTCTCACCTCTCTTTTCACCTTCCTCCTCACCCCTTCAGAGATAAAATATCAAAATATTCCTTAGAGGTTATCTATATCATCATAGGAATCGCTGTCCAAATTTCAGCTCTTTAGGTCCAGCGGTTCGGTCTGGGCGTTGATCGTATGTCAGTCAGTGAGTAAATCAGAACATGTATAGATAATATCTTCAAAAGGTGCAATGAATAATTTGATAATACCATAATGTTTTGAAATTATCAGATGCATAAATGATGAATGATCAAAGGAAATCCAGGAAATCAGTTGAAACTCTATGAAAAACTTTCAGCAATAAAAACTTATTCTGATCGGTCTCTATAGTTGATAGACATCGCATTTTTTTTGTTTGATCAATTTCAAACAATGTGTCGTTTTCATTATTCGCATAGATGAAGAGGTGAATAGCAATGAGTGAATCTTTGTTACCATTTCTGTAATGTTTAAATATTCTTATTTGGAATGTGTTTTCTATTTGGCCTATGTTGAAACCACAATTTTGTACAAAATTTAATGATCAAATGGAACTTTTTCCAAAATCTCCCAATTCATATGATCTTAAAATGTAAAAAGCTCAACAAATTTCTGTGAATTATTTGAAAATAATTTGATAAAACTATGAAATTTGAGAAATATGGTATTTCTGAATGAACCTTTAGTCAAAATAGTTTTCAGGAAATGAAAACATTTTTCTCGATGGTGAAACAATCCGATAAAACTTTCTTGACTGGCCTATCGACTCTCAACTCTAAAAAAAGGGGTTAAACTAAAATAAAATGTGATGAATGAAAACGAATCATTATGGTAATTCAGTCTCAAATAACTCATTTGACTTTTAAGTTGACCCTAAATACGGGTAACGAAATCAAATTCCGAATAGAATATATGAATACCACTGACCTATATATCAATCATATTCTGCTCGTGTGTGGAATATATTTCCAGAGATTTCGTGGAAGTTATTTATCATGCATGCAGCTCATATTGTCATGATTATCAGCTGTTAATTACTTGGTACGCAATTATTTGCCACAGTATCAGTCGAAAGTTTGCGGGCACAGCATTTGACGTATTATTGTTCACTGACAATTTCGCAGATTGCTGGTCTGCATTCTAATCATTCCAGAGGGATATATGGCTTCAGTTTTCGATGATATCTCTTCATCCTTGCCCCACGGGTAAGAATGAAGAAATACATAAAATTATTGGTATCATCCAGTTTCTACTGGATGCGGTAACCTATACAGGGTGTTACCGAATAAGTGCGAAAGTTTCCAGACGTGATCCCTTGTCGAAAATTAAATGGAGTCTTCCATGTGAACAAAAGCTCTCAGGCCTTTCCTTGAAAAGTTAAACGTTTCCAAAAATAGGAAAAAAAAAGTTTTTTCTCTTGAAATTGCTGCGGAGTTGAGGGAATGGCATTTTGTGGGCATGTTCTAAAAATAATGACAAGACCTATGAATATTTTTCAATTTCGTTGTGATCTTTTAAAGGGGTGAAACATGCAACCTATATTTCATTTTTCACCAGAACTTTTCAATGGAACACTATTTCTCAATTTGAAAATATGTGTTGGAAAAAACATTGCAAAACTTTTTAAACTCCTGTGTTGTGTCCGTGAAAGGAAAAATTTCCTGATAAAAGAATAAAATAAAACATTGTGCATGAGCGAAACTTCTATAAATGAAATCGAAAAAATCTAGTAGGTGGCTGTCACGTTTTGTTTGCACAATTCGTGACCTAAATCGTAGTATTTTGGAATTATTGCGCTTGTTTCAACTTTCAATGCAGGCATGTACCAGTACCATGTTTTGTTTCAATAGAATATCAAATTAAAAATACAAACAAAACAAAATTATGTGTATTACAACAAAGAAAGAGGCAACAAGATCAAACGGGACGGAGTAATGAGAACTACTCAAAATGACCACCTCCAACCACTAGACAGGAATCGAGTCTTCGTCTCATGGCACAAAAGTTGAAACATTCCTGGTGTGTTTTGGATTGTCTCGCAGGCTGCAATGATGCGATTTCTTGGATCATTCACACATTCACTGGGGATCGTATGAACCAAGGACTGCAGGTAACCCCAGAGGCAAAAGTCCAAGGGGTTCATGTCTGGAGAACTGGGAGGCCAAGGTTGAGGTCCTGCTCTGCCTATCTAACGATTTGGATACACGTTGTCCAAGTACTGACGAGCAATCATGCTGAAATGAACAGGCGCACCATCGTGCATAAACCACATTCGTGGAACATTTTCAAGTAAAATGGGAAGCCGCTCCTGGAGAAAATGTGTATAGGTTGCACCAGTTAGCCTCATCGGTAGAAAATACGGTCCAATAATATTTTCGACAATAATTCCGACCCACAAGTTGAGTGAGAATACCGACCTACTTGAATTGCATGTGGGTTATCGTCGGCCAATAGATGATTGTTATGGAAATATATAATCTCTTGCCTTGAAAAGTTGGATTCATCAGTGAATATTACATTTTTTTTAAAATTGAGCATTTTGGGTAATCATTTAAAGACTCCATTGTAAAAGTCTACTCTTTGGGAAAAATCTCGCGGCAAAAGTGGCTGGATATTAGTGATCCTTTGAAATTTCGTTGATTAGTTTATTGCTAACATTAAGTGTGTTAGCAATTTGTTTTGTACTTGATTCCTGACGATCTTCAATCATATTGAGAACCTCTTCTTCCAGTGCAACCGCTCTTATTACTCGTGGACGAACACAATCAGTTTTTGAAAAGTCCCTCTCTCACAGAGATGTTGGTGAAGATGTGCAAAAATTGTGTGATGAAGTATTACGTGCTGAGGATACATCTCTGCATAGAGCCGTCTAGCTTCCAAATAATTTCCTTTGGCATGACCATACATAATATGCATATCGACCATTTCAGCGTTAGTGTGGTTATTCATATTGAAGATTCAAAAAACATAATTGAACTTTCAACTACCACATAGAAATCAAAGCCACTTGACAGCCACCTACTAGATTCTTTCGATTTCAAAATATCACGATTAGAGTCACAAATTATGTAAACTAAATTTTTTCGATTCCATTAACAGAAGATCCGTCCTTGCACAATATTGCATCTTATTTTTTATTAGGAAACTATTGCTTTTACGGACACAACACAGGAGTTTAAAAAGTTTTGCAATGAATTGTTTTTTTCAAACATATTTTTCAATTCAGAAAGTTCGTTTCGTTAAAAAGTTCTGGTAAAAAATGAACTAGGGGTTGCATGTTCCACGCCTTCGAAAAACCACAAAAAATTAAAAAAATATATATGGGTAGCTTTTTCATAACATATATACAAAACTATATTCTTTCAACTCTTCAGCGAATTCAAGAAAAAATAACATTCTTTTTCTCATTTTTGGTAGCGTGTAATTTTCCAAGAAAAGGCCTAAGAGCTTTTGTTTACATGAAAGACTCCCTTTAATTTTCGACAAAGAATCATCCCCTTACAAAACTTTCGCACTCATTTGCTAACACCCTGTATATAGGAGATGGATTCATCTCATTGTATACATCTTTCAAAAAATCTCGATGCCAACAATCCGTAGGTTTCCTGGCTGAGTTTTGAATCAAGTGTGATATCCAATCATTTTTTATCTGGATATGAAATCATATGATCATTATTACCAGTGGTAGAGTCCCATACCCCCTTATTTCTGAAGTTGTCAACTATTTGATGCGCCAACGTTTCGTCCACTGACAGCCGATAGTTAGATGGATTTTTTTGAAGATTTTCCATTGATTTCTCATTTCTCCCCCTGACAATATAATGGGGTCTTCCACGAGCATGTCTATCGTATAATTTGAGGCGTAGGAACGTAACAGTTATACATTGGATCCAACACATCAACGATAATCTTGTTTTTACTGAATTTCAAGTGGGGAAGGCCTCTTTTGTTTGATTTTTTTCCGGAAATACCCACACTGGAGTGTAGGAATAAAAAATTCTGCTCATACACCAAGCTTTCATTCTATAGTTGATCCAAAGCAGATAAAAAAGCCCAATTTTCTATTATGTATATTGGGCTGAATGAAGAGTATTCATTCCTTGATCTTGAATGAAAACAGATTGTTGTTCTTCTTTTATTTCTTCAATAGACTAACTTGTTTTTTTCGAGATATTTGACTTCAAAGTTGAATACTTTGAAAACAGAAACTGCGACTTCCATCTGATATTATATATATATTATGTAAGGTTGAACCGCTCAGAAGTTAATATAGACAACAGACTATCTGAATCCACACTCAGACACAACCCTTTCAAGTCTCAATGAACAAATACAAATAAATGGAATTTAAAATTCTCTCGATACTTGGAAGTCGAATCGGATTTCATTTTTCACTATGTGCCGCGTGAGCCCTCATACCATTTTTCATTTTCATCTGACCACCATACCCTAGCGGGTGTCAACGTATTCTTTAGATAAGTCATGGTTTCCAGAGAGGACGGGAATAGATGGCTACGGATACTTGTTCATTCGCCAGTTTTCTGATATACTCGTAGATCTTGCTAATACATGTTTTGATAAGTTCTTTAATTCAATGTTAGTTCATAATGGAAATGTCAGTGTCTGTGTTTTATTAATTTTGAATATAGATCTTTTTCTTGATATTTTCAAATTTATCTCAGATACAACTTTTCATATGTTTCCACATTGTTTGCTGTTAGTAAAGTTATTGAATGAAATGGGTGTACAATGGCATATTTGTTCAGGTCTTGAGTAAGTACATTGATTTCATCACTTATTTGCTCACATCCTATCCGATGTCACTTGCAAAAAAATGCTAGAAATTCCCAGTGAAACCGCTCCAGGCATCGAATTTGCATGCGAAATACTAAAAAAACCGACACCACCACATCTTTTAAGTTACCTCTGCCCATTGACCGTTGCATGGACCCTTACAATCCAAACATATGGCCCGCGGCGCAGCCGTCAGAAAATTAACTTTCCCGAAAAACCATTCCCAGAATATTTTTTTAGATACGAAGGTAACACACATAGGGGAAAATTAACTTGCTATGCTTCTAAAAATATAAAAAGAACTCCTGGCATATCTGTGAGTAAATTTCATTTGAACATACAATGTATCGCGAATAAGGTAGATGAATTGGTATTTTCCTTAAAGTATGATAATTTCCTCATAGTGTGAATCTCAGAACATTTTCATCCAATCAAACATTACCGTGTGTGAATTTTCATTTTTACCCTCTAGCAAGTTATTTTTGTAGAAACGTGAATGAACATGGTGGGGTAGTCATTTTTGTGAAAGAGGAAGTATCCTTCAAAACTATCGATATAAGTCAGTTTTCTGATTGAATAAATGCCGAGTTAGGTGCTATCCAAGTGACTAATATGAAAACTGTTATAGTTAAGTTTATCGTCCTTGTTTAGGCGATGTCTCAATTTTCATGACGAAATTTGAAGAACTTCTGAATTTTTTAACTTTTAAATTAAAAAAACTCATTATATTAGGTGTCCTCAATATACATTTCGAAAGAAGTGAACATTATTGAGTGATTTTATCAGTCTGAATTCATCGTTTGAACTAGAAATCACTATTTCAGAGTTCACAAGACCCACAGGCTGCATTGATGATATATTAACTGATATAAACCCTAACACCTACTATACTTGAATTTTCAATCAAAATTTGTCAGATCACTTTGGCCGAGTCATCTCGATCGAAGCAGACATCAATTCATATCTGAAAAACATCAGAAAAAAAATCATAACTGCACGGGGCATTGAAAAAATGAAACAGCCTCTGACTAAAATTGATTGGGATTCCATATTCGACAACCCAGCGGCTGATTCACACTTTCTCTCTGCATATTCCGTTGATACTCTCCAGAATTCAATTCACAAACATTTACCACTAAAAAACATTCCGGTGATTGAAGCTCCATTGAATGTTTTCGTCGACAATCTTTGGGAAATGAGATAATCTCTCGCTGCCATAAAACGGAAGCGACAATGAAGCTTACAGAACTTATAAAAAAATACAACTCTGCAATTCTAAAAGCAAAAGAGACGCACTCAATGATCTCCTCTAACAAACCTTGAGACTCTTGGAGACTGATCGATTACCAGCGGAATTCTAATCTTCCAAAAACAGGGTGCACTATACTTGTGATAGATTTATTGATTACTTTTCAACTGCGGCCGAAAATATTATCAGACACTTACACGCTACCGACTGTGATCCTGAAGACTATATGAGATACGTGCCGTGCCCAAGGAATACTTTTTTCCTTGAACCAGTGACCGTTATCGACGTAATGGATAAAGGTCTTGAGAAACTCGAAAAGTTTCGATATAAACGATATCAACACAAACCTTTTGGAAGAATCGATATTGTCACTCGGCCATCAACAAGTTTAATAAATATGTGCTTCAGTACCGGTACATCCCAGATTATCTGAAAATGTCCAAAGTCATTTCTATTTGTGAAAAAGGCAACACCGATGGCTCCATCAATTAATCTTCAATTCCTGTTATTGGGAAAGTAATTGAAATGTCACTAGAAACGTCAAAGATATAACACCATTCCGACAAATATTTACATATCTTACGTTTTTTTTTAAGTTGATGTTCATCAATCAACCACTCAGATTACTGACCCTGAAGAAGTTTCAAAATTGAAACGAAAGCTCGGTCCAACGTATTGAAGAGTTTTTCATAGTTCAACACTTGTGCTGACTGAAGATCCCCGTTATTCCCCACTGTTCATACCAATTTTCAGTCGTTATTTCTAAATTCATATATATATATATATATATATATATATGTATATATATATATATATATATATATAAATATATATAAATATATATATATATATATATATTATATATATATATATATATATATATATATATATATAATATATTTATATATATATATATTTTTTAATATATATATATATTACGTGTGTTGTCACTGCACTCGTCCTAAACGGCTGGACCGATTTGAATGAATTTTTGTGTATGCGTTTGTGTGGCGCCCTGGATGGTTTAGATTCACAAATCATCCCCGTACATGTTAAGGGTAGTCCACCCCTCAATTTTTATTTCATTTTGTAGACAAAACTTTTTGTTTTAATTTTTTTATGATACAGCATTCAAAAATACATACAATCCTGAATTCTCTACGATCAACCCCTATTTTTTTGGCAAGATTTTTATTTTTATTTTCTCATGACTTAGAATAAAAAAATTCATATTACTCTTAATTCCCCCTTCTACAATCAACCCCTATTTTGTATTTTTTTCAAGGAAAATGGGATAACGGGATAAGGGACGGGATTAACGGGATAACGAAAAAACGGGAAAACGGGATGACAGGATAAAGGAATAACAGGAAAATGGAATAACGGGATAAAAAAAACGGGATAACAGGATAACGGGATACCGGGATAACGGGATAACGGGAAAACGGGATAACGAGAAATTGGAAAAACGGGAAAACGGGATGACAGGATAAGGGGATAAAGGAAAAACAGGATAACGAGGTGAAGAAAAAATGGGATAACAGCAAAACGGGATAACGGAATATCGGGATAACGGGAAAACGGGAAGAACGGGATAACGAAAAAACGGGATAAAGGGATGACAGGATAAGGGGATAACGGGAAAATGGGATAACGGGGTGAAGAGAAAAAAGGTAACAGGAAAATGGGATAACTGGATAACAAGGAAATTTTCAGGAAAAACATTTTAAGGAACATAGAAATTTGGACAGGACAACATCTGTCGGGTCCGCTACTATATATATATATATATGTATATATATATATATATATATATATATATATATATATATATATATATATATATATATATATATATATATATACAGAGTGGCCACTTTTTTAATGGGATTGTATTGGTAACTTTCAAACCATAAGAGTTAGAAGGTCGGTCAAATGGAGAAAAAGTTGCATCCATAGAAGCATTGTCAAGCAGTTCAAACAAATCGAGATTATCAGGGCCGGTTATTGAGATATCATAAGAAAAGTAAATTCTGTCATTTTGATTTTTCTTTTTTTCCCACTTTATTTCGGATATTATCAAAAAATGTCACGGAAGTTTTTCATTCGACAGTAAATTATCCTCAATTTGACATAATCAGATTTTGTATCCAACGTTTCGTACGCTCTGGGCCACCCTCAACCTCATTTTTTTCAATACGGACCTGCATATTTTATGACACTTTTTGGAATAACTTTTAACGCTGAATTAGACAATATATCATACAATGTCATTCAAAGTTGATTTTCAGGTGATTTTGACCCTTATCCAAATTTCTTTGGGTCGGATCTGTATTACATTTACGTACCCTTAGTTTAATTAACAACATGCAATACATTTCGATAAGAAAATCAACTTACTCATCTTCAACTGAATGGAACGTAACAGAATCAAAGCAAGAAACAAGTAATAATTATTTACAAATTTCAAGAGGTGAAAAACCTAATTCATAATAATTAAACGAAACTATCATTTAATGAAAGAAAAATCAAATGATTATTCGAAAGTAAATGATGAACATTAATGAAGTAAGTGTTCGAAATGTCTACCATTTTGTTGAATGCACTTTGCGGTTCTGGAACCCATACTTCTTATACATTTGCTTATTTCGTCTCCTTGAATACCTTCCAATACATTCTCAATCTTCTCGCGAAGAATCTCTATTGTCGGGTTCGTAGAATCATAAATTTTATTTTTGAGATATCTCCACAAATAAAAATCCAGCACATTCAAATCCAGAGATCTGGCAGGCCATGCTACTGGACCTCTTGTTCCAATCCATGAATCGGGAAAAGTTCGATTTAGATAGTCTGTGACTATTCTTGAGTTGTGTGGACCACATTCGTCTTGTTGGAACCATGGACTATTACGCCGATACCGTATAGGAAGATCATCCAACATTTCTTTTATAATTTCTACATATTTTGCTCCGGTTAAGTTGCCGTCAATAAAATAGGGTCCCAGTTATTTATTATTCAACAAACCGCACCATATGTTCGAAGAAAAACGATATTGATGTCTAGCTTCATGAATTAAGTGAGGATTTTCTGTGGCATAAAAATGTTTGTTCCTTCGATTGAACATGCCAGAATTTGTGAATGTCGTTTCGTCTCCCCGAATGATATTGTGCGCAAAATTGTTGTTATTCCGCACCTTCCGTTGAAACCAATTACAGAATTGCAACCTTCTCTCAGGATCACTGCGATATAGTTTTTGCACGGCTTGGTATTTATAGTCATGGTATCCGTGTCTCTTGAGTATTTTATTAACAGCACTTTTTGATAAATTGCATTCATTGGCCATAGTTCTCGATCCTATTCCTGGATTCATTCGAATTTGGGCCAGAACATTGATGTCATTGATAGGCTCGTTTTGTCGTACATAAGGACCTCTAGGTTTGATGAATGAATTATGTGCAAGTAACGTTGTAGATAAACGTCGAAACATTTTAATATTTGGTGTTGTTCTTTCAGGATATAATTCACCATACCTTTGTTGTGCTTTGAACGAATTTCTATCTAGTTTTATGTACACTTCGTACATATCTCTCTTCTCTTCATTTGTGTATTTTACCATATCGAATAAGTTGAATTGAAATTACTCAGAAAAGTATTTAATGACAAGTTCTTGTGACACAATAATAAACGAAGTGACAAATAATATGACATTTCTTGTTATGTTCTTTTTTATCCACGGCCTACTACTTGAAAATAATACATTCAATAAACCTAGAGTTGTGCGTATGTAAGAAAAAACAAGTCTATCAACGATATCAATGTTCTGACCCAAATTCAATTGAACCCAGAAATAAAATCGAGAACTGTGGCCAGTCAATGCAATTTATCAAAAACTGCTGTTAATAAAATAGTTAAGAGACGCGAATACAATGATTTTAAATTTGAATACCAAGCCTTGCAAAAATTATATCGTAATGATCTCAAAATAAAGTTCGATTCTGTAATTTGTCTCAACGGAACAAATGACAAATCCAACAATAATGATTCCTCGCGAGAAGATTGAGAATGTATTGGAAGGTATTCAAGGAGACGAAATAAGCAAAGTATGGGTTCCAGAACCGCAAAGTGCATTTTACAAAATGGTGGACATTTCGAACACTCACTTCATTAATGTTCATCATTTACCTTCGAATAATCATTTGATTTTTCTTTCATTAAATGATAGTTTCGTTTAATTATTATGAATTAGGTTTTTCACCTCTTGAAATTTGTAAAAAATTATTACTTGTTTCTTGCTTCGATTCTGTTACGTTCCATTCAGTTGAAGATGAGTAAGTTGATTTTCTTATCGAAATGTATTGCATGTTGTTAATTAAACTAAAGGTACCTAAATGTAATACAAATCCGACCCAAAGAAATTAGGATAAGGGTCAAAATCACCTGAAAATCAACTTTGAATGATATTGTATGATATATCGTTGAACTCAGCGTTGAAAGTTATTTCGAAAAGTGTCATAAAATATGCAGGTCCGTATTGAAAAAAATTAGGTTGAGGGTGGCCCAGAGCGTACGAAACGTTGGATACGAAATCTGATTTTGTCAAATTGAGTATAATTCACTGTCAAATAAAAAACTGCCGTGACATTTTTTGATAATATTCGAAATAAGGTGGGAAAAAAAGAAAAATCAAAATGACAGAATTTACTTTTCTCATGATATCTCAATAACCGGCCCTGATAATCTCGATTTGTTTGAACTGCTTGACAATGCTTCTATGAATGCAACTTTTTCACCATTTGACCGACCTTCTAACTCTTATGGCTTAAAAGTTACCAATGCAATCCCATTAAAAAAGTGGCCACTCTGTATATATTTATATATATATATAAATATATATATATATATATATATATATATATATATAAATTCTGTTATTTATGCGTCATGAGTTGGTTGTACAGGGATTATAATTCTCCGCATTGCGATGACTGGAAAATTCAGCCACTCAATGAAAGTTGAAGACATAATATATTTCTTGTTGGTCATTGCTCCGCTCCCATGTTGAATAAGAATGAATAAAAGTTAATTGGAAATTCCACATACTCAAGGCCAATTACCTGAGAATTTGATAGTTAATAGCAATTTCCTTAGAAGAGTGGCAAATAATGGTTTTCCCCTAAAACGATAAACAAAATCAAATATAGGGACAAATCTAATACAGTTACCTCTCTGATCTCTAACCTATTTCCTCTCTCTATTTGGAGATCTTTTCCTTTCTCAGGCCCATCTCTAGTATTATTGCTGAAAGTATCACTAACCTTATCGCCAATTTCAAAATATCATTCAAACATAAAAACCATACGTTCTCTATTTACTTATAGCAAAGACTCGATTGATAAATGAAGAAAGGTGGAATAATAACTTATCATGTGGGGATTTTCCGACTACCATATGGAAAGAATTTTTGGACCCCCCCCTTCCCCCGACCTGAGATAAGAGGAATCTAGTTTCGGTTTTCATATGAGATTAAATAACCACAACTTCCCACCTATATCCAACAGTAAAACATGGCATAGTATATCTGATTATAAGTTCAAAAGACTGAAACTATCTGGGGATTCAGAAATTTCACGCGATAGGAAAAATGTCGGAGCTAATTGCTCAAACACACAAATACACTTGAATTGTATCTTCAAGCCCGTGTTGAAACAATTCTGGGAATCCCAAAAAGACTTATTGATTTTTATTTCAATTAAATATGTTATCTTTGTTGTCAGCTACCTGTCATTTATCCTAATTTAAATTTGATACGTTTAAATAATCATAATAAATTTTACTCCAACCGTAACGTTAGCCACTTTTTTCAACCTAACCCATCAATTTGAGAAAAAGAGTATGTGGCATGTACCAATTTCATATTCAACATCAGCATAACTTCAACAATGTCTGTGTGTTTCTAAATAGGTGGAATCTCACCCTAATCTGACAGAATGTATTACTTGATTTACATCCTTTGGTTCTTGATATCCCTATCTTCCATAAAAAAAGCACCGATGATGCCAAACATCCGAAAGAGCGCAGCTCAATTTGGCTTTTGGAATAGAATATTATATACTCTAAATACATTTCTCCAAGCTTCTTTGAAAAAATTACGTAACACTGAACGAGGCATTTCAAATCGTGTCCATTGAACGAATATCCACCGGAATATTCAAGGGTAGGGGAGAAAACTAATTGATTTGTCCCAATGGAATACTCTTTTTTTTGAGAAAAAAAAATCAATTCGACATTAATTTCTCTTATTTTTATTTGCCTATCAGAAAAACTAAAATCTAATTGAACACTTCAAGGACTACAACTGTCTCCTTTTCCGAAACTGGCTGAATTCTCATTCTCTTAAATATGCCAATTTTTTTTTGGATTTACATATTTGCTGTTTTGATAGGGTATCAACTAATCACCATTCTCCCATTTCTCAAATCTCTGGAAAATTACAATGTGCGGTCATGATATATCTAATGCATCTGTCATCACCCAAAATCACAATAACCATATTAATAAGATCCAGTATCTTGTAGTACTGGTCTTCTCAATTTAATTTTCAAAAAACTTTTAGGCGCTCTCCCGCTCGCGTTTATGTCTTGAACAGGAAACATTCTAAGATATAAAGAACAAACGTGTTGAACAATTTGACTATCATTTGGATAAAGTAAAGCAGATAACTTTCGCATAAGAGAGAAAAACAAGTTATTCCTTTACGATCTGTGTTATATACTTCACCATAAATTCTTATAAAAAACGTGTTTAAGATGGTGGTTTTCAATCTTTTGCCTATAAGAAAGAGATTTCTCGACATTCAGTACTAGAAACAATGTTTTGTAGAGCTTGCATCAGAACAAATGACACTAAAGCATCATCTCATTCATAATATTGTGGGAAGGTTTTTTCTAGGAATTTCAAAGTTCACTGTTATCCTCGGTTATACCAGTTCTTGTTGTTTATGTTTGGATTGTAGGGAAAAACTATTCTCCACTTATGTATTCTATTAAAAATGTCATTCGTGAATTGGGTGTAGAAATAACAGGAATATGAAGAGATTTTTCGACTAAATTGGTTTCTGAAAAATAAAAATCCATTTTCGTAACTGAACGAGTTGTCTGCATCTGGATTAGTTTTCGTAGATGTCATTTTTCATATGGAATGAAGCCATGCATTTCATTCCATAATTTTTTTCACGAGATCGCGCTCGCAAACTCATTTCCCCGATTCATCTTTGCTATTTCTACACTGCAAGTTTTCCACAGAAGAAGTTTTACTTTCAAGGAAACAAAGTAATGGCCCCTATCTCGCGTAATCTTCATATCGAGTATAAGATTGATGCAAACCAACTCCACTCCGCTGGCATCGATTCATCAAGCTTTCGTATTCATTTCGGCCCAAAGACGTCGACCGATTGTGTCTAGAATTTGCATATCATTGCAATATATCGTTCCTTGTGGATAGGGGAAAACCTCATGTCAGAAGTTTGTATTGTTCTCAAGGCGGTTGTAGGTTAGATAGATGTTTTGTGGTATTGCTAGAGACAGAAATGAATTGATTATCATCGGTTGTTGGTCAGTTGCTACATGTCAATATCATTCAGTGTTCAGTTGTTCATAGTTTGGGATACTAACAGTGGAATAATATTATCATGCATCCACGGTGTTCCTCACGTCGACAGAAAATGAATTCATTCAATACACGTATTTTTTGTAAGCACAAAAAAAATATGATTTTACATGTCTTGAGTTTTGATTGTTTTATATTTCATCTTATTCAGTGATATCATAAACTCTTACTCGAATTATGAAATGATTGAATATGGTGCAATAAAATCTGATGATAAGTAGTAACTTAGTTGTAATGGTTAACGGTTGGTGGATCTATACCTTTGTGAGGTTCATGTTTAGATCGATATTTTGCGATGCTTCAGCCATGATAGTTCTGAGACCAGCTACAAAATTATGCCAACTGTGCCATTTTGGAATGTATGAACTTTGTTATGTTCAATGAAACAACACAAGAATGATGACGGCGCATAGGACCCCAGAAAACTGTGAATAACACATGAATGTGTTAAGCAAATTGGAATGCGAGTTAGGCCGGATTTGTCAATAGCAACTATCTGCAGATACCTTTATCAATAATTCGATATTTTCCTCGAAAAACTAGTCTTTGAACTAACAAAAACAAAAAGACCTCCATATACTTTCAAAATTTCAGAGGAATCGATACTCAATCATTTGATGAAAATGATAACATGCATATTTGTTGTAATAACTTGGTGGCATTTACTGGGACTTGGTAGGATCCAAATGTGCTGGACAAAAAAAATAACTGAAGTCACTTTCGAAATTCCATGATCTGACCTTGAATCTTTCTTTGAGCGAACAAGTTATAGTGGCTGTCAATTATGAATTGAATAGAATCAAGGTCAGCCTGGAGAAAAGCGCTATTAGAGAATTAGCACACATTGACATTGTTGTTCTGGAAATGTGAGTTTCTACAGTGCTTTTGTTCAATGTTTCCCCCCCCACCTTTCATTTTTTGAACGGGTCAACCCAAAAAATTCAAACTTGGGATAATGAAATTGATGCATGAATACTATATTTTGGAGTAAAATTGACAGATGAAACTTTCAAGATAGCGACTGGGCGCCACCTGAGAAAAAAAATGATTGGAAGGGGGCTCTTGTGATACATCCTTTCGTAGCTTCTGACGAATACTTCACAACTCTAGAATATAAAGTCAATATCTTCTTCTACTACAAAATGGCGAAACATTTAATAATTGCCTGAATACATCGACGTTTAACTTCATATTTCGAGGAAAGAAGCTGAGTTCAGTTCAGATGATGCTCGAAATGGTTTCTTCGAACTGCTTGACATATGAACAGCCTATCCGAAATTTCACGCCGAACATTTGCGAACACAGTAACGTCGATATTTATACAAATATTTATTATTCTCTGCCGTATATCCAATATTGGAGCAGGTTCAGTTTCGTTCACCTTTTGCTCCGAATAGCCCCATAAAAATAACTCTACAGGTGTCAAATCTGGCGACCGGGCAGACCATTTCGTAGGACCTCGACGGCCAATCAAACGACCGGAAAAAGTATTATCCAAATAGTTTCTAACTTGTCCGTAATGTGGTGGTGCTCCATCTTGTTGGAATACAATATCCATATCGAATTCATTAGGATTCGCTTCGACGATTTTGGTGACTAGAGGGTCAACAGTATTTTCCAGCATTTTCAAATACAGTTCCCCTGTCAAATTTTGTTCAATGAATAGAGGTCCTACAATATGGTTTTCCAATATTCCTGCCCAGACGTTAATTTTTCTGAATATTGAGTATGAGTTTCCCGGAAAATGAGAGGGTTGGTGTCACTTCAATAGCAGTAATTTTGTCCGTGAACCTTGCCGTTGGGATAAAATGTAGATTCGTCACTGAAACAAATATTGTCGAGATAGGTAGGATGCCTTGCAGTGGTTTCCGTCCTAATTCCGCAGAATTCTATTCTTCGATTGGGGTCATCTTCAGTTAACTGGTGTACCATTTTGATTCAGAATGGATGAAACTCAAGAGTCTCCACCCAATAGAAGGACACACCTCACAAACATTCGCGACGGAGGAAGTAGACTGTTGAGGATTTACTATCATCGCACCAATTATTTGAACTTGCTGTTCTTCCGGAATGGACGGATGACTTCGGGACTTTTTGTTCTGTACATTACCGGTAAATGTGAATTTGGTTACCTATCGAATCTTATCGGGTTGTTGGGATTGCCATATGGCAGAGAAAAACAAATATTTCTAGATGTATCGATATCAATGTGTTTGTATTCAGGTAATTATTGAATGTTCCGCCATTTTGTAGTAGGTGAAGATATTGACTTTATGTTCTAGGGTTGTGGAGTATTCGTCAGGAGCTTCAGAGAAATGTGTCACAAGACCCCCCTTTCAATTTAATTTTTTTTCCCAGGTGGCGCCCAGTCGCCATCTTGAAAGTTTCATCTGTCAATTTTACTTCAAAATATAGTATTCATGCATCGATTTCATTTTGTCAAGTTTAATTTTTTTGAGTTGAACCGTTCAAAAATTGAAAGGGGGGGGACATTGAAGAAAAGCACTGTATATGTTTTGTCATTCATATTTCACCGAAAGCTCTACTGAATTGTACACTATTAGAGCTTCTCCTATTAGAGCTTCTCCAGTAGGAAATATTTTTTATTCGGAGGTTCCCATCATTGGGAGTTTCTATACTCGCAATTGTCTGAACGATGATATGAATTGAATGAAAGTATATCCAGTTACCGCCCTTCAGCCATAACAGACGATTTTTCGGGAGCTTTCGGAATTTTACTATATGATATCTAAGCTCATTTCCGAATCCTGATCATTCTTAATCAACGTGTATTCTTTGACAGTACGCTTGAGTGATTTTGTGTGATCTATACAGACTTTTCGGAGGCCTCCGATAGACTTGACCATGAAACTTCACTCCACAAACTTTCAAAGTCTCGATCAACCAATAATGGTTTCACAATCCCACCCCATCGATCGAGAGCACTATGTCAGCTCTCATGGTTACAAGTCTATTGGAGTCAACCCAAGTTCAGTTGGGTAATTCCAAACGTACTACAGGGTCGGAAGAGAAGGGTTATAATAATAATGATAAATCCCCTTATTCATATGTTATATGAAATGCTGAAGTGTCAGCTTGGAGCTATTCTTCAATTTTATTAATTTTTGACAAAAACCAAGAGAAATCGATCGAATATACAACGAGTACATCCATACTAGCAATCGATCACCCGCTAAGCCTTATCGGATGATCATAATGATTTCGGTTCGTAGTATATTATGTCTGCAATAGTAATGGGGAAGCTGTTGAGTCGTGAATTTGTGATAGTTTTGTCTTATGCCAGACAGCAAAAAGACATATTCAAAACATTCACTATAAGAAGACGGCACGATCATCTCAGGGTGAATGTCTTCAAGACATATATTGTTACAAAACGAGATGTCCTGAATACGTCTTCAAGACGTCCATGTGGACATAAATGGGACATCTCAAATATGTCTTTCGAAGGTCCAGTTCATGTCCAATACGATTCTGAGTGGAACCTTCTATGGACATCAAAATGACTTCATATTTCTGTACGGTTTCTGGAATGGAATTGACACATACGAAATTGTAGGAATTTGTTTTCATTGAATAATCTTTAATTTTTTGTTTTTTTTGTATAATGTGCGATCTCCTGCTCTTCTCAACCGCGACTTTATAGATTCCTCAATTTCCTTCCAATCACTGAATCCTCAGTTAAATGAAACAATAGAAAGCAAGGACTACAAACATATGAAGAGAGACTCACTGAATCCTTTTGTCGTTTCACTGGCACTCAGAACAGTAATGAACATGTATAAATTATGGAATAAAAATAGTTTCCTCAAAATATGAAATATTTGGATTTATTCTCTTCTCAAGACATTTCTCAACAAAAATAGATCACTCATTGTTATGAGCAGTTCTGCAGTTGACTAATTATTATAGATATAATAGAATAGATTTATTTCCAGCAAACATGATATACACGTATAGGAGAATTGTAGTTTTACAAATATACACTTAATATATACATAAAACATTTCTATCATGAATAAGTACTTGAATAAACACAAAACAGACATAGCAAATAATGAAATATGATACAAAATCAAACATCAAATATTTTCAGTTGGAGATGAATTATTATCGGTAAGGTATTCGTTAACTGAATAGTAAGCTTTAGCTATTGGGATTTCTTTCATTTTATTTTCGAATATTTTCGGATTGAAATTCCAGACTATCACCGATATTCTCAAAATCCCTTATAAGTGCAGAAGCATTCATCCTCTTCCATGGGCAAAAGGACACCCAATCACACCTTTACTCTTTTGGTTTTTCATTCTCAACCATTTGTTATATTAATTTATATGATATATTTAATTTTGAAGTTTTAATAAAAAATAAAAATAAAAAAAATAATTTCGTTTGGAAGCATATTATATAACTTAGCACCCATGTACTTAGCACACTTTTGGAATAGAGTTCTGGTATGGGGAGTAAAATGATTGTATTGGAAGATTGTCGGGTTTGGGAGTTTGCGAAATGATATATTTTTTTGTTATTTTGTACAAGGACTAAGAAATTGTATATGTATAAACTTGGTAAAGTGAGAATTCTCATTTCTATGAAATGATTCCTACAAACCCTCTTCTCTTACATTCTTTTCATTATTATTCTCGCTGGTTTTTGTAACCCAAAAGATGACTGCCAATCAGAGCTTATTCCCTAGTGGATTGGGCCATATGACATATGAGACATGAAGATTGCATACTGAACAATTTTCAAAACGTTTTCAATCACGTGTCTATTAGATAGTGCGATGTATGACCCACGCCATCTTCTGAGTATGGACGAAAATTGGTATGCCTTTTGGTACGCATATTATATTTCTATACAGCTATACCGGGTGACACAGGATATCGGGCCACCCCTGTAACTTCTGCATTCGTGAACGGATTTTTCTGGAATTTGGTACAGTTATATAAGCAACCATTTCGGATTTGATCACATTACAATCCAATATGGCAAACCTCCAGTTTTTCTGGAAATGCCAGTAATTTTGTTTCTTCGAATGAAACACCCAGACTTTATCTCAAATTAAATTAGACAACATTATCTCTGATTATATCAATGATGACTTGAAATTTATTTGTTTGACAGAAACCTGGTGTTGTTCTGAAAGTGTAGAAAGCTTTGTATTCCCTGGATATATCCTTTGTAATTATTATTGTAGAAATAGGTACAGGGGCGGGGGAGTAAGTATATGGCATAAACAAGAATTGAACGTTAAACCGATTGATCTCAGGACGTACTGTATCGATAAAGATATTGAAATCGCTGGACTAATATGGGAAACCAAGTCGAATGAAACGGTGATTATTCTTTCTTGCTACCGGTCTCCATCCGGCAACTTTCAAGTATTCATGCAAAACATAAATATAATTTTGAATAATCTTTTTGACCCAAAGATTCCAATAGTGCTGGACGGGGATTTCAATATTAATTCAATGACTGCCAACGAAAACGATAACTTTTTACGATTACTCACATCTTATAACCTCAAACCCAGGATCGAAGTCCCAACCCGTATAAATTCAACCACCGAATCAATACTGGATCAAGTATACACCAACCTTCCCAGTATTGGAAAGTGGTATGCCCATGACAATAATATATCTGACCATCGCACGGTCCTCTTTTGCACTGGGGTGAACGAAGTCAGTGAACAAAAAAAAATTTCTATTAAAAGAAGATCCCTAAATGATACTAATATCAACAATCTGAAGACGTCCCTTGAAAATGAAAATTGGGAACAGACCTATACAGCCATCGACTATGAACAAAAATTCAATAATTTCCACGATACTTTGATGTTTCACCTGAATCAAGCCTGTCCCATGAAATCTTCATCATTTTCTAAAGCAAATACCAATGAATGGGTGAATGACACTGTGAGAGAATCCAGTGAAAATTTGAAAAAACTATTTTATCTTCAAAGGAATTATCCTATTCTAAAAGAGCAGTACAAAAATGCAAGAAAAAGGCACAATATGTTAATAAATACTACCAAATCTAATTATTACTCTGACATACTACTGAAATATAATAATGTAAATAAAACTGCCTGGAACCTTATTCCAAAACTAGGCAGACAGAAAAAAGAAGAGCAAAACAGAAACATTACAATAAAACAGGAAAATTATAGTATTTCTAATCCCGCGGAAATTTCCGAAATTTTTAACGATTTTTTTGTGAATGCTCCACATGAAACTATAAAAAAAATAAAGAAGCCTTTGCTGAAAGGTGAAACATCAACTATGACAAATAAAAGTCTGGTCAATAGTATGTTCATTTCCCATATATCGGAAGAGCAGGTGCTCTTTATTATAAAACATAAACTAAAAAATAAACATACATGGGGCCCAGATGAAATTTCAGGGTTCATAATTAAAAAAAATTGCAAATACGATTATAAAACCTGTAACTTACCTCATTAATTTATCATTTCAAACAGAAATATTTCCATCCAGAATGAAAGCCGCGCTTGTTTCGCTCATTTTGAAAAAAGGAAATCCACAAAATTTGAAAAATTACCGTCCAATCACTATTACACCCATCATTTCGAAAATTTTCGAATATGCGATATTAGAACAACTACTGAATTTCATGGAAAAAAATAAGGCAATTGCTGAAAACCAGCACGGTTTCCGTACTGAACATTCTACAATTACAGCTATTCACAGTTTTTACGAAAAAATTTTTACTCTCCCTGGAAGAAGGCGAAGGCGCGGTTGGTGTATTCTGTGATCTCAGCCGTGCCTTTGATTGTGTTCAACATGACATTTTATTGGATAAATTATTCAGATACGGAATCCGGGGCAAACTTCATGAATGGTTTTCGTCATATCTCAAGGGACGTCTTCAGAAAATCAAGATAAATCACGTGGCGAACAATGAAAAATTGGTATTTACTTCTAGTGAACTTCCGATAGGAATAGGAGTTCCTCAGGGCTCAGTATTGGGCCCTATTTTGTTTACACTTTACATCAATGAATTACCTCTAATCCTCCCGAATGCATTTACCTGTTTGTATGCAGATGATTCCACGTTATTATTCACAGGCAAATCTGAGGTACAAATTCAAAACAACATACTACTTTTCAGTCACTTCGTAAGTGGTTATACGATAACTCTCTTTTTCTGAATAGTACTAAAACAAATCATATAAATTTTAACACCAGACAGAATAAAAATAACCCAGCAGTAGAAATAACTATAGATGATCAAATTATAGACAAGGTGGAATGCTCTACTTTTCTAGGTATTAGACTTGATCAGAATGTATCCTTCAATACGCACTGTAAAATTTTAGCCAATACACTGAGTATTAAATGTTTTCAACTAAGATCTCTCAAATCTATAATTGACATACAGGGACTCCTGCTCTTCTATTTCGGGGAAATCCAATCCAGATTAACATACGGAATAACCATCTGGGGTAGTTCTTCTGCAGTTAGTGAGGTTTTTCTGGTGCAAAAGAGGATTATGCGATGCCTTGCTGATGTTCCCAATGGTACCTCATGCAGGGATCTATTCAAACAATTTAAAATTCTTCCTCTCTATGGCCTACATATATTGGAACTTTTAACATATATACACAAGCAACGCAAAACTCTGGTTAGGAATAACTCACTACATGATCATCATACAAGATCAAAAAATAATTTCCATCTACCCAATGTTCGTTTAACAGTATCTCAGAAATCTGCAGATATACTGGGACTAAGATTATATAACGTTCTTCCTGAAGAACTAAAATTGATAGAAAGAGTGCACACATTCAAAAAAGAGATAAAAAGACTTCTCCTCGCCCTCTGCCCCTACAACATTAATGAATTTTTTGATAGTTTTAGATAAAATGTTTTGTCTGTCTATATTTTATATCTTATCTTATACACTTAATTTTTATATTTTTATATCTTATCTTATACACTTTATGTAAACCTTGTTTATATCTGACTTGTCCGATAGCCTCACAGCTCTATGGATTAAATAAAAATTGAATTGAATTGAATTGAATTGAATTGAATTGAATTGAATTGAATTGAATTGTATATTTTTACATATTCAAGTTCAACAGGTCAAAACAATTCCAAACCTTATGTCAATTGCCATTTTTTTTTACAATTGCAATTAGAATTGTTTTTTTATTTTTCCTCGTGGATAAATGAGATTTCGTCGAAGCTATTCACAATGAGTCGCAAATAACAGAAGAACTAAATTTTTTCCTAAAAATCATTTTTTGTGTCACTTACTGGTTGATCAATTCAGTCATATCACATTTTGATCAAAAATTATTTTTTTTCAAATGAAACCCCTATGGGCCACCTACCTGTTCTTCCAGAACATTCATTAAGGGAAAAAATTACATCATTTTTGTATTTCGGTGCAGTAACAAATTGTATTAATTCATAAATCTACAACTAGTTCATGAGTTTTCTGGCAGTTCGAATCATTTTTCAACTTAGTAAGCTGTGGAAAACAACATTTCTGAATCTTGTCAACTAATTGTGTAAGTTATACTTATAAGCACGGTAATGGTATTTTTTCAAATTCTCCTAGGGTTTTCATGACTGATATTGCATTGGTATTCCAATTCCCGCGTCGAAGCGGTTGGATCAAAATCAACACAAGAAAAACATTCATTTCTGCCTCCTCACTTACGATCATCTTCTGCATTGTTGGGTTCTTTTGGGAATCTTCCCCCCACATTTTTGAAAAAGGTTCTTAGTGGGTGTCTTCTGTGTGAGTATCGTTCAGCGTATAACTGACAATCGGCGACAATCTCCGTAAATTAATAACATTCAACCTGTCCACTTCTTGTTAACCTATGATTTTGATTTTACATTTCTCTCAAACTATTTCCCGGAAGTTAACTAATTTTCGAGAGTTGAGATGAAATATGACAGCGAAACAAGATTCAGAAATGTTGTTTTCCACAGCTTACTAAGTTGAAAAATTATTCGAACTGCAAGGAAACTCATGAACTAGTTATGGATTTTTGAATGTATACAATTTGTTTCTGCACCGAAATACAAAAATGATATGTCATTTTTCCCCCAATGAATGTCCTAGGGACAGGTAAATGACCCATAGGGGTTTCATTTGAAAAAAAATAATTTTTGTTCGAAATGTGATGAAACTGGATTAATTTATCAATAAATGACACAAAAAATAATTGTTCAGAAAAAATTATGTTTCTCTGTTATATGCGACTCACTGTGAATAGCCTCGACCAAATCTCATTTATCCGCGGAATAAAATAAAAAAACAATTTTAATTTCATTTGCTGCAAAAAAATTACATTTGATAAAATGTTTGGACTTGTTTTGAGCTATCGAACTTGTATATGTAAAAGTTACAGGGTGTTCTATTTGAAGAAAACAAAGTTGCTGGCATTTGCAGAAAAACCAGAAATACGCCATATTGGATTGTAATGTGATCAAATCCAAAATGGTTGCTTATATAACTGCACCAAATTTCAGAAAAAACCGTTCACGAATGCAGAAGTTACAGGGGTGGCCCGATATCCTGTGTCACCCGGTATAGTATGTCGACTCACCTGGAGTAATTTTTTTGAAATGCCCTTCGATTATCGTCTTGTATAGCTTTAACTATAACACATAAGAGAAATCTGATGAAACACATAGAGAACAACCACAATAACTTACTTCCGGACCTGATTCCTGATGCACCGATAACGACCAGTACTCAGTACACGCAAATTATCCGGGAAGGAAAGACGAAAGAGGACGAGAAGTCCCGACGCTCAACGAATCAAATGCAAAATACATTCAATCGATTCCAATCTGATTCTTCGTTTTTCATTGGGCATAGTCGAGCTCATTCTTCTGATTTTATGATTGGTTAAAAAATGACATTATCATTTTCCATCAATGGAGATGTCGGATTATCATTCTCACGTTCCATGGTACGGCAATCGGTGAAAACAAAGCTTCAACATCAACAACCACAATGAGATTCCATATAATGAAGAAAAAATGAGAAATGTCATGATCTTACATTTCTCGCGTGGAAAAATTCCAACAACAACTTTATAGTTATTCAAATCATAATTTTGTAGAGTTCTGAACACTAATGTTTATAACGATTATTTTTCAGTAAACATTATATACTGCCACTTTTATCAAAACTTTGATGCCACTTATCAGGAAAAGATCAACATTTCCATACGTATACGAGACGACTTGAAGGCGTCCATTCATGTACGTCTCTAAGACCTCCATCTATGTACGCCTCTGGACATAAATTGGCATTATATGGACATGAATCGGACGTCTTCAGGACATCTAGTGGTGCTTGGGATGTTGAATACTGAAGGTTCTTTGGAGTTATACCGTTACATTCCTCTGTATTGGAAGGACGGAGAGAAAATCTCAGTCTTCTAACAAAGTTTGATTACATTAATACAATTGGTAAACTCTAAGCGGAATACAACTACTCTCCTGGCAAATACCATGCAGAATATTGAATGACATCCGCTTAATAATCTATGCAAACTTCCATATTGATAAAAATTCACTGCAAATAATTCTTTCTGATGAACTTGATTATGCTTCAATTGCATCGAGTCCGCCTAACACTAGGTACCGTTCTGACGTGGGCCAAAAGCCTGAAACTGATATACGGATTAATAGGCGGACCTAATCAAGTTTATCAGAAAGAAACATTTGCAATCAATTTTCATTGATATGGAAGTTTGCATGTTTGTATTTGCCAGAAAGTAGTTGCTTTCCGCTTGAAGTCTACCAATTGTTTCAATTCATATTGAACTTCGTTAAAAGACCTTGAGGTCCTTCTGATATATTGTCAAGTATGGAGAATATCACCCTATATAAATATAGCAATAATTTTTTCTTCAAAATTCAGAATTAATTTATCAGACCTGAAGATAAAAATTTGAACATAATCAAGCCCAGAGTTGAAAATTCCATAGTTCATTTATGTATTAGTATTTCATCATTCAGTATCACATTTATTGAAATACAGTATTTCCTGCATATTTAAAGTTCATCACCGTTCATTAACCAGGTATCGGATTTTTATTCAATTTCTGAGTACTGAATGGCAAGAAAGCTGAGTCTGCAATAGGCAGCGCAATGAATCATGACTCAACGATATTTTTGATATTAATTGAAATGATTATTTTTGGCTCGGTTCCTTCTATTGTGTCTGTTTATGCTGCCAGTCCATGATGACACATCTCCTCCCCTGGGTTTTTATTATAATGTAAGTGTTACTTTTATTTACTTCTTTTGGTCATTGTTCACTCCACTATTTTTGTATTCACCATTGTGTTATTTTTTGCCCTTTTATAATTTTCAATAAACCATAATAGTTTTCACTTCACTTTTTTTTATTCCACTACACCAAGGTGGTTACAATCACAGAAGTAAAAATGTTTTAACCTCTCGCAAGCCAAGCAAGATAATTAGTGGACACCCCAAACAGTTAGGGGGCCAGGGTTTCACAGGGTCTCCCAAAGTAGGGCGTGACAATATCCTCATTTTGGTTTTTCTGTTCAATGTATCCGCCCGGTCGATCAGACAGCCACTCCTATTCCTCTTTGACATAGGTTACCAATTTCTGGAGTGTTTCTTTCTGTCACTAGAAACCACCATTTCAAAGTTATCTTCAGATGAATATCTATCGGTGATTGCGTTTGATTGTTTTTCCGAAGAAAGTCGTGCTTCAGCCAGGAGTCTTTCGATTTCTGACTGTTGACTACTTTGGTATACGGATTGTTAGACGAACTTGACACAACTGAAACTTAATCGAGTTAATCAGGAAGAAACATTTGCAATTAATTTTCATTGATATGGAAGTTTGCATAGATTATTTAGCGAATATAATTCAATGTTCTGCGTGGTATTTGCCAGGAAAGTAGTTGATTTTTGCTCATAGTTCACCAATTGTTTCAATTCATATGTAACTAAGTTGAAAGTCTTTGAGTTTTCCTCTCCGCTCTTCTAATAAATCTTTACTTTTGCTTTCTTGTCTAATGTATTCGCCTAGTCGGACAGACAGCCACTCTCATTTCTCTCCGACATGGAAGACCAATTTCTGGAGTGTTCCTTTATGTCACTTGGAACCGCCACCTATCGGAGACTAGGCTTCATTGTTTCTCGGTTGGGTTGAGTCCTGCTTCAGCCGGAGGTCTTTTGATTTCTGGCTGGTGACTACTTCGTACTGACGAGGGCCCGAAGCCTGGAGCTGGTAAATGTATTGTTAGGTGGACTTGACGCAAATGGAACATGATAAAGTTTATCAGACAGAAGCATATGCAAAACATTTTCATTGACATGGTGTAACGATATATCTGTTACATTTCTTATTGATATGCTCAGAGATACAAAATAATTGAGAGTAGCTCAAGTCATCTCATTAACTCACTGTTGAAAATATTAGCGCCATCTAATGGCGAACAGTCATTGGAGTTGAGAGGAAGATGAGCAAACTCGTAGGTTTGACAATACGATTATGGTATTAAAAGAATAGAACGTGCGATTTTTGGCCCTTCTTAGCGATGGAGTTTCGATCGAGAGATCGTGGTTCCTAAACTTGTCAGTCATTGACTGGAGAAATATAATTTTGTTCATGTTGAAATAACCAATGAGTTAGAGCATCTTCCTCTCTTCTGCGAGAGTGATTTCAAATCAGTGAGTTCAGTTTGATATCAAGGTATGTAAGAATAATCTTTTTGACCATTATTTTTGAATCTATCACGTTCAGATATTTTCCAACGAGAACGTGAAATATTTTTTCCGGAAGAATTGATATCTGGACTCATCTATCCATGTTGTTCAGTAAACAGCGATCAGATTCATTTAGGTCAATCCGATAATTGATTACAGTGCCGTACTCTGTTTATTTTTCCAAAAGAGTTCAGGTAGAATCATGAATATCACATGTTACATATCGAATTGAATCAAGATATCAGTGTTCAGTCTCATCTGATTAGATTGGTTACTCTGGCAAGGTTTCATTGGGGTTTAAGAGGGTTTCTGAAATATAAGGTGTCACTTACACCGCATTTGGATATATTTCTGGTGTCAATCACGAAAAGTATGATATAATTGAATATCATATATTTTTCATGGCCTTTTGGATATATCTTTAGTATGGTTTCTGATTTGGTGATAATTATCACAGAGCTGTGATTTTGCTTCTGACAGGTGAATCGATCATATATATATATATATATATATATATATATATATATATATATATATATATATATAGGTATATATTTAATCCTTAGAAGTTGGAATTTTTTATCATACCGAAAAACTTTGTGAAGAAGTATTTTCGATTGGTCAAAAATAATTTCTATAAACTTACTCTGGATATCATTGTAATTGAAGTCATTTTCGTATATTAAATTATGATTTTGTTCTTCGTAAAATATAGTCTTGGCTGATCAAGATCAGAACAACTCTCCCCTTCTTTATATAGAGCAAAGATCAATTTTTGTGTAAATCAAAATTTAATTTTGAATCCTCAAATTCAGTATTGAATATTAATGACAAATCGCAGCACAAGCTGATTTGTATGTTCAAATAATTTTAAGCAATAATCTCTCGATGAGTGTACACTCATCTGTAACAACTGTGCGTTGAAGAGTGCATTGATAAATTCCAAATTTCAAAGGGTTGGATTTTCAGTAAAAACAAATTCTGACACAAGCAATATGGTTTTTCATGTTGTATTGCTGAAAACTATCATTCTATTGACAAGAAGCTTGTATGTTCCACCTGATCGGTCGCCCATCAGCCATAGGTACCCCCTGATTGCGAGCCACACGACTACGTGAAGTCTAGCTACGAGCTACACAATACACAATCAGAGGTACATCGTCGTCGATAAAACCTACAGGTTCAGCAACCAAAAGCAATATTTCTTTTTAGAAACTAAAAAATCGTCATACAGCAGACAAATGAAACATATTTGTTATACAGCAGAAACTTCTGTATATTTGTAAATAGACTAATATAATTTTGGTATTTGTTTTATTGTTGTAGTTATTTACAGAAGAAAACTTTATTAGATTTGTAATTATTATTGAATAGGAAATTTGAACTTTTATCCTGATTTAACAAAAAATTCTGTCGTCCATTCAAATTTACAATTTCTTGAACTTTTGCTTGAAACATAAATAAATTTGAAACTAGCAAGGCGGTCCAAAGAACTCCACACCGCTCTTCACTGAATAGTCTGGGCATTCTATTACAATAATTAACTAGTCTTACATTACAATGGAAGTTTGCATAGATTATTTAGCGGATGTCATCTAATGCGTGGTATTCACCAGGAGAGTAGTTGTTTTCTGCTTAGAGTCTACCGATTGTCTCAATTTATATTTAACTTTGATAAAAGACTCCGAGTTTTTCTCTCCGTCTTTCCAATATATTTTCATTTTGGCTTTCTTGTTCAAATTATCCGCCTGATTGGATTTACAGCCACTCCTGTTTCTCTTCGACATAGGTGACCAATTTCTGGAGTTTTTCTTTCTGTCACAAGGGACCGCCATTTCAAAGTTTTGTTTAGATGCGTACTTGTCGGTGACCAAGCTTGATTGTTTCTTGGTTGCGTTGAGCCCAGCTTCAGCCAGAGGTGTTCCAATCTCTGACTGTTGACTACTCCGTACTGATGAGGGCCAGACGTATTGTTAGGCGGACTTGACACAAATGAAAAATAATGAAGTTTATCAGACAGAAACATTTGCAATCAGTTTTCATTGATATGGAAGTTTGCATATATTAATCATCGGATGTCATTCAATGTTATGCGTGGTATTTGCCAGGGAAGTAGTTGTATAGTTTACAGATTGTCTCAATTCATATTGAATTTTGATAAAAGACTTCGAGTTACTCTCTCCGTCTTTCTAATATATTTTCACCTTTGCTTTCTTGTTAAATGTATCCGCCTGATCGGACATACTCCTATTTCTCCTGACTTGAAACATTTGAAACATAATCATTGATATGGAAGTTTGCATAGATTATTTAACTGATATCATTCAAAGGTCCGCGTGATATTTACCAGGAGAGTAGTTGTTTTCCGCTTATATTCTACCAATTGTTTCAATTTATATTGAACTATGTTATAAGACTTCGTGATTTCCTCTCTGTCTCCCTAATAATACTTCACTTTTGCTTTCTTGTTTGATTCCTCTGTATTGTTCAAGGCTTTCTCTATCCTGTTACTCTTTCGTTTTTATATGGGTTGAATATAAAAGCATACAGGTTTGGAGTTGATTGTCTCAACAAAAACATGTTTTCACCAAGAAGCGAACAAACTACTCAGATATATAGTCATTAGGTTGCGGATCGTTTGAAAAGCCAAAGGGAACTCCAATATCGTATTCACTATGCGATTCCCTAATGATTGTCAAGATGGAGAGAATAGCCAACTAGCTCAAAGTTTCGTCGACAAAAACAATTAATTCGTCCATAATACATCACCATCAACGTAGTCTGCGAGTCTGGCCATCACTTGACTCGATTTATGCAGAAGTTTCAGCCATACTCTGTTAACCCCTGTTTAAACTCATCGTCATTTGTCTCTGAGACAAAATGAAGTTTAGCTAATTGCAGTTTCCAGATTTCGTTCTCAAAGGACCCTTGTGATAAAGCTTTGGATATGAATGTGACAGATTGAATCGATTAGGTACAAACAAGAAGTGGAGGCGTAATCAGAGATCCAGAAGGGAAGGCGAACAAAATCATTTCATTTGATTGTTCTATTACGCCTCGAGCTTGTTGAATTAACAGTTATTTTCGCCAATCTTGCTGGCTTCGTTTTGACAAAGAAAATGGAAATAAAAAAAAAAGAATAAGTTTGGAAGAAGAGGTGAAGAATTATAGCCTTCTTGTTTGATATACAGGGTGAGTCGGAAGCACTTTGACAAACTTCAGGAGGTGATTCCTCACAATATTCTAATATTAATTGTCAAAATAAATATATGTCCGAAAATGGTTTCGAAATAATGACCTCAATGAACCAAAAATTGGTACTGAGGGGTTTTTTGAGATGTCGAATTCGATGCTGACGTTATAATTGCTCTTACTCGTAGGGGGCGCCACCTACACGTCTTTTTCTTTTTTGAAGATACATTACTTTTTTTAGGGTACTTCTCGCACATTTTTCAGTGGGAAAATCACTTCCTCTATCATATCTACGTAAAAAACTACCCTTGTCACGTTTCGCTATAAGTAACTGTTTTCTAGATATTTGGACTTTAAAATTTCAAGTCGATTAATTGTTAATCGATGCGTGTTGAAGTTATTACCATTATTTTGCATTTTTCACAAGAATGCCCAGGAAATGAATTTGACGTTGAAGAAAGTAGTTTTGGTAATTACATATTATGTGACACTTGAACGTTTTGTTGTTTTGTTTAAGTTTCTGTAAGTTTTGAAACAATAATTTTGAAAAAATGGATTATTTAAACAATAATGCTCATTTAGCCGATATGCATTTCGTTTATGGCCTTGCGGATGGCAATGCGCGCCAAGCAAGACGTATTTACCAGGAGCGATTTTCTAATCGAGTACTGCCTTCAGCTCCAACATTTACCAGTCTCTACCGTCGTTTGGCAGCAACAGGTAGCTTTGAGAGGACAGCTGATATCATTGGAAGACCACGAGCAGTACGAACCATAGAATTGGAAGAAGCTGTTTTGAACATTACCGAGGAGAATCCAGAAACAAGTACAAGAATAATTGCTGAAATTCTCAATTCTACTCAGTCCACAGTTTGGAGAATTATCCACGATCAACAATTTTATCCATATTATATTCAGAGGGTACGAGCTCTTTTGCCACGAGACTTTCCCCAACGCATTACTATGTGTCAGCGGTTTTTTGAGAAAATTGGCTGGAATTCCTCAATTTTTGAGATATGTATCTACGCTTCACGGATGAGGCAAACTTCTCCTGAAATGCTATCACAAACTTTCATAACAACCATGTTTGGGCTCTGAAGAATCCGCACGCACTTAGTGGAATACATTATCAGTATCAATTTTCTGTGAATGTAAGGGCGGCAATAATTGTTAATTACTTGATAGGTCCTTCCTTTCTTCCGTTTCGACTGAATGGCGCAACTTACAGAGACTTTTTAGAAAATGAATTGACGAATGTACCATTGGAAATTCGTATCAGTGTGTGGTTTATGCATGATGAGGCTCCGGCCCATTTTAGCGTTGTACCCAGGGAATTCCTCAACACTGTCTATCCAAATCGATGGATCGGTAGGGGTGTAGAAGAACCTAACCAGGCGTGGGCACCATGTTCCTCAGATCTAAACCCTCTAGATTTTTATTTTTGGGTACATTTGTCACTAGTTTATAAAACTCCAGTAGCAAATGAGGAAGATTTGAGAAACCGAATAGTTGACGCTTGTGAAACAATAAGAAACACACCAATAATTTTTGAGCGGGTACGAGATTCAATGGCTAGAGAACTGAATGCCTGTATCTTCGCTGAAGGTGGACACTTTGAACAATTTATTTGAATTCAATTCAGTTTCATTTATTTCATTTTATTCTACATATTCCAATATTCTTGAAATGAAATATTGATATTTCTTACAAATGTTATTAAAAAAAATACAGATTTTGCACCCTTGATACAAAAACAACTATTTCAAACGAGTAAAAATAAATAGAATAGGTGGCGCCCCCTACAAAAAACCGGAACTACTTACTCAAACGTCAAATTCATTTCCTAAGCATTCTTGTGAAGAATGCAAAATAATGGTAATAACTTCAACACGCATCGATTATCAAATAATCGACTTGAAATTTTCAAGTCCAAATTGCTCGTAGAGACTTGTAACAATGGTAGCTTTTTTACATAGATATGATAGGAGAATTGATTTTTCAACTGAAAAATGTGCTAGAAGTACGCTCAAAAAAGTAATGAATACGAGTAAGAGCAATAATAACATCAGGTTCGAATTCGACAGCTCAAAAAACTTCTCGATACCACTTTTCGTTAAATTTTCGTTAAATTTTCGTTAAATTTATTTTTTTTCTACGAAAACTGTACATACGTCATAAAATCTGAGGATATCCGGAATAGTTTCTACTTCAAGGAAGAGCAGTGGCATATCACTCTTCTCTTCAAAATGATTCAATGCAAATCACGCACTAATGCCAGTGGCAAAAATTAAAAATTATATTATACAGTAGGAAATGCCTTTTGATGCATGAAATGCGTACTACGTTTCACAAAAATATCATATTGAAGTTATATTTTTTTTTAAACTAGCACTATATGTTAATTTGAACTTTTTCCCCAAAATGGACCCAAGAATAACCACCTCAAATATTAGCATGTTATTAAAAAACAACCTGTGAATCAGGTCGGAACGTCATCCAATTGCCAGTAATTGTTTCGATTGAACATATCACCGAACTCTAACAAATCATTCAAATTCATACATAATCAGTTATTATATGGTACCCGCGACTTCGTCCGCGTATAATTTATTTGTTTTGCCATACTTTTCTTTATGTTATTTCATCTAGGTTATGCATGTAACTTTGCCCTCTTCCTGCTATCATGTTTTTCGTAATCCCATTTCCCGTTATCACGTTAACCCGTTTCCCGTTAACCCGTTTCCCGTTAACCCGTTTACCCGTTAAAACGTTATCCCGTTATCTCATTATCCCATTATGCAAGTTATAGCCGAAAAAATAGCTCGAAAATATTATTATACCAAAGAGAAAAGTGATATGCCACTGCTCTTTCTTGAAGTAGAAACTATTCCGGAAATCCTCAGCCTTTCTGAGCAAAAGTGATCTACTGATTTTTTTTTTCGTTTGACGTACGGTTTTGGCAGAGAAAAAAAAATATTCATTCATTGCACGTTGTTATGAAATTGGGTATTGCATTTTGACACACTTCTAGTTGTTCAATTGAAATTAAATTTGGCAAGGGTTCATAATTCCGGTGACAATGCATTATGGAATTTTTATGTATTCATAGTTCGATTCTATTCAAGAGAGAGAGAGAGAAAAAGAAAAATTTGTTTGAGGGGTTCTCGGGGACAGAAATCACGAATTTTGCAACAAAATTCATAAATTCAAGATGGCGGCTCTGAGATGGTGACGAGTTATGTGGTTATAGACCGATTCCAATAAACATTTGAATGTGGGCATTTTTGGGGTCGGAGATCATGATTTTTTTGTCAAAATCCACGAATTTAAGAAAGCGGCAACGAGTTTTGTAATTATAGCACAATTTCATCTAAAATTGGTGCGTGGGGGTTTTTGGGGTCGGACATCATGATATTTTTGTCATGAATTCAAGATGGCGGCTCCAAGATGGCGTCGTGTTCTGTAATTGTGTTTGTTATTTTATTCAAAATTGGTATGTAGGTTTTTTGGGGTCGGAGATTATCAATGTTTGTTCGAATTCAATAAGATGACAGATTTTATGAATGACTTTGAATAATTGAATGGAAATGAATAAAATTAATTTTCATTCATTTGCACGTTGTTATGAAATTGGGTATTAGGTAAGAAGCAGATTTTGTTTCGTAAACATAAACAGTTTTGACAGTGTCTACCTTGTCTGGTTGTCACGTATTTGAGTCATCAAAACTAACAATATTATTAAAAAAATATCGTCCATTTTACGAATTCTGAATTCACATGTGTTCAGATATCCGTGTATACCAATTTCCATAGCAAGCGGTTGAACTGTATAGAAGATGCGCTGCAGAGCCATCTAGAAGCGAGTTGAAATAAAATGGATAGCATAAAAAACTAAGATTTCATGGTGATCGGTCATACGGTATTGGAGGTTATAAATTTCATACATATACCAGGTGACAATGGGACTAGGGCCATGTCTATATCTCCTTCACTTATCACGATTTGAATGAAATTCAGCACATAGATATGAGACACAATTTCGGATTGACAGACATATGAAAACAAAATTTCCGTTCCGGTTTCGCCAGAATATCCACCGAATTCGATTTTTTTTATTCTGTATGTTTGATTTTTTTAAATTCTACGGCTCAAATTACATACGACAGAGTCGCCAAATTTTTATTTTACAATAGAAAAAAAAAATTCTCCTTTTCTTCAAGCCCAGGAGGCTTTGATTAGAGGTAGAAATCCATTCTAATTTACATCAGTAATTCATAGTAATAGTCATTCCATAGATAAGCAGAATGGTAACAATGAATTTCCAAAAATAATCGGCTTGACAATATGTAATGATCATAAACCCATTACAGAAAAGATAATTTTAATATAATCAAACTGTTTGAATAAATCTAACGACTTAAACAGTGAAACATTCAACGTACAAATTACTACTCACACTGTTCCCAATAGAAGAGTTTCACAACCACCAGAAAGTCATTTTATTCATTAATGACCAATTATGTTCGAAGTGTTGCCCGTTTTCCCTAACACGAAGAGTAGGTCTATTTATTGTACACCTCATCACATTCATCAGTTCGTGAGCAGGAATTTCCTGAAATGCGTGCTCAACTCTATCTCTCAAGTCCTCGAGAATGCTTTGGATTTTATGTGACCCCATAAATAAAAATCAATGGGGGAAAAATCGGGCGAACTGGCTTGTCATCTGCTTGGACCATTTGTTCCAATCCATCTCTGCCAATAGTAACTTCGATACAAAACCATTATTCAAATCATGATTACGCAAAAGCCAATAACAATAAGTTAGTCTCTGTTCTGGGTCATTTTCATATAGATGCTGATGCAAACTGTATTTAAGGAGCGATATTTATGTTTTTTCAATACTTTTCCGACACTTTTCCTGCTGATCCAACATTCAATTTCCAATTCTCGTACTGAGGGAGATGGGGAAAAATGAACATATACTAAAACATTAGTTTCCGCTTCTTCACTGTCGATGAAGTGGATGTGGTTTTGATCAGATGGTTCTTCCCCTAGTATATTTTCCAATTTTCTGAAATAGGTCTTCGAAGGGTGCCGTCTTGACGGATAATGAACAGTGTATAGCATACTAGCATTGACAGCGTTCTTTTGACATTATCCGTATATCAATCGATTTGTTCGTTTTGAGAATAACGGTTATTATTTTCCATTGCAGAAAAACTTTTTACAAACGAAACGAGATGACAAGTAAAATTGGCATTTCACTTTTGGCATGATATTAATCACCCACTGTTTTCCGTGATTCCACGGCTACTTTTCATTTCATCAAACCTAAACGGATAACTCATTGTGATTTGTAGGCATCGTATAAAATATTGTACAAATTCAATGATTGATCGTTCTGAGTTTTGAACAAAAAGAAAGTGGCACATAATTTATATCGTAGAATTAGTAATTGAATTTCCTATCGAATGGCCAGATGGCCCTCGGTAGGTACCATTTGGAAAAAAAAAATTTTTTGTTAAATATGCGTTCAGAATATTTCAATTCTTGATGAAGGATTTATTATTGATCCTATCGTTGAAATTATATTTATTTTTATTCGTTAAATAAAAATTTGGCAACACTGTCGTATGTAATTTGAGCCGCACAATCCGATAGACATCAAACATACAGGGTGTTCTGTTTGAAAAATCGAAGTTGGTGGCTATTCTGGTGAAACCAAAAGTCGGTCATTTTGTTTTCATATGTCTGTCAATCCGAAATTGTGTCTCATATCTATGTTGGAAATTTCATTCAAATCGGTTCATAAGTTGAGGAGATATAGGCATGGCCCTAGACCCATTGTCACCCGATATATAGTCCATCCAATATCAATTACAGAAGCTGTTTCTATAGGGAGCAAATAAAAACTCACTTCGCTAGCACGAGCGTATATGCGAAGTAACGGAACGAAAAATAATCTGTACTACTAGTATACAGTCTCCGTCGGCACAAAGAGCCCGCTGGTCAACGTGGACTTGAGTGACTGCTGTCTGTTCTACAACCGATTCGTCTGGGCCAATAAAGTCGTACATCAATGCTTGCAGGTGTGTCTATACGATGAGAGGTCCTAAATCACGCGTTATATTTGTGTTTCAATAGCTCTGAAAGATTGAAAACCAGTAGCGTCTGTGGTCTGGGTGTGTGCCGATCAAAATACGTTTTAGGATATTAAAATATCTTAATGAAATTGGTTATCTCCGCCACTGCTGCTCACAGGATTTCGCCGCAAGACTTCTTTATGCTTCTGCAATTGATATTGGGAAAACTATACCAACACATTCCACAAGCTTTCATTCAACTTCACATTTGTATGTATGTATGACTAGTTCAAATCTTACGAGTGGATTTTGACACACTTCTAGTTGTCCGATTAACGCGAAGTTTGGCAGGTGTTCATACTTCTGGTGAAAATACATTATGGAATTTTTGCTAGAGAAAAAACCTAATGAAAACTCCAATATGGCGGACGAGTTTTCAATTATATTCAAAATTGGTATGTGGAGGTTTTCGGGGACAGATATCACGAATATTTTTTGTCAAAATTCATAAATTCAAGATTGCGGCTTCAATATGCGAAGAGTTTTGTGGTTGAAGCCCGAATCCATTGAAAAATGGTGTTTGGGGGTTGTTGGGGTCGGAGATCATGATTTCTCTGTCAAAATCCATGAATTCAAGATGGCGGCTCAAGGATGGCGACGAGTTTAGTGATTATAGCCCGATTCCATTCCAAATTAGTGGATGGGGGTCTTTGAGGTCGGACATCATGATGTTTTTGTCAAAATTCATTAATTTAAGATGGCGGATCCAAGATGGCGACGTGGTTTGTTATTTTGTGCCATTAAAAATTGGAATGTGGGTTTTTTGTCAGAATTCAATGAGAATGACGAATTCCATGAATGACTAAAAAGAATTTAATGAAAATTATGAAAAAATAAGGCAAGCTTTCATACAAATGCACTTGAAGGAGAAAAATAATTTCTTTGATTGTTTGACAAAGGTTATTCTGTGAGTAGCTGATTGAATGCTTGCCGCGAATATAAAAAAGGTATTCTAGGGCGGCAAGATTTCGAATATACTACTCACAGAATAACCTAGGCGAAACAATTGAAAACATTTATTTTTCCTTTTCAGTACATTTGTATAAAAGCTTGCCTCATTTGGTATTATAAGAAGCTTTTATTCAACTTCACATGTGAATGTATGTATTGATTTGTTTGAAAATATGAACAAGATATTCATAAAATCAGATATGGAATCATTTGCGACTGAAAAACCTCTTGTGCGGTATTCATGTTGAAAAGGGAAACATTCTCAATTGAATATTGAATAGAAAGATTTTTGGGTGAATTGAAAAATTCACGATAAAAATTAAGTAATTTTTTGTGAATGTCTAACTGAAAACAACTACTTCCCTGGCTTAAGCCACGCTGGACATTGGACTACATCTGATAGATATTCTGAGAAAACCCTAACTCAAAAGAAAAAATCTGATATTGAAAATTTGCATTTTTATTCGATTGGTTATTTGATTTTCTATTCCAGTCTTGAAAAAAAAAAATTCTATTTTATCGTGAGTTTTTCAATTCACAGAAAAATATTTTAATCCAATATTCAATTGAGAATGTTTCCTGTTTCAGTATGTATCTATGTTTAGTTCAAATCTTGCAAGTGAATTTTGACCCACTTCTAGTTGTCCAATTGAAGTGGAATTTGGCAGGAGTTCATAATTCCGGTGACAATGCACTATGGAATTTTTATGTATTCATAGTTCGGTTCTATTCAAGAGAGAGAGAAAAAGCAGAAATTGGTTTGAGGGGTTTTCGGGAACAGAGATCACGAATTTTTTATCAAAATTAATAAATTCAAGATGGCGGCTCCAATATGGTGACGAATTATGTGGTTATAGACCGATTCCAATAAATATTTGATTGTGGGGGTTTTTGGGGTCGTAGATCATGATTTTTTTGTCAAAATCCATGAATTTAAGAAAGCGTCCCCAATATGGCAACGAGTTTTGTGATTATAGCACAATTTAATCTGAAATTGGTTCGTGTGGGTTTTTGGGGTCGAACATCATGATGTTTTTGTCAAAATTTTTGGCGGCTCCAAGATGGCGTCGTGTTTTGTAATTATGGTTATCACAAAACAAAGAAATGGATACTAGAAAAAAAGCGTCAGTTCTTTCACAAAATAATAAATAACTATTAATATCATAACTCTCCTCATAAGAATCCAATATCCATAATCCATAATATATCCAAATTTATTGTTAGAAACATTGGACTCGTAATAAATTATATATTCTACTATCATGATTTTATCATATTTATCGATTGTCTGTATCTTCATTGATTCTATAGCACTAGTATTGTACTTATTTTATTTTATTTTATTATTGTAAATAGATTTTTAGTAAGCTTTTGGTAATTGTAATGAATTATCTATTTAAGTGTTACATTCTTACCATGTTGATCAATTTTATTGCATTTTAAACTATTCTCATTGTACCTTGTTCATAACTTCTATGTTAATTTTATAACTCGTAACTTATTATTTTTATTATTGTATTGCATAACCTAGATTTATGATCTTCCCCATACCACGTACAAGCTGAATATTTCAGTTTCTGTGGTCTCCCCGTTTATTCACAAAACCCTCTAAAAATATTGTATCATATTTCATATTTCGAGTGAATAAACATTATTATTATCATCATTATTCTATTCAGAATTGGTATATGGGTTTTTAGGGTCGGAGATTATCACTGTTTGTTAGAATTCGATAAGATGACAGATTTTATGAATTACTTTGAATAATTGAATGGAAATGAATAAAAATAATTTTTAGATACACTTTTATACAAATGCACTAATAAGGAAAAAATCATTTCTTTAATTGTTGACCTAGGTTATTCTGTGTGTAGCTTATATAATAGGTGTTCCTGCGAGCCAAAATTTTGAATCTGCTACTCACAGAATAACCAAGGTCAAACATTCAAATTTATAATTTTTTTCTTCTTAGTGCATTTGTATGAAAGTTTGTTTCAATTTTTCTTTTTATTAAAGGGATAATTTTTCGAGGGTTATATCCCTCAATTTAATTTTTATTTTGGAGAAAGTATTCTCAGTGAAAATTTACGGTCTTAGTGTCTGATTCAACCACGAAAGCATGATTGGTTTAATCTTTGAGAATTTCACGCAACTGTCAAAAACTCAATGAAATTGCTCCTAATGATAAAACATATCCAACGAGGTTGAAGCTTTGTTGATTATTCTCTCCTGCAGCGAATTAATATACGATAATACCACGAGCTCCATATCCATAGTAACTGAAATTCTGACGCATAACTGACGTTTGAATATCGCTTTCAAAATATTAGTCGGTTATTCCAACAAGAAATAGAATCCAATAGATGGGGAACTGCTAGAAATTCGAAAATAGTATTTCAGAACTGTTCATTCAATGTTCAAAATATCAATTGTAATGAATTGTAATTTTCCAAGTAGGTATCTAAATGAGTTGGAATGAATAATTCTAGTTCCAATGATTAGTACGGAAAAGAAGCAAAAATTGTGATATTCTAAAACAAAATATTATTTTCCTTCACAATTACTCGTTATCATAAATTTTAGGCAATACAACTCGGGATACGGACTCGTATTTCAAAAATTTATGTTAACTCGTCAAATGAAGTCGAAGAATAATTGGCATTTTTATCGGCACTTGTTTTATTATATATGATAATAAGGGGCCAAATTGCACGAGTTGATTTTTTCGGAGGAAAAATGCACAAACAAATTTACAAAATTTGCGATAAAATCCTCTAGCACGAATCATATTTGATGAGAACATTTCCCGAATCACATTTAAAACTGGGTAAAACTACCTACCAGAATTCATGTTATATTAGATTTCCAACTTGGGAAGTTACAACAATAATTCTTCTCGTTCCAAAAACGAAGGAATCGTTTCATAGATTTATTTATTCATGATGATTTTTAACTGCTCTTGAACGCACTCACAAACTTAAAATATTATAAAGAACCCTGCACGAAAACATAATATGGGAAATTGGCTGAAATTTCATTATGTTAGGTCATTAGAAAAAAGTGTGAGTTCAAATGTTTCTGTATGTTCAGTTTCTGAGGTATAAACTGCCAAAGTTCGTAAGAACGTCGTATTGGGGTATGATTGACAAGGAAAAATACTGTTTTTTCAGTCGAAATAAGACAAAGTAATGATGAAAATGTATTGATCGAAACTCATAGACATGTTCAATTATAATCTCATTGATGATATTACATTAGGGTGTATACGGGGCATATTAAAAAAAAAAAATCCGGATTTTTTTCCATCACTATTTCAAAACCAACAAGTTATATTCTGTTGAGTTGTCATAGTTTCAGTCTATTGAAGGCGAAAAGATGTGTTTTTTCCTGATGACGCTCTCTGTTTGAAATATATAATTTTTTTAATTTTCGAGTACTCTCCTATACTTAAATCAATTGGCAGATCGTTTTTCATTACAAAAAAAGGAATTAATTGCTACTGCCCATTGGATTAAGGATAGGGTAACATTCTGATGAACTCAATTGTTAAATATTTCTTTTCATTAAGATAAACAGTGCGTTACATTTTTTGATGTCATTTACAATGTTTTTATTGAATATCTAGAAAACTATTTCGTTAGTTTAGACTTTATTTCACTCACAATATTTTGGAAATTTTTTTAATTTTTGCGTTTCTAAGATATACATTTTTGAAGTTTACGGTATTACGATATATGGGGTAATCTTTCCGAAATCAGTTATTTGATACTATAAACAACACAAACCACACTCAACAACAATTTGAAACTCAACAGTAAAGACTAAAAAAAATCGAATTATAAATAACGACTTCTAACATAAAAAGTCAATTAATATTATGGAAATTATAATATAACAAATCGGAATTGAAACTAATTAGTTATAAACAACATGATCAACAATTCACATGATGAAACTCTCGAAAAACAAACAATGACCAAAACCCAAATTAAATAAAATTATTATTATTGTTCCTAGGATATGCTCGTCATCAAGAAACAATAAAGTACCCTAGCCATGAACTGTGAAACAATGTTTAAGATTGCGCAAATAGACCAATAAATAACAATATTTATAATATTATTTGGATTTGTTTTTTTTATTGTGTTCAATTATGTAAATTGTTGTTTATGTTGTTTATAACTAATTGGTTTCAATTTCGATTTAAAGGTCACTACTACAATACACTATGAGATTTTGACTACTCAAGGGATCACTATTACAGCACGACGCGTGTTTCGCTATACAATAGCTTCATCAGGTTCATTTCGATTTGTTATATTGTAATTTCCATAATATCAATTGACTTTTTATGTTAGAAGTTTTATTTATAGTTTGATTCCTTTTTTAGTCTATACTGTTGAGTTCCAAATTATTGTTGAGTGTAGTTTGTGTAGTATCAAATAATTGATTTCGGAAAAATTTATAATAGAATTGAATGTGTCGAAAGGTTCCATAAAATTTTGTTAAATCGATAGGTTACCCCATATATCGTAAAACCGTAAAATTCAAAAAAGCATATTTTGGAAATGCAACATACAAAGTTGATAAAACTATTGTAGATGATAGTCAACATCTTCAAAATATTATGAGTAAAATATGGTCCAAATTAGCGTATCAGTTTTCCAGATATTCAATAAAAACATTGTAAATGAACCATAAAAAATGTAACGCACCCTTTATCTAAATGAAAGGTAATATTGAACAATTGAGTTCATCAGAATGCTATCATTTTTTTCTTCAATAGGCAGTATCACTCAATTCTTTTTTTTGTAACCAGAAAAGATCTGTCAATTGTTTTCAGTATAGGGGTATCCTCCAAAATTGAATATATATTTATATTTCAAACAGAGAGAGTCATCAAAAAACAAAACACGTTATTTCGCCCACAATAGACTGAAACTATGATATCTTAACAAAATATAACTTGTTGGTTTCGAAATATTGCTGGAAAAAAAATCCGGAAAAATGATTTTTTCACCATGCCCCGTATGCAATGCACTATCATCAATAAGATTATAATTGAACATGTTAATGAGTTCCGATCAATACATTTTCATCCTTACTTTGTTTCATTTCGACTAAAAAAACAGTTTTTTTCTTTGTCAATCCTACCCCAATACGACTTTTTTACGAATTTTGGCCGTTTATATCTCAGAAACTAAAAATACAAAATCATTTGAACTCACACTTTTCTCTTATGACCCATCCTACTATAACATAATAAAATTTCAGCCAATTCGACTAAGAGCCAATTTCCCATATGTTTTCGTGCTGGGTTCTTTTCCAGTATGGAACAAAACTGGAACTGATGTTGTCGAAAAAAACACTACTAGGAATCTAACCCGAGAACGCGAAATGTTACAGTCTGGTTAACTAACCACTAGTCCACCAAAACCTCACGTGATTTTCTGACTATACTGCAATTGAATCATTTGTTGCCTTACTTGACAACCCAAGCCCATTCAACTGGCTGAAGAAGGTATATTTCAACACCAATATCAAATCACTTTATGTAGTTAGCTCAAAATCCCTTTCCCATCAATTTTTCATTTTCTGTATCCTTATAGGATTGAATGCGTTGACATATAATTTTGATGGAACCTCGTGTGGTTTTATCGCAAAACAATCTCGAATCTAGTGAAACAGTAGATTCGAGTGATCAGTATAAAACAGCGAGAAGATATTCATCACTCATAATTGCACGAGAGGTTTGTTTTTCATCGAGTAGATTTGGGTTGTTTAATGAGAAACTGTTGTCCAGCAATCAGACGAGAAAAACTGTCAACTATTAAAAACGCGACACCGAAGGTGGAGCGTTTTCAGGTTGATAGTTTTTCGAGTCCAATTGCTAAGGGAAACAGTTTAGAATTTGAACAACACAAATCTTCTCGATATCAATACAAACATCGAGTGTAATTCGTCAGGACAATTTGATAAATAAGAAATTTAAAAACATATCAATGCAAACTTTATTTATTTTGGCAACCAACACCGCGATAATTGATAAACCAATGAATAAGTGAAAAACTACTAGTGCATTTGACGCTGTAAAAGTTGCAGCTAAATTTTGCCGCTGTCAAACTGACAATTGCACTGTGGCATATGCGGTTTTATATACGTGAGTTGTCACTATTTAACTGATCTGATTGATTCTCTGTTCGGAATTTCGGCCATTTGATTGGTTCTAAACTAATGAGGCAAATAGTCGAAGTAAATTAGTATATCATAAGTAGGTACTGTCTATATCTATGGGTTCATTTGTTCAATAGACGAGTCTCAATTTTCGTATTTTCAGACGTCTTTCAGATCTGAATAAGTAAATTTTTTATATTTTCATGAAATTTCTGAATTAAACGGAACCGAAATGAGTTTGGTTAAACCTTTGTCTGTAGATTTTAGGTAGATAACATAAAAAAACTTTTTAACAAAAAATTAAACCGACGGAATACGGAATTGAAAAATTAAAAATTAATGAACCTTCTTAGTCTCAATAACTGGGCTCCTAAACTAATGTAAGTATCCAATTTCGAGTCGGCGCCTAACAAACAAGCAAATGAATTAGGTAAGGCGTGAAATGATGGCATCGAGTTGCGCGGTAACATTCTGATAATTTTTTAAAGTAATTTAATGATCTTCGTTGATTGTTCGTTTGGCGCCGACTCAAAATTGGTTACTTACATTAGTTTAGGAGCTTATTTATTGAGACTAAGAAGGTTACATTTATTCTTTACTTCTCAGTTCCGTATTTCGTTGGTTTAGTTTGTTGTTAATTTTTTTTATTTTTTAATTTTTTTGGCTGAAATCTACCAATTACTATCTACTTGTTTTTTGATAACTTTCGAAATACTTACTTACCCACCCTACTTCAACCATTACCAGTTGACTAATATGATTATCTACTTTTACTATTTGTTGTAATATGAATTATTTTTGTTGTTCTGGTTAGTATATTCCATTACTTTGTATATCATTCCATCCTCTCATAGAATATAATGATTGTGACGGATGTAGGAGAACAAAAATGATGTCAATAGCGATCTGTCATTGTCAAGTGAAAAATAAATTATTTTTCTACCCGTATGGGTGGATAATTCAATTCAGAATCCAAATATGATCAACCATGATGTATACCCAATCTAATAAAAAAAGAATCATCCAAATCGAAGAACCCATTATAAAGTTATGCCTGATCGAATCGGTTAACGGATCAGAATTCAGAGGGTGAGTGATCAATATCCTTAATTTTGCCACCCTTAGGGGTGGATTTCATGTTTAGAATTCGAATGGGGCCAACCTTGAAATACATCCTATCCACTGAAAAAAGAGTTATTGAAATCGGGATGTCTCAGTGAAAAGTTATGCGTGGTCATACATAAAAAAAATATACGCGTCGACTAGAGAACCTCCTCCTTTTTGGTTTCGTCGGTTAAAAATATAAGGTATCTTTGGGGAAGTTTCCTTTGCAAATGACTACGCTATTACTTCATTTTATGCTGCAGATTCTGAATCCAAGTAATGATAAAAGAACGGCAATTCTCAATTTGTACTCGATCAATACTTAAATCAGATCAAAACTTCCCAGAAAATGGAGATGAGAAAAATTGACGTTTTTTCATTATATAAAAGAAGTATTCTCTTCACGATGAGCAAAAATGGGTTATGAAACCAAGTTTATGTCATGTTGCGGTTTGAGAAATAATAATAATTCGTAGTGCTGAATAATGTATATCCAGAACTTTATACGCGACATTTTTATAGCATTCTCCAGAAATATCTCTCACGGGTTTGAGATTCAACGGTTCCCGTGAAATGGCGATGTGGACTCCTCACGTCTCATTTAAAGCCTCTCCCGGTGGATGAGACGCAATAAAGGATAACGAATCAAGACGTGACTGGTAAATAACGGGGAAACCGTTTAATAGGAATGTGTATTTACACTGGTGTAAACTTGTGTATGTGAAAGAGATAAATCCAATTATTTTAGAATTCCAGATGATGCAGAATACTTCCACAAGAAATGATTATGCGATTAAGATTCCACGACGTGTGTTTTTGAAGATTTGTACATTCGATTCTTCTCTCCTACAGGGCATTTCTGTTTTTGTGAGAACCAATAGACCGGAAGCCCATATATTTGTGTTCCACATCACGAGAATCACATTGCCGGGGCTGAAAATGAACTCAAGGAGATCAGAAAAGAAATGGAGGTGAAGGAATCTTCACATCACTCATTGCAAAAGTATGCAAGCCACCCGCAAGCCTGTACCCGGAAGTTGTAATCTCGCAGCTGGATGGACAAACAGACATTAGCGAGGAGGAAGATGCAACAAATATAAGCCCCAAAGACGAGGGAAAAGTCCTACCCGATCAATCAATGAAAGAAGTCGGGAAAAAGGCCGACTTCAAGAACCCGAAAATCAAGTGCCCGCCACGACTCATCAGAAAAGTCAAGCAAAGAAAGCAGCCCCAAGAGAAAAATACTGAAAAAAATAAAATAGGAAAAACTCAAAAACATACCGAAAGATCAGCTGAACAAGATTTCATCCAACAGACTGGAATAAAAACAGCAAAAATACCAATTAAACCCCTCTGGAAACAGAAATACTGAAAATATGTAGAAACGGATACTATGTGAAATTTGTTCATGATGACACATATATCTATGCAACAAAACATGAAGATTTAGAAAAAAATCAAAGAACCCATGAACAATAATGGAACTGCTCTTTAACCTACTCCCAAGAGAGAAAAAGGGCTGTGCTAAAAGGGCTGGACGATATAGAAAACCCAACAGAAATTGAAAAAACACTCGAACATGAGTACAACTTGAGGGTCAAAAACATATACAAAATGAGTAGAACGGCTAGACCGCCTTTTACACGCTTATATATATATATATATATATATTTATATATATATATATATATATATATATATATATATATATATATATATATATATATATATATATATATATATATATATTATATATATATATATATATATATATATATATATATATATATATATATATATATATATATATATATATATATATATATATATATATATATATATATATATATATATATATATATATATATATATATATATATATATATATATATATATATATATATATATATATATATATATATATATATATATATATATATATATATATATATATATATATGGTGTCTGAGGGTTTTCGTGCTCAGAGATTATGACTCTTTTGTCAAAACTATAAAATTCAAGATGGAAGACGAATTTTGTGATTATGGTCTGATTCTATTCAAAATTGGTATGTGAGAGTTTTTGGGGTCCAATATTATGATTCTTTTGTGAAAATTGAAAAATTCCAGATGGCGGCTCCAAAATGGCGGACGAGTTCTGTGATTATGATCCAATTCTATTCAAAATTGGTGTGTGGGGGTTTTTGGGGTCGGAGATTATGATTATTTTGTCAAAATTGAAGGATTCGAAATGGCGGCTCTATAATGGCGGACGAGTTTTGTGATTATGGTCCGATTCTATTCAAAATTGGAAAATAATAGTTTGGAATATTAAATGAAAATAATAATAGTTTAAAAAACTCAAAAACACGCTTTAATAGGAAACAAAACTGAAAAGTTGAAAATAAATGATAGTTTAATAACTAAAGAACACGCCATAATAGAACACTAAACTAAAAAGTAGAAAATAATTTAAATAAGTTTGAAATAAGAATACAGTGATTAACAACAAATCAATTTCATCGTGAAAATGCGTGGGGTGCTTTTTAAGATATTTTCATAATGATTCTACTTTTACCTATATCTGTCCATGAAATATCAACAACAATTGACATCGAGCACCCCACGCTTTTCCACGATGAAATAAATTTGTTGTTGATCACTGTATTCTTATTTCAAACTCATTTAGAATTATTTTCTACTTTTTAGTTTAGTTTTCTATTAAAGCGTGTTCTTTAGTTTTCAAACTATCATTTATTCTAGTGATAATAAGCGAAGAAACTACATTCGAAAAACTCAATGAAGAAATTCAACTTATCATGAACAGAAAGGTGTCATGGAAGCAAAGAAGATCAGAAGCTCTCATAACACTTTGCAGAAACTGCCAGAAATGGGAGCATGTAGCCCTTCATTGCAAACAACTCTCCAAATGTGCGAAATGTGCTCAATATCACACAACAAACGAATGCACAAAAAACTGCAGTAAAAATCATCCAGCTGACTACAGGGGGTGTGTCGCCTACACACAAGCCCTGCAGAGTAGAGGGATGCAACCCCCCATGACTAGAGTAAGCAGTCGCAGACCGTCAACTCGCCCCCTGGGAGGCCAGGGTGGGAGCGCAACCCGATGGTCAGAAACACACAAAAGTCCCGAAGAATCTCAGGACTTGGAAGAAGGAGCAGATGGACCGCCCCCAAGTCAAGAAATTCATAACGCCCCTCAAATCATGGAAGTGCTGCGTGAAATACGCAACATTCTAATATCAAACGCACAAATCGTGAGTCAGATATATGAAATATTCACTCAAATTCTCCAGAGATCCGCACCGCCGTCGGGGGCATGTAGGAACGGTGGATTTATCCACAATGGTCCCTGCACTGCCCTGGGACGTCGTGCCCAGGGGTGGGAACGGCTTACTGGAAAAACATCAATTTCATACTCCAAACTAATATCAAATTAAATAATATCAGATAGACACGATAGCCCGTTGGTATGTCGTGAGCTTTATGTGCCTACTCGACAAGTTGAAAATGGTCTAAAATGGAATTATGTATGATAGCTCATTGGATCCGGAATGAAGCCTAGAAAAATGTGCCAGAAGCGTGTATTAGCACATAAAAAATTGCAAAAGTTATAAACAATTGAAGATGAAAAAAAAATGTCATTTCGTTTTTTACCAATATTTCATAAACTATTAATATTTAAGAAATTTCAAAAAAAAATTCTGAAGGAGAAGGAAATTTCCAATGAAAAACTTTCGACTCCCGGAACTCTATCTCCAATATTTATAATTTTAATTTAACGCTGAAAATGGGTCTCCGAGCGACATTTTCAGATTGCGCGCGCGGCGTCAAAAGCGAGTACGACACATTAATTAATTTATTTAAGGTATTAATTTTATTTTATTTCTTTGAAAAAATTATGGTGTATTAAAAACACTATAAATAATTTATTTCTGTTGAAAATTTTACCTAAAGTTGATTTTTCAACAAGTTAAACGATTGTTAACTAACAAAATTTTCTCGAACTTCGGTCTTAATTGTAAATGAAAAAATTTTTTTAAATAATTGTCGTAAAATGTTTTCGCACCGTATAGCCTTTCTTATATACATACTCAACAAGATCACGCCATAAAAATTAAAAAAAATTCATACTTTGTTCATAATAATTTTTGTACTTCTAAATAAAATCTAAGTAATGTTGTTGAAAATTTTTTTTTTCCAATCATATCGTTTTTTAATTAATACGAGATATAAATTGATTTGCAAAAAAAAAGTCTTGCCATTTGTTGACAATTTTTTTATAAACAAATTGATTCTTTCAATATTTTTGATATTTTTTTTTCCACAACCTCATTATATTACAAATATAAGGATTTTTGATAAAAAAAAATTTCTTGGTAACAATTTTTAATTGTTTATAATAGTTTTTTTTATATTTCTATTGTTCAAATGATTAGTTGAGAAATTATTTTTTTTTTTTTATCATAATTGACACTCCTCTATGAAGTAACAATTTTTTTTTTCAACAATTTCCTTGTTTATTCACTCAACAATTTGTTACAAACAAATTTTTAACTTTGTTAAAAAAAAATCTGAAACTTCTATAATTGACAAAAAAACCATATATATCAAAGTATAAAAAAAATAAAAATTTTTTATTGTATTTGGGAATTGGAACTGGGAAAAATTGGTTTTTTTTTCTATACTTTGTTATTGTACTATTTGTTACTATAAACAATAGTCGAATCAATAAAAGTACTCTTAACTTGAAGATCATTTATTCAATACTCTCCGATACAGGCCGGTACGCTCGATATCGACCGCTACATAAAAACAAGGTTTTTTATGTTGGGCACTCTCACAAGTGTGTGTATACAGAGTGGATATAAATAAATGCTAATATATAACACCTCTTCCCTTATATCTATATTTTTTTTGTTTGTTTGTAATCAACTTATTCTAATTCATATCAATCCCTAATCTATCTGGTTGTTTCATACGGCTCCGACGCCTCAATGTCTTTGGTGAAAAACTTCCCATATTTTTGTTTTCACTATCCACCGTTTTACCATGTACAATTTCACTATTTTCAATTTCACTATTTACAATTTCACTATTTACAGGATTATTATTTACAATGTTTTCCTCACTTAAACTAGATCGTGGAATGATTGAAAGTGGTTCCCTTTTTTCTTCATTGGAATGTTTGACTCTCATTTGATTTTTGTGCCTTTTCCATTTCATTCCACAATTTGTTCTTACATTATACGTTTTTGTACCCAGAACATCTGTGACAACCCCTGAACACCAAGGAGGCGTACCTGATCTGAAATCTCTCACCCATACCGGATCGTTTTCCTTAAAGTACACATCTCTCTTCCTTTTATAATATTTTTTCTGATAATTTTGTTTGTTGTGAACTACTTGTGTAACTGAAGGCATTATTAAATCTAATTTTGAGCGTAAAGCACGACCCATCAATAATTTGCTAGGTTTTTCCCCTGTCGTTGTATAGGGTGTATTTCGATATTGAAAAAGGAAACGATTTATAATCAAATGTATATCTGAATGCGAATCATCATTTTTTGCTTTAAGAATAGAATTTTTCATTATTTTTACTCCACTTTCTCCTAGTCCATTTGTGGCAGGATGATCAGGAGCTCCAGTTGAATGTTTTATGCCACTAACCGATAAAAAAATTTGAAACTCCTCAGAAGTGAAAGTTTTTGCGTTATCCGTGCAAAGCTCATACGGTAACCCGAATCTGGAAAATATTTCCCTGAAAATTTTAATAGTTGTCGTAGCTGTTATATTGCTGACTTCCACACACTCGATCCATTTTGAAGTTGCGTCTTCGATAACTAAAAAATTCTTATTAAAAAGCGGTCCAAAAAAATCCGCGTGCAACCTCGTCCATGGTTCCTTAGGCCAATCCCAAACCGATAAGGAAGCTTTTGGTGGATTACTGGAATACACTGAACAAGAGTTACACATCCTTGCTGTATTTTCAATTTCACTATCCATCGATGGCCACCACACATATGATCGGGCCAACGACTTCATTTTGACAATACCCATATGTGTGCTGTGTAATTCCTGTAATATGTATTTCCTGAATTTTTCAGGAATAATTAAACGATATCCCCACATGGCACAGTCCTGTTCTACAGTAATTTCGTTTTTCGTAAAAGTACGGTTTCAATTTATCAGAAGGACAAAAAACAGGCCAACCGCCCCGAACATAAAAAACTATTTTACCTAGAATGGGATCCGTTGAAGTTTCTCTTTTTATCGCTTTAAAATCGATCGGTAATTTTGATTCTTCCACGTATTGAATGTACGAAATGTTCGTATTTGAATTTAACGAAGTTGGTTCGTTAGGATCCTTTCCTTCATTTATGAAAGATGATCTAGATAAAAAATCAGCCGTATTATTTTCAGACTTAACATATCGTATATCATACGTAAAGCTGATAGTATATGGGCCGCGCCTGTATATAAATAAAATGTTTTCCGTATAGGTATTGGAAAAATTTTTTTACGCCAAATATTATCGCTGCGGCCTCTTTTTCGATCTGAGAATAACCTATTTCCGCAGAATTGAGCAACCGCGAGGCAAAAGCGATTGGTTTTTCTGAATTGTCGTCAAATATATGACTCAAAGTCGCACCTAAAGCAAATTGAGAAGCATCCACCGTTAACTTAATTTGTTTTTTCGGATCGTAATGTGCCAATACTGATGACGACAACAACATATTTTTAGCTTTTTCGAAACTTCGCTTACACTCTGAAGACCAAAACCACGTAGAATTTTTCTTCAGTAAATCATAAAGAGGTTTCATTATTTCGGATGCATTCGGAATGAACTTACAATAAAAATTTACCATTCCTAAAAACGATTTTAACTCGGTTACGGTTTTAGGAACTAGAACCTGCTTGATAGCTGAAACTCTCTCATCCGAAGTATGTAAGCCTTCTTTATCAATTGTGTGACCTAAATATTTGACAGAATTTTGAAAAAATGAGCATTTTTCCTGTTTGACCTTGAGCCCACATTCCTGGAGGCGCTTCAAAACTTTTTCGAGGCGTTCGAAATGTAATTCATCATTTTCGGCGGTTATCAAAATATCGTCCAGGAAACATACCACTCCTGGTATAACAATCATTTGCTCCATGATATTTTGAAATAAAGATGGGGCTGAGGTTATACCATATGGTAGCCTTGTATAAGAAAAAAGACCCTTATGGGTACTCACAGTTACCAGTTTTCTAGATTTTTCCGTCAGTACCACTTGTTGGTATGCCTCCGAAAGATCAATTTTTGAAAACTTCCTACCCCCCTGCAATTGAGAAAATAAATATTCAATGCGTGGCAAAGGATAATGGATTGTTTCCAAACTTGATTCAAGGTTATCTTGAAATCGCCACATATTCTAATTCCGCCATTGGGTTTCAATATGGGAACTATCGGAGTAGCCCATTCAGAAAACTCCGAAGGTATTAAAATTTTGTTATTTACCAAACGTTCAATTTCTTTTTCAATTTTCGGTTTTAGTGCCAATGGTACAGGTCTAGCTTTATAAAATTTTGGAACAGTACCCTCCTTGACCTTCAGGGTGATTTCAAATTTATTAAATGTTCCTAAACCTCCATCAAAAACATCTCTATATTTTTTATACAAGGTATCAATATTCATAGAAAAATTTCCGCCATTACAATAATTTTTTGTATGATGAACATTTTCTACACCAAAATCATCTTCTGCACAAGACACATATTTGATTTTGCCTATACCTAAATTTAACATTTTTAAGCCATTTCTTGAGATTAGTGGTGGTCCTCCATTTTTAATAACATAAGTTTTGAGAATGAAATCCTTTTCTTCAATTTTGATATTCAAATTTAGAAAACCTACAGGTTCGAAAGTGAGACCTACATAATCTTTTGAAGCCAAATCATTTCTGAAAATTATTTTGTCTTGAAAATGTTTCAAATAAAGTTTTTCAGAAATTGCAGCATGAGCAAATCCAGAGTCGGCTTCAAAGCTTATCGGAATATTTTCTACCAATAATTTTACAAAAGTTGGTTTTACATTGCCATTCAAATCCGTTTCAGAGTCCAAACAACGAATATTAAAAATGGAATCATCTGCAATTTCATTTTCTTGTGTTACAGACAAAAAATGTTGGGGCGTTTTTCTGCACACAGGTGCTAAATGACCCTTCACTCCACATTTGTGGCATATACAATTTTTATAACTACACTCGCTATACAGATGGTTTTTCCTTCCGCACACTGAGCACTTAGTAGTTTGTGGTTTGCTTACCATTTGAGTCCGTCCCTGATTCTTACCAACATTGTACGAAGAAGGACTTGGTCTCTCTGAAGGACTCGAACGATGAGCAGGCCGCTGTACCTTCCCTCGTTGGCGATGGAAATTCACCGGTTCCGTCTTGATGTTGACAACTCCCAAACTCGCCCTGGTGCTGTGCTCCTTCAACGCTGATTCCTTGGATAATGCTAATTTCACCATTTTTTTCAGCTTTACCGTAGAATTCGAAGCGTCTTCTTCAAATAATCGGTCCATGATTTTCACATCATTGATGCCAATTACGAATACATCTCGCATAACCGTTTCAAGTTCGTTTCCAAACTCACAATTCGAAGCAAGCTTTTTGATTTTTCCTTCCCAGTCCGAAACGCTTTCATTTGCTTCGCGTCTTGCGGTGTAAAATTTCAACCGTTCAGCAAAGTAAGACTTTACCGGAGCCAAATGATCTGCTAACAATTTACTCAATTCCTCGAAAGCTTTGCTTTCGGGAAGATGAGGAACACACAGGTTTCTTATCAATATGTAACAATTTTCGGAGAGCGTATTTAAAAGAATTGCTTTTTTACGTTCCTCCTCCGTTATTTTATTTGCAATAAAAAACTGCTTAAGTCTCTCGAGAAATACTGAAAAGTCGGAATTCCTCGGATCAAAGGTATTTAGTGAACCCAATAGTCCGACAAACTGTTGAGTTTCCGGCATTTTTAAAGTCTTTCGAAAATTTACTGAATTTCAGTACCAATTGCACTATGTTTCACTTGCACGTGAGTTAACAAAGATAATCGCTCGTCGCCACTGTACTATTTGTTACTATAAACAATAGTCGAATCAATAAAAGTACTCTTAACTTGAAGATCATTTATTCAATACTCTCCGATACAGGCCGGTACGCTCGATATCGACCGCTACATAAAAACAAGGTTTTTTATGTTGGGCACTCTCACAAGTGTGTGTATACAGAGTGGATATAAATAAATGCTAATATATAACAGTTATATATGGTTGTTTTCGTAAATTCAGGAAGTTTCAGAAAAAAAATCTAACAAAGTGAAAAAAAAATTATTACAAATTGGTAAGTTAATAAACAATGGAATTGTTGATAAAAAAAATTTTTTTCTGTTACTCCATAGAGGACTGTCAATTATGATTTTTAGAAAAAAAAAAATCCTCAACCATCATTTAAAAATAGAAATATAAAAAAACATTATAAACAATTAAAAATTTAAAAAACATTTTTTTTCAAAAATCATAATATTTGTAATATAATGAAGGTGCGAGAAAAAAATTTCAAAAATATTGAAATAATCAATTTGTTTATAAAAAAATTATCAACAAATAGCGGGAAAAATTTTTTTTGGAAACCAATTTATATCTTGTATTCATAAAAAAACGATAATATGATGATTGAGGAAAAAACAATTTTTAACAAAATTACTTGGATTTTTTTGTTTTTGTCAAGTACAAAAATTATTATATTATAATTATAGTAGACTACAGGTCCAGGGTTCGTGCCCGGCCAAGTAACGACAAATATTTTCTCATTTTTAATTTTTGTCATTTTTTTTTATTTTATTTTACTTCTATCAAATTTTTACACAAATTAAAATCCTCAAAGCATACAAAAATCATTCAAACTCAAACACAATCCCCTAACTAAACTAACAAATAACACGAACTACACAAATAACAACGCAGATAAAAATTTTACTCAAACTCTACACAAACAAGTAAACTCAAAACAACTACTGAATAACCACAAAAATCAAACTCAGACAAATACCCACAAAACGCCTACAAGTGTAATTAAGTTTTCATGAGCTGTGTTTTTTTATTCGGTGTAACGCAGAGTGTCAGAGCACTGTGCCACCGCTTTTTTCCAGAATTGATCAGCATTGTAAGCATATAGGAAAGAATTAACAAAATAGAATTTTCGTTTAAACAAAACAATTGATATTGCTCTCATAAGCACTTTGCCGGAGGGGAGCGGAAATATTGAAATATCTCAAGGCTAAAACCGGCTACATACCTTGTCACCGCAAAAAGCGGGGGTAAGGCCTTTGCCCTCATAAGAGGTCAAGCTCGTGCACGTTCATCTTATATTATATAATATGTACAGTAGCATTGAGTGTGTATATAGTTAGGTTGAGTCATCTGTATTGGAAAATGTAAATAAAAATTATTTTTGGATTTTGATTGGGTTGGCATTTGAAATTCCCAGACTAACTCAATAGAATGACAAATATTGTGAATTAACTATTGCCGAACAAATAAAATAGCCATGTCGGATGTAGAAACATTTGTAGAAACAAAGTTCAAATAATATAATTTCAACTTACTGTTCGGCACATATTTCTTTGGATGAATGTTTATTGATAATACGCAATTCATCAGTTCACATGATGAAATGATAGCTATAAAAGGAATCATAAATTAATAATAGTTTAAAAACACTAAAAAACGCGCTTTTATAGGAAACCAGACTGAAACAATAGAAAATAAGAAAAAAAATTATTTTATTGGGGTGCATGGTATCGCCTCGACCAACAATAACCTGTGATCTGAGATATTTCTCACTTCACTGCATATATAATTATTGATACCATGCACCCCACGCTTTTTTTTTTTAATAAAACAAATTTTTTTCTTATTTTCTATTTTTTTAGTCTGGTTTTCTATAGAAGCGTGTTTTTTAGTTTTTTTAAACTATTATTTATTTCCTACTTTCGAGTGTGGTTTATTTATAGAAGCGTGTTTTTTTAGTTTTTTTTTAAACTATTATTTTTATCATTTTTTTGCAAATAAAAAAATGGGATAATCTTATGAAATTAGGTAATCATAATCTCCGACCCCAAGAACCCCCACATACCAATTCTGAATGGAATCAGACCATAATCACAAAACTCGGTCGCCAATTTGAAGCCGCCATGTCGAAGCTTTCAATTTTTACAAAAAAATCATAATATTCGACCCCAAAAACCCCTACATACCAATTTTGAATAGAATCGGACCATAATCGCAAAACTCGGCCGCCATTTTAAAGCCACCATTTCGAATTTTTCAGTTTTACAAAAGAATCATAATATTCGACCCCAAAAACCCCCACACATACCAATTTTCAATAGAATCGGACCATAATCACAAAACTCGGCCGCCATTTTGAAGCCGTCATTTCGAATTATTCAATGTCCACAAAAGAATCATAATATTCGCCCCAAAAATTATCACATACCAATTTTGAATGGAATCGGACCATAATCACAAAACTCGTCCACCATTTTGAAACCGCCATCTTTAATATTTCAATTTGACAAAAGAATCATAATCTCCAACCACGAAAATCCTCAGATACTCATTTTGAAGCGAATCACAAAACTCGTACGCCATATTGGAGCCGCCATTCTATTTTTTTTCCACACAAAAATTTCTCAATGCATTGTCACCGGAATTATGTACACCTGCCAAATTTCAAATCATTCGGACGTCTGGAAGTGGGTCAAAATCGCGCCCAAAGGAGTCGGTTACATAACAAACAAACAAACAAACAAACATTCAAGTGAAGCTAATATAAAGCGTGTAATAAAAAAAAATATCGAATTTATAGCGCTACTGCGATATCCTTGTTGAACGGCAGTTGAGCTTGGGCTTCTCGTATTGTTAGGTAAACACCGATACTTTCAATTATCGATAGTAAACGATAGTTAGAATGTTCTGAGGTTAGGTCATGTCGGTTGAACAAAAAGTGTGATTGTAGAATGTCCTAGAGGCCTTCTTGAATGCCAAAGACCTAGAAAATTGGTTATTTTCCATTCAATCATTCTTCAAAGAAATAACGAATTCAAGTTGAATATTCTGATATGTATAAATGAATTTCACTCCTTTACAGTTGCTTCATTGAATTTTAAACAAAATTATTTCTTGGCCCTTTTTGCCCCCAAGTCGCTTGACATAGTTTCTGATGTATTTTAAGCCGATGATCTGGTTGATCTCACCCTTAAGATGAATCGGATCAGAGAATTCATAACAATTCCAAATTTCAACAAAATTGAAAATCGATCGGGGCGATCAAAACATCAGGTCAAGACTAATATACTCACGTGATAACCAGTTTTCTACCTCTCAGCAAAAAAAAGTTAGAGCTGCATAAAGTTGAAAATTGACCCTATTCACCCCGATTTCTATGCGTTCATTAGAAAACTTGTACGCCCCCATTTTAAAATTTTTACTGCAGAGAAATACTCGAGCAAATGGCAACAATAGCTAAACAGCCAAGAAGCGTATATATTGGGGTAACATTTTGGACTTTTTTCTGTATTTACCACCTACTGGTTTTGATATTTCCGTTTGTACATACATAACTGTATTCTACCAAAACTAGTTATTGATCTGTTACACTGCCAGCGAAACTTGAACTTCTCTATGAATACAACGTAATTGTAGAGTGAAGCAATCGACGGCACCCAGTACAGTTAAAATGATACTCAGAAATTACTCCGAACTAGTTTTCCACCCATCTGCAGAACACATAGCGTCTCCCATATATCCTTTGTGATAGACTGAAACATTTTACAGTTATTAGCACAAACTCGGTTTCCAACGAGGATCGGAACAACTCTGGGACAAACTTCATTGCTACAATAATCTGACTGTGAATTGAGAAATTGCCCTGCAAACTTTAGCATGAGCCGTTTTACGTAAATAAGTTTTCTCGTATACTTTGTTATGTAACTTTCGGTATGGAGCAACTTCAGTTCCGTGGGATGTTTGGAACAAAATGTGACTTGATATTCAGACAATATTCCGCTATGGAGGATATGAATTATAGAACATGGAAGCTTAGGTACAGAAATGGCTGAATTAGTGGGGAATCGAGTCGCCATTAAACTCAATATACAGGGCGCGTCAAAATTATGAAACAAATTCGATATTTCGCAAGCCATGTACTTTTGACAAAAATCCTGAAATAGGTCGATTTTTATTTTAGAATGCCGATTTTTTTTTGTATATTTTAAAGAGGTTATGTCACTGGTGGTGACGTATTCGGTAATTTTTTTAAATTGGAATAGATGTGTTGTCCTCATCTGAATAATAATTAATTAGATATTTTTTCACAGGGTGAACAAACATTAATATTTCATTTCAATAAGAGAATAACTTCATATCCAACAAAAAAGAACTGTTAAATAAGATGTTCGAAATGCCATCCACCAGTCTCTTGACAATAAGCGAATCTACGGACACATTCCTCTTGCACATTGCGAATAACTTCCGGAGTAATTCTGTTAATTTCGATCCTAATTCGATTTTTCAACTCTTGTAGATTTTGCAGCCTATCTACATAGACCTCTGATTTCAAATAACCCCACAAGAAAAAATCCAGGGGCGTAGGATCTGGAGATCTTGGGGGACACTCTATCGGTCCGCGTCTACCAATCCACCTCCTAGGAAAACAGTGATTGAAAAACTCGCAAACATCACGTGCATAGTGCGGGGGTGCACCATTTCGTTGCAACCATACTTTCATTTGGTGAGTTAGGATTGTTGGCGTTTGGAAAAATATCGGCAAGGCTAGGTATGAGTTCATTTCTTGAAAATTCCAAGTAACGCTCCCCTGTGAGATTTCCCTCCGAAAAAATACGGGCCAATAATCCTGTCGTTCATTATCCCTGCCTAAACATTGACTTTCTGAGGGTATTTAGTATGCCCGTCCATCATCCAGTGAGGATTATCCCTACTCCAATATCTGCAATTCTGACGATTCACTGAACCATTTAGGCGAAACGTAGCCTCATCGGAAAACAGAATTTGTTTTATAAAACGTGGATTGCGGTTACACAAATCCTGCATTATTTCACAGAACTCCACATGGCGATCGGGATCATCATCATTGAGTTGTTGATGTAGCTGTACTTTGTATGGATGGTACTTTTCTTCTGTTAGAATACGTAATACAGAACTTTGGGATATGTCAAGGTCTGCTGCAATTTGTCGTGAAGTATTGTGAGGATTATTCTCTACACTGAATAGAACATCAACATATTCGGGATATGTTTGACATGACAGTTTCTTTAATTTTTCCTCAATCCTACTGACTGTTGAACGACTGATAGGTCTATTTGGATACTTCCATTGAACAAGTCGCATACCTCTTGCTAAGTTCTGGTTCTATCTCCGCATCCAATAAAAATCAAAATTTCTATGCGTTGGGTTTCACTTGAAGTAGCTATAGTTTACTTTCAGAACCTTTTCACTTAGAATTTGTGAAGAATATTTGTGATATTTCAACTGACATTTATTTGACACTAACTTGCCTTATATGGCATTATTTTGTGATTGTCTTTTTTTTCATTTTAGATAAAGAAATAGCTAACTATCAATATTTGAAAAGGATCCATTGGAGTAGTAGAGCACTGACTCACTAGTCTGCCAGGGCAGTCTAAGGGATTAGAGCCTTGGCTCAAAAAAGGAAAATTTTGCATTTTTCAACGCGCTTTTATTATCTTTACTTGTAACTAAATAACTCACAATGTAATGAAATCTTGGAAGTACTTATTCACCCACTTCCAATCTTCCGAATAATCTGAAATTTGTCACACATATCAAGGACCGATGACAATACAAGAATTTCATAATCATAATGTTATAATAATAAAAATATATTTTTCCAAACGCCAACAATCCTAACTCCCCACCAAATGAAAGTATTTGGTTGCAATAAGATGGTGCACCCCCGCACTATGCACGTGATGTTCGCGAGTTTTTGAATAACTGTTTTCCTGGGAGGTGGATTGGTAGACGCGGACCGATAGAGTGGACCCCAAGATCTCCAGATCTTACGCCCCTGGACTTTTTCTTGTGGGGTTATTTGAAATCGAAGGTAAATGTAGATAGGCCGCAAAATCTACAAGAGTTGAAAAATCGAATTAGGATCGGAACTAACAGAATTACTCCGGAAGTTATTCGCAATGTGCAAGAGGAATGTGTCCGTAGATTTGCTTATTGTCAAGAGACTGGTGAATAGCATTTCGGACATCTTATTTAACTGTTCTATTTTGTTGGATATAAAGTTATTCTCTTATTGAAATAAAATATTAATTTTTGTTCACCCTGTAAAAAAATATCTAATTAATTATTATCATTGAATGCAGTATTGAAAGGCCTTTCAGATGAGGTACCACAAGACATCTATTCCAATTTAAAAAAATTACCGATTACGTCACCATGTCAGAACCAGTGACATAACCTCTCTAGAATATACACAAAAAAATCGGCATTTTAAAATAAAAATCGGCATTTTAAAATAAAAATCGACATATTTCAGGATTTTTGTCAAAAGTACATGGCTTGCGAATTATCGAATTTGTTCCATAATTTTGACGCGCACTGTATAGAAGGCAGTAACACTTATTGAAACTTCACTATTATATCTTTCGAGATGTACGTCATATATATTTTGAATTTCGCATGAATATTGTTGGTGCGATATACACTGCTTTTTAACCGACGAGAGAAAAAGAGGAGGTTCTATAGTCGACGCCTATAACTTTATACAGAGTAGCCCAATTTTGATGATTTTTTCGAATGCACCCTCTAAGGGTGTGGAAATTGGGGATGATTTTTGGTTCACCCACTGAATTTTCACTTTTTAACCGATTCTACCATGCATTGTACTGGATTATCCAATTTGGATGTTTTTTTTTTCAGGGTATGCTTCGGAGTTGGTCCTATTGGTATTTGGAAAAAAATACACCCCTAAGGCTGGAAAAATAGGGGATGATTCATTGATTTTACACCTGTGAACCGATTTTGTTGAATCTTGGCAAACATATGTAGTTCTGATGACACTACAACATAATGGGGGCCCAGAGTTGATCTGATGATGAAGACGGAAAACAGTCGAGGGATCTCCCCAACGGTTTGGGGTAATATGTACATATACAGGGTGTCCGGGGAAGAAACCGACAAAACTTATGGGGTTATAGGGACTGCCAATATGACAGCAAAATTCCATATACAAATGTCCAAAACCACTTCGGTACTGACATACAGAGTGATTTGTGAATTCAGACAAAAAATTCAATCCGCTATATTAAACAGGGATTAGCCGATTTGGTTTAAATTTGGTACATGAATTGAACTGAAAGGCTTCAACAAGTAGCCCTTCGAACGAAACCAATATCAGGACCGGAATATTCGTTTTTTCCATGTTAAATTCTTGTAAGAATAACTCACCCTGTATAATAATTATCAGGAATCTGAGTTCATAATCGAAATCTACGGAAGAAATCGTACAGGAACTTGTTGAAGATGATTCTGGCATCATTTCAGTTATTCCGTAATAAAATATTATTTTAAATTTTTTTACTCAAATTAAGTGTCTGATTAAGTACCAGCAAAATTGGATTAATATAATAAATATTCTCGAAACTAAGACATAAATATTGTTATTCTTTTTAATTGGTTCGTAATAAAATTTTATAAAATATTTTCGTAACCCAAAAAAACTGAAGATAAATTCGTATCAGGACCGGAATGAGTTTTTTTATGTTATGTTCCTGTAAGAATAACTGACCTAGTATAACAATTATCAATAATCTGATCGCAGATTCGATATCTACTGAAAAAGCGTATAGGATTTTTTAAAAAGGACTGGACTGAATTTTTTGCAAATTATATTTGCTTACTAATGAATTTGAATTAATGAAAAAACAACACAACGCACAATAATTTTTTGTAATAATCATAACAAAAAAAAAATCGTCAAAAACTTTCACTAATATTACATTAAATTTTCAAAGTTAAGCCTTCCAGCATCAATACATTTTTGAGAGCGTACCACTAGATGATTCACTGACGTCCGAATTATTTGAGGCTTATTTCTAACACTATTACATGCAGCAGTAATTTTCTCTAATAAATGTTATCTATTTCTCATTTCTTCATTATACACTTCTGATTTTAAATGACCTCAAAATAGTAGTCTAGGGGTGTTAAATCAGGGGATCGCGGTGGCCAATTTACTGGACCTGCATGGCCGATCCATCTGCTGGGGTAAGTGGCATTAGGATGTTTTCTAACGAATTGAAAAGTGAGATCCAGCACCATCATGCTGAAACCACATACCACGGGTATTTAGACCTTGCAATAGATCCGGTAAAGTATTGGCCAACAATTTCAAGTAAACATTACCAGTTAACCGGCCGTCAGGTACGTGAGTTCCAATCAAATGATTATTGAGGATTCCACATCATACATTGACATTAAAACAGTATTGGCAGTTTTTCTAAACAATTGTATGTAGGTTTCCATCTGCCCAAATATGCACATTTCTGGTATTGTCAATTCCATCCCTGTTATGGATGCAAACCATTTTCTTTCAATGTTTTTCATACACGCATACGAGGTAGCGGCAATTGCCTTCTTATTCTCTCTACGCTCCTAGAAGGATTATCATTTATGGCGCCCAGTATTTGCTCTTCGTGATGAACATTATTTCTTCGAGCATCTCCTCGTCCTCTTTCTGATGGAACTTCTCCTTTTTCCCTGATACTTCGAAGTACCTTAGCAAATGTTCAATGATGTGGTACGCGACGATTAGGATAGCGACGTCTGATTTCGCTTCTTGCAGACTGGCCATTTCCTTCGCAAAGCCCATACACAAACAAAATATCTGCGTATTAGTGAAATGAAACGGCATCATAAAAACACACTAAGAACTATAGTTCAAACCTAAGATCACTAGATTAATGAATGAACACTAACGCTAATCACAGATAACTAAACAATAGTTTTTCATAATGAAATGCGGGATTTGACACTTGACACAAGCCTACTGTATTCAGATAAACATTGTAAGCTACTGATATGAATTTATTTTTCGTTTTTTTGGGTTATTTTGAGTATTTTATAAAATTTTACTACGAACTAATTGGAGAAAATAACAATATTTATGTCTTGGTTTCGTAAATATTCATTATATTAACCCCATTTTGATGGTACTTTATCCGACAATTAATTTCTTGAGTGAAAATTTTTAAATAATAATTTATTACGGAATAACTGGAAGGGTGTCAAAAACTTTTTCAACAAATCCCTGTAGCATTTTTTCCGTAGATTTCGAATTTGAGCTCGGATTCCTCATTATTATCATACAGGGTGAGTTATTCAACATGTTAAAAAAAATATAATACGGTCCTGATATTGGTTTCGTTCAGAGGTTTGCTTTTTGACGTCTTTCAGTTCAATTAATGTACCAAATTCAAACCAAATTGGCTAATCTCTGTATTTAATATGGCGGATTGCAATTTTTGTCTAAATTCACAAATCACTCTGTATGTCAGTAATGAAGCGGTTTTGGACATTTGTATATGGCATTCTGCAATCACATTGGCGGTCCCTTTAACCCCATAAGTTTTGTCGGTTTCATCTCTGGACACCCTGTATAACATGTTCTGACTAACTGACTCACTGATTGAGTGACATACGATCAACGCCCAGACCAAACCGCTGGACCTGAGAGCAAACATTTTTACAGCATATTTTTTTGATATTTCACCCCTAACGGGGTGAAGAGGTTGAAAGTAAAAATACAGTAGGTTTTGAAATAAGACTCATGGAAATTTGTATTTGGGCTTTTCTTCATCAATGAAGGTAAATGTGTTAGAGAGGTTTTTGAAAATTGAACCGCAAAGGGGTAAAATGTGGGTTGGAAGTCTGTATAGTTAGTTTGAAAATTAGGATCTTAAAAATTGGTATTTGGGGGTCTAGCGGTGTTTTTGGAAATTTAACCCCGTCCCCAATTTTACCCCTTAGGTAAAATGGGGGTTGAATTGAGAATGGAAGTTCGTATAGGAGTTCCGTTAGTTTTTTAAGTTGAAGTCATAAAAATTGGTATTTGAAGTCTTTGTTACAAATAGAAGAAATATGTATGTCAGTGTTTCTAGAAATCCTATCTCTATATGGGTGAAAGTTTGTATGGGGGTTCCGTTAGTTTTCAAGTTAGGGTCATTGAAATTGCTATTAGACGTATTTGTAAGGGATGAAGAAATACATGTTTCACTGTTTCTATGAATACAACCCCTAGGGGGGCGAAAGTTTGTGTGAGGTGTAGTTGGCGAATGTGGCCTTTCAATAAAACAAAATTCTTTGGACAGTTATAGTTATACACTAATAGTTAGTAGGTGGCAGTGGATTCAGAGTGAACGATAATGTGGATGACATACAAATTGAGTGGTCCAACATTAAATTACAAATATAAAAAAGACATAAAAGCAACATGGAATGTAACAATACCACTCTCCATGACCACTCGTAACCACGTTTGCTCTCCGTGTCTGCCCGTTCGGGTAGCTGTCTTACTGATATTGACTCCAAGAACGCTCGGCAATTTTTTCTTCGGCTCGAGAAGCTGTTCAGCTTTCTCTGGCGATGTGCTCACAAGCCTCTCCATTTGTCTTCATATTGGAACCTCATTCCAGTGGGTTCTGACTTGGTTGCCTTCCCAGCGTCGAAACTCTTCCTCAATATTGTAAACATCAATGGCCTTTTGACCACTCCCTGTTTTCATATAGAAAAATGATAATAACTCACCTAACAAGAAGAAATTTGTATTTTCGAAACTTTTTTCTGGACACTGTCACCAGTTGTAATGAGTAACAGGTCTTCATAATATAGTTAATCCCTCAAAATATGATCTTCTGACAATATTTTCTGGTTTCCATCTATTTTTGAATTCACATTTTGTTTTGTGTTACTTCTAAATCAGAATGACTTATTCTCATTGGACTCAATTCATTTTTTCCTCAACTAGTTACTTCCACTCCAGCCCTTTCGTTCATCTTAGATCTATCAGTATACCATGCATTCCTTCTTAGTTGAAGCCCGTTCGTTGTGAATAAATGGTGGTTGCTCCTCACCACACCACAATTCAATTGTCATGCCTAGCTGGCATAATGTTTGATGGGTTATACCTGTATTCTGGGAAAATAATTTCCAGAATCTTCAGATATCCAATCAGTTTTCTAACTTTCAAGTTTGATTTCTGTCAGACCGCTTTCCTCATTACACACGAGTGCAGTGGCGAAAGGCTCAGCATCACCTCTACTGCTGGTATTAACGATAATACATGATACTCACATTTTTCAGTATCTCATAGGATGGGCTGAATCGTACCAATAACCGTCTCTTTGTCTCTCCAAAGAGACCGTTATTGGTACGATTAGATGAGCACAAGAAATGGACTCAACGTGGAAAAACATCAAAATCGGAAATCGCTGACCACGCCTGGACTGAGCACCATCGAGTTCTATGGGACGACGCAAGTGTTCTTCTAGAGAGGAGCATTGGTTCAAATGAGAGTTCAAAGAGGCCGCCTACATCGAAGCCGATAACGCCTTTAGTCAACGAAGCGTTGAGATCAAGAACGTATGGAAACCACTGATTGCTATTCCTGGCGGGCTGCAGAGGCACGAAACTTCACGCACCACAACACCGCGCGGAATTACACGCATTACTGCACATGAAGGAATTACACGCATCATTGCACCGATAGTCATATAAATTGGTGAGTAGCACCTAAACTTGTCAGTATTCACCTGAAGACGATTGCATTGGGACGATGGACGTCCGAAACGATGGTTATCAAGTCACCACATCGTCTACAACCTTCAAACAAAAAAAATCTTGATGAAACGACAAATTTTGAGATGGAATGGAATATGTTATGGAAGGCTGACCGGGGCCATTTTGTCTGACAGCAACTGTTAGAATTGAAATGGGAGATGTGATTCAAGAGGAATATCTTCAGAACTGAGATATGTCAGCCACTTTCCTGCATCTTTCTCTCTCAACCTATATGTGTGGATATCACTCCTCTTCTCCTGAATATTGTATATGAAATGATAAAAGAAACAGGGCCTTCGTTATATTGTTTTGTGCATTTCTATGAAAATATCCAAACAGCGATTGTTGATATTTTCTTCGCGTAAATATTCATATACACGGAGTTTCTATATTTCTAGATCACTTCACCGGAATACGAAGATTGTTTTCTCCAGGAACTCGATGCGATAAATCCATGTACAGACAATCTGATGCATTATTCCAAACCTGAATTCAGGATGGCAGGAGGAGTTCACTCTGAATAATATACAACTACCGTTCACTCCCTAACCTAGTTTTCATTTCGCGGTGCTTCCGTTACTCCGGTGGATTATTTATAACCCCAATAGAATAATGCGATAGAAGCCCAACTCTTGAGACGCGGCATAGTCTTGGTAGAGGTTTAATAGGGGAAACAAAGGCCAATTAGTCCATACTGTGGAGTATCTGAAAATGAAATACTCACGGTCGAACCTGGAATGACTGTTGTCGAGTTTTCGAGGTTATAAGTTCTGTTGTCAATGTATAAAACTCTATCGGAGTCAACAACTGTAATAACAGCAATCACAAGTGGAGAGACGGGGTGTTTACAAAGGTGTGGTATCTTTTCCAATAGGATATAAAACTTGTCGAAATATATCAACAGCTGATTCACATACGCAACAATCAGAGGTTTTTCATAATTCCTGATCAAATAGATTAGAGATTGAAATCGAATGTCTACGCACTATCTATGGAACGGCGATAGAAATGGATCAAATCAAGCAGATATGTTTGTTATGGTAGCAACCATTATTTTACTGGTGAGTAGGTTCACAAATAGTTGAATAATTATTAACACGAATCTTTCTTCATATACAATACATGGTGAGTCACGAGTACTTCGACAAACTTCCGGAGGTGATTCCTAACAATATTCTAATATCAATTGTTCGAATAAATATATTTCCGGAAACGCTTCGTTTTCAAGATACAGGGTGTTGAAGTTTCATTTTTATTTTAGTTTGATTCAAAAAACTTTCGAAATACCGACCTTGATTGAACTAAAATTGGTATCGCGAAGTTTTTTTGAGGCGTGGAATTCGAACCTGATGTCATCATTGCTCTTACTCCTAGGATGCGTCCCTTAGATGTCTTTCTTTTTTTTGAAGATTCATAACTTTTCTGAGCGTACTTCTAGCACATTTTTCTGTGAAAAATCAATTTCCCACCATATCTACGTAAAAAAGCTAATTGTTACTAGTCGCTATAAGCAACCGTTCTCTATATATTTGGACTTGAAAATTTCAAGTCGAATATCTGATAATCAATGCATGTTGATGTTATCACCATTATTCTGCATTTTTCGCAAGATTGCTTAGGAAATGAATTTGACGTTGAAGTAAGGAGTTTTGGTAATTACATATCATGTGACAGTTGAACGTTTTGTTATTTTGTTGAAATATCTGTAAGTTTTAAAACACTAATTTTGAAAATATTGATTTTTCAACAATAATGCTCATTTAGCCGATATGCATTCCGTTTATGGCCTTGCGGATGGAAATGCACGCGAAGCAAGACGTATTTACTGGGAGCGATTTCCTAAGCGCGTACTGCCTTCAGCTCCAACATTTACCAGTCTCCACCGTAGTTTGGCAGAAACAGGTAGCTGTGAGAGGGCAGCTGATATTATTGGAAGACCACGAGCAGTCCGAACCCCAGAATTGGAAGAAGCTGTTTTGAACGCTCTCGAGGAGAATTCAGAAACAAGTACAAGAATGATTGCTGAAGCTCTCAATTCTACTCAGTCCACAGTTTGGAGAATTATCCACGATCAACGATTTTATCCATACCATACTCAAAGGGTTGGTTGGTTGGTTGGAAGACGAGCTTGGTTGGAAGACGAGCCAGAGACAGGGTTGGCACACAGCTTTCCCTTGACACTGCGACCAGCTGGGGTCTATTATATCACTCTGTTGTCAGTGGTTTCTCATTCAAACAGGTTTGTGCCTTTAATTAGGTTTGATAGCCTGTTAATGAGGTTCTTCGGATTCATGCCTGTTTTCGGGCTGATCTCTCCAAAGGTTCTGTTCGCCTTCTACTTAGGGCGTCACAGTCGAAGATAATATGAGAGGCTGTTTTCTCCTCTTCATCAAATAGCCTATACTCCACGGTTTCCCTGCGTACTCCCATGGTGTTGAGGTGTTTTCTTAGGCCGCAGTGTCCAGTCAGCAGACCTAATATAATACGTGCCTTCGTTCTGTTCAGGTTCAGAAGGTCAGCCGTCAGGGTCCGGTTGGGATGCCCTACCATGACTTTGCTGTGTATTTACCCACTCAAAGGGTACAAGCCCTTTTGCCACGAGACTTTCCCCAACGCAATACTATGTATCAGTGGTTTTTGAGAAAATTGGCTGGAAATCCTGAATTTTCAAGACGAGGCAAATTTTTTCCGAAATGCTATCCAAATTTCAAACAACCATATTTGGACTCTGAAAATCCGCACGCAGTTAGTGAAAGACATTATCAGGATCAATTTTCTGTGAATGTATGGGCGGCAATAATTGATAATTACTCGATAGGTCCTTTCTTTCTTCCGTTCCGACTGAATGGCGCAACTAACAGAGACTTTATAGAAAAATGAATTGCCGGGAATACTTCAGAATGTACCAATAGAAACTCGTATCCGCATGTGGTTTATGCATGATGGGGCTCCGGCCCATTTTAGCGTTGTAGCCAGGGAATTCCTTAACACTGTCCATCCAAATCGATGGATCGGTAGGGGTGTAGAAGAACCTAACCAGGCGTGGGCACCAAGGTCCCCAGATGTTCATTTTTGGAGACATTTGAAGTCACTAGTTTATAAAACTTGAAGACTGAATGCCTGTATCTTCGCTGAAGGTGGACAATTTGAACAATTTATTCGAATAAAATTCAGTTTCTTTTATTTTATTCAATTCTACATATTCAAAATTTCTTGAAAAGAATTTGAAATTTATTAAACAAATACAGATTTTGATACAATACTATTCAAAGAGTAAAATGAATAGAATTTGGCGCCCTACAGAAAGAATCTTACTGAACTAAAATTCATTTCCTCAGAAAATTCTTGTAAAATGCAAAAAATGATAATAACTTCAAACGATCGAATAAATCGATGAATAGTCCATATATCTAGAAAACAGGTTCTTATCGACTCAAAGGTAGCTTTTACGTAGATATGATAGAGATATTGATTTTTCACACTGAGAATGGCTAAATTACGCTCAAAGTTATGAATCTTCAAAAGACGTAGGTTGCTCTTAGGTACATCTATTAGACAAAACCGGTAGCTTTTTTTAATCGGTCATATGATAATGATAAGTTAGATATTGATTTTTCGATTCTGAGAAATTAGTGCTCAACAAGAACATCAATGACGTCCACCATCACCTACAGACGAAAAACCGGATATTCTGGCTCTAACAGAAACACAAGTAAACTCGTCCACCAACAAGGTCCATATGCTTTGTCCTGGTTACGAACTCCATTCTCGATTCAGGTTCAAAGGTGGAGTCTGCCTTTACGCTAAGGCTAACCTTTCATGCCAGCGTGAGAGAGTTTGGAACCGAAAGACTTTGATGTGATGTGGTTCAAGCTATCTGATATCAAACTGACTGAGTTCTCTGCTACCTTACCTATCACCTAATGAACCTTCATATAACGACCTCTTTGAGTTTTATCACTCAAACTGGACTACATTCAGGAGAACCATCCAACAGCTGAAACCATAATCATGGGAGACTTTAATGTACATAACGCTGCCTGGCTCAAATTCTCTAACAAAACAGATGATGCGGGTCGTCAAGCCGAGGCCTTCGCCATCACTCATGGTCTAGAACAACTGGTCGAGCTACCAACCCGCATCTCTGATTTCAACAACCAGTCTGCCAATACACTAGATCTTTTCCTCACCACCAATCCTGACCCGTATAAAATAGAAGTTTGTGCCCCACTTGGAAACTCTGATCACACCCTCATCTCCACAACATGATTTTTCCATTTACCATCGAGCTGCACAATACCACCCCGTCTCATGTGGCATTACAATTCGGCCGACTGGGAAGGTCTTCGTATGTTTTTCTCAGCGTTTCTGTGGAAGAGAGTTTGTTTCTCTTCAGTAGATCCAACACGTTGTGCTGAGACAATTTCTGAAATCATCATGTTGGGAATTCAAATTTACATACCGAATACCGAAAGAAGAACATCATCCGATAAGACCTGGTTTAACAGAAACTTTTCTAGAGCTGTGGCTTCCAAACAGGCAGCATACCATCGATGGCTAAAAAATCCGGGCCCTGAGACCAGAGCAGCCTATGTCGAGGCTAGAGGCATATTCAAAGAGACAATAGAATGCTCAAAAGATGCCCACAATGCCAAAATAAGATCAAAATTTGCTGAATGTCCTAACGGATCCCGTTCATTTTGATCTTTCGCCAAAGCTGTGGGAAGAAACTTCACTTCCAGCTCATTTCCTCCTCTAACCAAAGAAGATGGAACACTAGCAACGACTGCCCAGGAAAAAGCCAATATCTTTTCGCACCTATTTGCTGGAAATTGCACTCTGGATTCATCGGGAAAACAACCCCGAACATTACACTATTGACAGTCACATGCCCGAGATCACCTTTCGCCAACGTACTATCAGAAATATTTTGCTGGGTCTCAACACCAACAGGGCCTGCGGATCTGACGGAATCCCGCCGATTGTTCTCAAGAAATGTGCCTCCGAGCTAACACCTGTTCTTTGCAAGTTGTTCAACCACTCTTACAATTTGGGGGTATTTCCGTCCAATTGGAAAATTGCAAGAGTACAGCCAGTCCCTAAAAAAGGCAAAAAGGCCCTACCTAGCAACTACAGACCTATCGCACTGCTATCTATTATTTCAAAGGTCATGGAAAAAGCCATCAACATCGAGCTCATGAAATATCTGGAAGACTCAGGAATTGTCAACGATAGGCAATATGGCTTCCGCCATCAGAGATCAACTGGTGACCTGCTCGCTTACGTCTCACATATATGGCAGCTATCTATTGAGAAGTATGGAGAAACTTTAGCTGTGGCATTAGATATCTCCAAGGCGTTCGATCGAGTTTGGCACCAGGGACTCCTCGCCAAGCTTCCGTCTTATGGCTTGTTCCCTCAGCTGTGTTCTCTGCTTGCTAGTTTTCTCTCAAACGGGTCTCTCCATGTAGTGGTCGATGGAGTTTCATCTGACACTCTACTCATAAATGCTGGTGTTCCGCAAGGATCTATTCTCGCACCAACACTATTTCTACTTCACATCAACGACCTGTTGAAAGCAACTTCATGTCCAGTACACAGCTTTGCCGATGATAGTACCCTCCATACAGCTTTTTCTTCCAGGGCTCCTATATCAGCCCGTGAAACCAGAAATGAACGAGGAAGAAATGTTAATAATATAAATATGGACTTAGCAACAATTCTCGAATGGGGATCTAATAACTTGGTAGAATTCAATGCAAACAAAACACAAGAATGTCTTTTCTCTAGGAAAGCCGATCTCACTGTGCCTAACATAACTTTGTCAGGAGTAACCATACCACTGAAGTCATCCATATCGATGCTCGGTATTACTATCAGCAATAACCTCTTCTGGGGAAAATCAAGTGAGGTCCATTGCCAAAAGTGCATCCAAAACTTGGTTTTGTTTCGTGCCAAGTGCTATTTCACCCCCACTCAGCTGTTTATGATCTATAAGGCACAGATCCGACCTGTCCTGGAATACTGTTCCCATATTTGGAGCGCGGCACCTAAACATATCTTGAGGCTATTGGATTCTGTCCAAAAAAGGGCAATTCGTCTCGTCGGTGATACCCCGCTTACAAACTCGCTCACTTGTCTGGAACACCGTAGAAAAATTGGCGATTTGTCTCTGTTTTATAGATATTTTCATGGGCGATGCTCTTCTGAAATATCAACAATCGTTTCTGCTTTGGCAGTCTCTTCGAGACTAACCCGTCAAGTTCAGACATCACACCCCCCAGTTGTCACTTTGGAGACCTGCAGAACATCACTTTCCAAAGACTCGTTCATCCAACGAACAGCGAGGCTTTGGAACTCATTGCCTAGGGAGGTGTTCCCCGAGGCATACAACCTCCAGAAATTTAAGAAGAACACCAACTCCTACCTTCTTTCCCTTGGTTCCCACGATGTTCTCTGAACATTACAGGATATCCCTTTTCGTGGGAACCAGAACATAAAAAAAAGGTCAGTATAACGGGAGTTATTTGAAAAAAACAAAAATAAAAATAAAACTTCACCACCCTTTATCTTGGAAACGGAGCGTTTCTAGACATATATTTATTTGAACAATTCATATCAGAATATTGTGAGGCATCACCCCCTGAAGTTTGTCAAAGTACTTCTGACTCACCCTGTATAACAAGATCTGATATTTTGCCTGCTGAAAATATTGGCAATATAATATACGAAAGCATTGTTGCCTAGCAATAGCACAACACATCTGCATAGGTGAAAATCCAGAACGTTTCAGCGCGAGAGATTTTTTATGCAGATGTGGAGTTCTTTTGGTCTTGGCAAAAATGCTTCGGTATGAGTATTATAGAGCTGGAATTTAGCCATCAGAATATCAGGTCGATATATATTCGTCAAGACAAATGAAGACTCAATGATTGAAAGAACAGTATTCATAATTAAGTGCATGCCTTGAACCGGTAATTGTTTCAGAAGTCGTTGCCCTTATTCGTAGGTCTTATTTTTCCAATTATATTGAAATTATGTTTTTTGTTACTATAGATATGGCTCGGGTGACGATGCACTACTGTGACAACTAATTTTAATCAGCTCTTTCACTTGGACTCCTACCTCGGCCATGTGGGAAATTATTGTTGAGCGACTGGAATGATTGGTGATTTCCTAATTCTCAGTATCCAATTCCTATTTTTGCTGACAATTCATTTTCCAAAAATATTTTTTCCAACAGATAATACCTATGCCATGATGACTAGATCTACCATAGTAAGATATATCTGTTACATTTCTCATTGATGTGCTCAGAAATTCATTCATTCACTTCAATCGACAACCCCTATTGAAAACTTTAGCGACATCTAACCGTGGGCAATGGAACAGTCATTACGGCTGAGAAGAATGTGAGCGAACGCAGTTATTCTGACAGCACGATTATGTCAAGAAGGAATGAACATGCCATTCTCGTCCCTCTATCGAGCTTGCTGTAATTAAGATAACTTGGTTCAGAAACTTGTCGGCCATGATTCAATGTAGTAGAATATGTTCATGTTGAACTATAAATGAATAAGAGCATTTTTTCTTCTTTACGAGGTTATTTCGAATCAGTGAAATATAGTGACATCAGACAAGGTATGTAGAGTTATTTTTGACCAATTAAGATATAAGTATTTAATCTTGGAATATATTTTTAATGAGAACGTCAGATAATTCTTAACAAAGAAAATGATATCACAAGTCATCTTAGTCAATTGTTCATTAAACAGCGATTAGATTTATTCAGCTCAATCTGATAATCAATTACAGTGCCGTTCAATATATATTTTTTCAAGGAGTTCAGTTAGAATCATGGATGCCACATGTGATATATCAGATTGAAGAAGATATCAGTGTCCGATCTTATCTGATTAGATTGCTTCCCCTGACAAGGCTTTATTGGGATTTAAGAGGGTTTCACAAATATATGATATCACTTAAACTGTATTTGGTATGATATAGTTGAATAATATATATTTTTCATGATTTTATATTCGAATATATCTTTGGTATGTTTCCATATTTGGCGATAATTATCACCAAGCTGTGATTTTGATGCAGGTGAAGCGATAACGCATATATATTCATGTATATATTTAATTCTTGGAATTTGGAATATTGTTTGATTTTATAGAAAACTTTCTGAAGAGGTATTTGACGATTGGTCAAACATAGTTCTCATATGCTTCCTCTTGGATATCATTGAAATTGAAGTCATTTCCGTATAATTCTGAGTTTTTCATTCTTTGTGAAGTATAGTCTTGGCTGCTCAAGATCAGAATGAATTATCTATTCTTCATATAGAACGAAGATCAATTTTAATCAAATCATAAAATAATTCTTCAATTTCAGTATTGAATATTACTGTCAATTCTCGTCACAAGCTGATTTGTATGCTCAATTAATTCAAGCAATAATCTCTTGATGAGATCACACTCATTTGTAACAACTATGAGTTGAGGAGTGCATTGAAAAATTCCAAATTTCAAGAAGTTGAATCCTTATATATCAAATTCTGACACAGACAATATAGTTCTTCATGTTATATTGCTGAGAACACATTCCATGGACCAGAAGCTGATGCTTGTGTCCACCTGATCGGTTGCCCAGCAGCTATGATTGCGAGCCAACAACTACGTGAAGTCTAGCTACGTGCTACACAAACTACAATGAGAGTTACATCGTCATCGATAAACCGACAGGTCCAGCGAACAAAAACAATATTGCTTTTCTTATTTTGGAAACTAAATAATTTCTACACTCAACAAATATATGTACCTATATATTTGATACATATTTGTTAATAACTGGAAAATGGTGTATATTTGATACATATTCGTTGATAACTGGAAAAAATTATGAATATTTGTAAATAGATCAATATGAGTTTGATATTTGTTTTATTGTTTCAGTTATTTACAGAAGGAAACGTTATTTGATTTACATATTATTATTTTTTTTTTTATGTTCTGGTTCCCACGAAAAGGGATATCCTGTAATGTTCAGAGAACATCGTGGGAACCAAGGAAAAGAGGGTAGGAGTTGGTGTTTTTCTTAAATTTCTGGAGGTTGTATGCCTCGGGGAACACCTCCCTAGGCAATGAGTTCCAAAGCCTTGCTGTTCGTTGGATGAACGAGTCTTTGGAAAGTGATGTTCTGCAGGTCTCCAAAGTGACCACGAAGGGGTGTGATGACTGAACTTGACGGGTTAGTTTCGAAGAGACTGCCAAAGCAGGAACGATTGTTGATATTTCAGAAGAGCATCGCCCATGAAAATATCTATAAAATAGAGACTAATCGCCAACTTTTCTACGGTGTTCCAGACAAGTGAGCGAGTTTGTAAGCGAGGCATCACCGACGAGACGAATTGCCTTTTTTTGGACAGAATCCAATAGCCTCAGGATATGTTTAGGTGCCGCGCTCCAAATATGGGAACAGTATTCCAGGACAGTATTCCAGGATCTGTGCCTTATAGATCATAAGCAGCTGAGTGGGGGTGGAATAGCTCTTGGCACGAAACAAAAAACCAAGTTTTTGGGATGCACTTTTGGCAATGGACCTCACGTGATTTTCCCAGGAAGGTTATTGCTGATAGTAATACCAAGCGTCGATATGGATGACTTCGGTGGTATGGTTACTCCTGACAAAGTTATGTTAGGCACAGTGAGATCGGCTTTTCTAGAGAAAAGACATGCTTGTGTTTTGTTTGCATTGAATTCTACCAAGTTATTAGATCCCCACTCGAGAATTGTTGCTAAGTCCATATTTATATTATTAACATTTCTTCCTCGTTCATTTCTGGTTTCACGGGCTGATATAAGGTCCCTGGAAGAGAAAGCGGTATGGAGGGTTCTATCATCGGCAAAGCTGTGTACTGGACATGAAGTTGCTTTCAACAGGTCGTTGATGTGAAGTAGAAATAGTGTTGGTGCGAGAATAGATCCTTGCGGAACACCAGCATTTATGAGTAGAGTGTCAGATGGAACTTCATCGACCACTACATGGAGAGATCTGTTTGAGAGAAAACCAGCAAGCAGAGAACACAGCTGAGGGGGCAAGCCATAAGACGGAAGCTTGGCGAGGAGTCCCTGGTGCCAGACTCGATCGAACGCTTTAGAGATATCTAATGCCACAGCTAAAGTTTCTCCATACTTTTCAATAGATAGCTGCCATATATGTGAGACGTAAGCGAGCAGGTCACCAGTTGATCTCTGATGGCGGAAGCCATATTGCCTATCGTTGACAATTCCTGAGTCTTCCAGATATTTCATGAGCTCGATGTTGATGGCTTTTTCCATGACCTTTGAAATAGTAGATAGCAGTGCGATAGGTCTGTAGTTGCTAGGTAGGGCCTTTTTGCCCTTTTTAGAGACTGGCTGTACTCTTGCAATTTTCCAATTGGACGGAAATACCCCCAAATTGTAAGAGTGGTTGAACAACTTGCAAAGAACAGGTGTTAGTTCGGGGGCACATTTCTTGAGAACAATCGGCGGGATTCCGTCAGATCCACAGGCTTTGTTGGTGTTGAGACCCAGCAAAATCTGTCTGATAGTACGTTGGCGAAAGGTGATCTCGGGCAAGTGACTGTCAATAGGTGTAATGTTCGGGGGTTGTTTTCCCGATGAATCCAGAGTGGAATTTCCAGCAAATAGGTGCACAAAGATATTGGCTTTTTCCTGGGCAGTCGTTGCTAGTGTTCCATCTTCTTTGGTTAGAGGAGGAAATGAGCTGGAAGTGAAGTTTCTTCCCGGTATCCGTTAGGACATTCAGCAAGTTTTGATCTTATTTTGGCATTGTGGGCATCTTTTGAGCATTCTATTGTCTCTTTGCATATGCCTCTAGCCTCGACATATGCTGCTCTGGTCTCAGGGCCCGGATTTTCTAGCCATCGATGGTATGCTGCCTGTTTTGAAGCCACAGCTCTAGAGCAATTTCTGTTAAACCAGGTCTTATCGGATGATGTTCTTCTTTCGGTATTCGGTATGTAAGTTTGCATCTCCAACATGATGATTTCAGAAATTGTCTCAGCACATCGTGTTGGATCTACTGAAGTGAAACAAACTCTCTTCCATGGAAACGCTGAGAAAAACATACGAAGACCTTCCCAGTCGGCCGAATTGTAATGCCACATGAGACGGGGTGGTATTGTGCAGCTCGATGGTAAATGGAAAGAGCATGTTGTGGAGATGAGGGTGTGATCAGAGTTTCCAAGTGGGGCACAAACTTCTATCCTATACGGGTCAGGATTGGTGGTGAGGAAAAGTTGTATTGGCAGACTGGTTGTTGACATCAGGGATGCGGGTTGGTAGCTCGACCAGTTGTTCTAGACCATGAGTGATGGCGAAGGCCTCGGCTTCACGACCCGCATCATCTGTTTTGTTAGAGAATTTGAGCCAGGCAGCGTTATGTACATTAAAGTCTCCCATGATTATGGTTTCAGCTGTTGGATGGTTCTCCTGAATGTAGTCCAGTTTGAGTGATAAAAACTCAAAGAGGTCGTTATATGAAGGTTCATTGGACCACATCACATCAAAGTCTTTCGGTTCCAAACTCTCTTCACGCTGGCATGAAAGGTTAGCCTTAGCGTAAAGGCAGACTCCACCCTTGAACCTGAATCGAGAATGGAGTTCGTAACCAGGACAAAGCATATGAACCTTGTTGGTGGAATATCCGGTTTTTTCCTCTGTAGTTGATGGTGGACGTCATTGATGTTCTTGTTGAGTCCGCGGATGTTGCAAAAATTAATCTTTAATGTTGAGTCCCTCGAGTACCTCTCGCCCGGAAATCCGAATGGAAGGTATTTTGCTTCCGGAGGGTTTTACTCTAGGAGACTTCATCATTATTACTATTTTTACTCTAGGAGACTTCATCATTATTACTATATAGGGAATAGGGAATTTGAATTTTCATCCCAATTCAACTAATAATTCTGGCGCCCATTCAAATTCACAATTTCTAAAACTTTGCTCGAAACATACAAAATTTGAAACTGGCAAGGCGGTCCGAAGAACTCCACACCGCTCTTCACTGAATAGTCTGGGCATTCTATTACAATAATTAACTTGTTTAACATTACAAGGTCTGGTATTTTCACCTCCGGTTATACTAGGAATGAATCGACCAATGGTTAGAATGTGCTTTTGCTTATCATTAAACGAAAGCATATTCTAACCGTTGGTTAATTTATTGCTAGTATAACTGGAGGTGGAAATACCGAGCCTAAGGAATGGGAGTGAGAAAAATCGGACAGCGGTTATCTTGGGTTTTTATTCCGTTCTTCTATGAGTCGGTGTCGAAACTGAACCGGGCATGATTTTGTTTTGAACGAGCCATTTTGTTCCGGTACAGTTTTTTCACCACCAATTTCTGTAAATATGGAGTGATATTGAATACGTCCTGACTGGTCGGAGATTTATTTGGATATTGGAGTTGATGAAAAATGTAATTTGTTTCATGATAAGTTAATGAATCACTTCAATCGCGAATGTCCTTTCAAAAATATCAACACGAACAGGAATACATCCTAGGAATGGGTGAACGAGAGTATGAGAGAATCGAGCAGGAATCTGAAAAACATTTTTCATCTACAAAAAACAAACTCGTCACTATATGACGTAATGAAATACATAAAAAACAGCACAAATAATCATTAAAGGAAACAAAAAATGTGTTTTACTCGCATAAAATATATTATCTCCTCAAATGTGAATAAGAGTGCGTGTTCTGTCATTAAAGACCATTTTTCGAAAAATGTATCAATTGAAAGTGATGACAAAATTTGTTCGGATCGTCAGGTTATAGCTGGTGGTTCCAACCGTTTCTTCATCCAATCTCCTCATGACATTATGAGTAAAATAAATAATGCAGATATAATATCACAAAGAATATCTACTCCTAGCATCAAAAAAAGTGTTTTTCTTCAGCATGTTAATGAAGAGGAAATGTGATAAAACATAAATTGAAAAATTAACATTCATCTGGCCCAGATGGTATATCTGCATATGTCATAAAATGTATTTCCACTCAAATCACAAAACCTCTATGTCATATCATAAATAGGTCTTTTCAGGATGGAATTTTTCCAAGCAGATTGAAAATGTCACTTATAACACCTCTTTCCAAAAAAGGCACGCTACATAATATGGAAAATTACAGACCAGTATCTCAGCCTCCTGTAATATCGAATTTTTTTCAATATATAATGCTGAATTCTTTGATGGGATGCCTGATGAAGATCAATATACTCAATCGAAACCAAGATGGATTCCATGAAGGTCGTTCAACGATGACTGCTGTATACTCTCTTTATGAACACATTTTGGAAGGTGTGGAAGCAAATGAAATTACTACAGCTGTATTCTGTGATATGAGTCGAGCGTTTGACGGCGTGCAACATGAGCTTTTATTGCAAAAACTATACAATTCTGGAGTTAGAGAAAAAACTCATGGTTGGTTCGAATCGTATCTTCGAAATCGTACTCAAAGTGTCAAAATAAATCATAGAAAAGGAAAGATTCAAAATCAATTCGTATCGACACATATGCTCAATGAAATTGGAGTACCCCGGGGCTCTGTTCTGGGTCCGGTTTAGTTTGTGCTTTATATTAATGATTTGCCTGTAATTTCACCAAAAGCCAATACAAGAATAAAAAATTATCTACATATTCCGAGAAATCGTACATCATTGTATCAAAAATCATATCAAATAATGGTCCTCAGGCTGTATAATATATCACCTGATGAATATAAAAGATTTACCAAGTTGGACCACTTCAAAATATAAGTTGCAGTTAGATTATCTTAATATAAGTTCCTATATAATATGATCGTGTTCATCTCAATTTTTGATTTCTCAAAATATGTATTTGTTTGTATATATTATGCTTTGACTTTGTTAAAGTGACAAATTCATATCTTTTTATTTATATGAGTTTTTTCGTGACTTGTCCTATAACTTATCAAAGTTCTCTTAAATGGACCAATAAAATCTATACATCTATCTATCTAACTTCCAACATTATTCTACTTGAAAAGCATAGACACAAGAGCTACAGCGATGCAATAGGAAGAATTCCCTTCTGAATTCCTTCCACGGTATGAAAATCACAAGCAACAATCATTATATCATATTCTGTAATATCTTAAGCAGCTGCACTGACTTTTCGTATCTCTGGAAAATTCTGATGTTGCTTTTTCTCCGCATTTCTAGAATTTCTAGCACTTTCAAACTCAATATACCTGGATACAATCTAGCCAGTTATTCATGCTGATAGACCAAGAGCCCATTACACTTTTTGCATGTATCATAACTTACCGCTCACAACTATATTAAATTCCATAAATGTGTGTCCCACATCACGAAAATCGCATCGATTTTTTTTTCAACGCCCTGTGTACTGTACTTCGACTGACTCCACAGGTAGATGCAACGTGAGTTGTTGAAGAAGTAGGATTAACTATTACTTCTGCCAGTATATGAATTTTTTTCTCATCAGAAATTTTTGGTCTGCCAGATCGTTTCGCATCATTTATACTACCCGTTGTTTCGAACTTACGAAGAAGCTCCCTCAAATAAGTCCTCGAAACGGGGCGATCGGGAAACTCCTCATTGAAAATGCATTCTGCTGCATGAATATTTTGTCCAGTTTCACCAAGAATTAGGATCGCTGCTACTTTATCACCTGAAGCACGTACCATTTCGCTTCTTGAAGCACTCAAACGTTCGGCTCACAACAGTTTAACAAATTATTAAAATTTAAAAAAATATTAAAAGTACCAAAAGCTGCTAAAACAGTTAAACGTTCGATCAACAATACACAAATTATTAAATTACAAAAACTTGGCAATTACAAAAACGTCGAAGTAGGAAGACTAACAAGAACGTCAGCTCATTTGACAACTATCCAGAGGCGGAGCTTAAATTTAGAATTTTAGTATTAACTGATTTAATTCATCACAGCTTTGCGTTTTTCAAAAGCGAATTGCCAAAACTGCCATAAACACAAACAAAATTAGTATCATTAAATAGGTTTTTTCGATACCTTTTGAAAGAGGTGTCGCTTGCCGTAGGGTTCCATTCAAAATTATTGATCACAATGGCCTTGTGACGTCATCTATCATCACTAGTAGAGAAGTTTACAGTCTTTAATATTCAGTTTCCAAATTTCACTTGTTTAGGTATAATCGTTCCAAAAATAAGAGGGGTGGAGGGAACTTTTGAGAAGCACTGTATTTTCAATCGTTATTTGAATTTGTACAAATTTCTGAAGATATATTTTGAAACACAATTTTGTCTTTGTGAATGATAGCTCTGACCGTTATTTTCTACAAAAAATCCATCAACTCGCAAGTGAATATCGAAATGGAAATTAACAATTTCCTGGTTCACTCGAATAATGGAACTTTTTCAAGACAGAGTTCGAACGCCTTATAGTATTCACCTCACTGCCTTGATTCGGTGAATTCTGAGAAGGCATATCAGTTTTCAGATTTATTCACTTGAACGAATCCTGGAGGTCACGTTGAAAACACAATTTCGTCGGAAATTCGCTCTTTCCGATATACATTTCCATTTATCCACGATATGGAACTTATGCGCGAAAAGAAAATTGAACCTACTGAACATGATATGGTTATCAATCATTGAAGATGAGATTGATGAATAGATATGTATTTATACAGGGCATGTATCAAAATGAAGACAAGTTTATATTCGAATGCATTCGAAAGATAAAACTATTTTAGTTGAATGTGGCAAACACGGCAGACTTTTTAGGCTCGATTTATCTTCCTCCTGAATTCAGAGAATCGGAAGGTATCCAATTCGAGAGACAGCTCAGTCCTGAACGCTCATTCTGCCTTGCTTTCCAAGTCGAATTAAACACATTTTGAGTTTTCAACGTCTTAAGTCATCGAATGAAATCAAGATCCAAAAAATTGAATGTATAATATCTCACTGATTCTCCAATTTTCCTCGAATTTACATACGGGGTGTCAACGAATCCGATAGACAAGTCATAATATCTAGAATATTAAGTGTATCATGATAAGATTTGTTATAGGTAAATGGTATATGGAGAGGAAATTTTTCGCATATTTTTCACTTTCCGGTCACTTCCGGTTTTACCAGAAATGGCTCCGATTTTGAATTTTTCAAAGAAAACCCTGTATATCGTAACATTTTTGGATTTTATAGATAATTCTGAATCGGAATGTGATATTGAGAAGAGTTTTTATGCCTACTTTATTATTCTTTACACGCTTTATATTAGCTTCACTTGTATGTTTGTTTGTTTGTTTGTAACCGACTCCTTTGGGCGCGATTTTGACCCACTTCCAGACGTCTGAATAATTCGAAATTTGGCAGGTGTACATAATTCCGGTGACAACGCTTTAAGAAATTTTTGTGTGGGGGAAAAACGGAATGGCGGCTCCAATATGGCGTACGTGTTTTCTATTTATGATCCGATTCGCTTTAAAATTGGTATCTGGGGGTTTATGTGATCGGAGATCATGATTCTTTTGTCAAAATTGGAAAATTCGAAATGGCGGCTCCAATATGGCGTACGAATTTTGTGATTATTGTCCGATTCGCTTCAAAATTGGTATTTGAGGGTTTTCGTGGTCGAAGATATTGATTCTTCCGTCAAAATTGGAAAATTCGAGATAGCGGCTCCAAAATGGTGGACGAGTTCTGTGATTATGGTCTGATTCTATTCAAAATTGGTATGTGGGGGTTTTTGGGGTCGAATATAATGATTCTCTCGTGGAAATCGAAGAATTGAAATGGCGGCTTTGAAATGGCCGCCGAGTTTTGTGATTATGGTCTGATTCTATTCAAAATTGGTATGTGGGGGTTTTTGGGTGGGAGATTATGATTTCCTAATTTGATAAGATCACTCCATTTCTTAATTTGCAGAAAAATAATAAAAATAATAGTTTAGAAAAAAATAAAAAAACACGCTTTTATAAATGAACCACACTAAAAAGTAGGAAATAAATAACAGTTTAAAAATACTAAAAAACACGCTTTCATAGAGAACCAGACTAAAGAAATAGAAAATAAGAAAAAACTGTATTTTATTTAAAAAAAAGCGTGGTATCAATAATTATATAGTACATTACACACCTAGGGCAGTGAAGTGAGAAATGTCTCAGATCACAGGTAATTGTCGGCCGACGCGATACCATGCACCCCACGCTTTTTTTTATTGAAATAATTTTTTTTCTTATTTTAAATTTTTTCAGTCTGGTTTTCTATAAAAGCATGTTTTTTAGTTTTTTTAATTTAAAGTGAAACTTTCATTAAATCGTCCCGATTTTTTCCGTCCATCTATTGCATGTCGCGTGACGGTAGGCCGCGGAGTAGGGGTAAAGTGAAAGGCGCTCGACTCGACAGAGATGGTTCGCATCAGCTGACCGTGTTGTGTATAGACTATTACTCATTTGTGTCAGTGCTCCACGCTATTTGTTTGTTTTTATCAGTGTTCAATGTAAATGTTGCTATTTGTTTGCTTTTGATGAACAACGACACAGCTAGTGAGTCTGAAAATTTGATCAACAAGGAAAAAGCCAAGAATAATGCAAAATGAATGACGAAGAAAGAACGCCGACAGAGCTCGTGCTTATAGAAAAAGGAAAAAAGAATCTATATCGAATTTATTAGAATTATTGGAACTTTTTGCTGGTGCTTATTGTTGTTTATGTATATATTCAATTTTGAGTGCTTGAATTCATTATTTAACTTATTTCGTATGAATATAGTTGGAGACCTAGTTATTTATCTTTTCCCATAATCATTTCCATTTTCCAAGTATAAAATTAAGATTGATTATGCGATTTTGATACCCTAAATCGAATATTTTTCCAAACATTTCTAGTTAAATGTCTACAATGCGAAAAAAGTTTCACTTATACCGTGGTTTCATAAAACCACACAATGATTTTTTTTGTTTTTACATCACTTTTATATGCATCTAGGTGGCATGATCGGACGTAAAACTAATCTGAGGACCTCAGGTGATTACAATCGCAAAGTTTCAGTGACTAGTACGATAGATAGGAATAAGACAAGTTGCAAAAATCACATTTTCGTGTCTAACTATTATTTTTCAAATGGCAACCATTTTTTGACAAGCACTTTCTGGAAAAAGGAATTTTTGACGAATCTAACGTTACTAATTTATTTACGATAGGATAGAAAATAAGAACATAAATCAAGTATTACTAAGGAAAATACTGGATAATATTATAATCACTTTTGTCAAGTATGCCATGGATAGCCATGATGCATAATATTTTGCAGTTACTTTTATCAAGTCTTCTTTGGAAAACAAATCGCTCACTTACATGACACAGTAAAAGTTTCTTAATATTCGTTGAATTTCAGTTCAGTTTTTCTCCAAAAGATTGTATACTCAAAGTGAAAAAGTGGATATGTTATTATTATTTGGAAAATGTCATAGAAATTCAAGGCATGCCGCTGAGTTCTATGCTCAGAGATATCCCAATCGGCAACATCCAGCCCATCCGTATTTTCCGTATGTTGAGAATCGTTTTAGGCAAGAAGGAAATCGAGTGGCGGAACAGAGGTTCATCACAAATGAAGAGACTGAGATTAACGTTATTACTATGGTTGAGGTTGATAAAACGGTCAATTCAAAAGAAATTAGTGGAGCAATGCAGATAAGTCACGAATCAGCAAGAAAAATACTGAAAAATCACGGATATCGAGTATTTGAATATCAGCTACATCAAAATTTGTATGCTGACGATGGCGATAGAGAGTATTGTTTCGTGATTGGCTGCTTCAAAATTATAGACTTGACCCCAATTAGTATCGTTAGATTCGTCAAAAAATCCTTTTTTTGGAAAGTGCTTCTCAAAAAATGGTCGTCATTTGAAAAATAATAGACACGAAAATGTAATTTTTCCAACTTGTTTTATTCTTATCTATCGTACTTGTCACTAAAACTCTGCGATTGTTATTTTCTGACATCACCTGAGTCCCTCAGATCAGTTTACGTCCGATCATGACCACCTAGATGCAATATTGAAGGTAACTCTAGAAAAATCAAGTAGGCCTTTAAAACTTTTTCGAATGTCAAATTCTGATCCAGAATTGTCTGATGAATCCTAAAATGTTACAATGTTCCTTGAAAAAATTAAAAATTGGAGCCACTTCTGGTGAAACCGGAAATGAAAGTGAAAAATATGCGAAAACTCTTCTCTTCACATACCATTTACCTATACCAAATCTCGCTTTGATACACCTTATATTCTAGAAGTTATGACTTGTCTATCAGATTCGCTGACACCCGTTATGTAACATATCACAACATATTTTCTTCAGTATTCAAATCGTTTCTGAGTGTTAGCCCAAATTATAACTCTATGTGGAATTGATTATAAAAAATTATTGGGGCTTCACTACGCGATTACTTTTGTTGTAAAACTGTTTCTTCAAACTCGCACGAAAAATATGCTTATTATTGTGGTCACTATATTTGTTAACTATGATCCATCACAGAGAAAAAAGTTGCCTTAGGGTTATTGAATTTACTAATCTGAAGTGAAAACTCGAATTCTATTATATGCAACAGATAAAGTTGAATAACAGTGGTATACCTACAGCAGAAACTCAATTCAATAGTGTATCGACCATCAATATCTTAGTATGAATACATTTATTTCACTTTTCTTTGCTACATACTCCAATTATCTTCATTAAACAGTTCAATAAATATTTAATCATTTATTCAATCCATAGAATACCACACTAGAGTTCGGTAAAGTAGAAAATAATTTTCCAAATTTCTTTCTCAAACTTGTTGCCATTTGGCAATGGCCACTCGAGCCCGTTGGGCTCTCGTGTCTATTGCCTGGTAACAGGTTTTCGAAATTCTGTAGAATTATTCTCACTCTCTTGTGATATAACAACTGAGAATAATCTACCTAGAAAATTGCCGCGGGAATAATTTGAGGAATTTTGTTTTTATTGTCTGACAACGTATATTTTTAATTTGACGTATGTCATTAATTCGCATGAAAAGTGAGGAATGGATCAAAACCGGTTTAGTACCTTGTATCATTGTGCGAGGGAATGTGTTTATGATCGTAACATTTATAAATAATACCACACAAGAGTTTGATAAAATAGAAAATAATTCGCGACTGGCACTCATATATGCCGCGGGTCTACGTGTAAACAAATGGCCAGATGTCGCTAGCAGCCTCACAGAGAGGTGTGTTATCGTTGGTAGCGTGTTGTGAAGACCGGATTATAGTCGGCGCGCCGAACAGATAGAGTGATTCACGTGCATAACCATATATAAAATGCTCTATCGGTTTGGCGCGCCGACTATAGACATAAAATTTTGAGTCGTTCTGGATTTTGATTTTGTTTGTCGGTACAGCATGGAGTATAGTGGGGCGGGTCTACGTCCAAAAATGAGCGAGGACGGACAAATAGAAAGAGATGTCGGGTTTGTTCCCAGGATAATGAACGTCAGATGACCCTGTATCACAACACTAGATGTCCTGGAGAGCCTGGTCTTTGAGATGAGTGTTTCCTGGTTTTTTATGCTGCGTGAAAAATACACAAATTTCATGAATATTTTTTCGTGAAAGTTGTTCTCGTTTGTTTTTCTGAGAATTGTATTTTTTTTGTTATGTTTGTTTATTGTTTCGTTTATTTTGAATTTCTGATTTTACTTTCTGTTTTATCGAAAATAAATATTTACGTTCTGATTACTTGTTATTTTTTACACAAAAAACAAACAAATGTTTATGACACACATGCGTGCCAGGGCGCACTGGGCAACAAATTGTGTACTGGGTGCTGCTGGAACGCATGTGTGTCGAGGAAACAAAACCCTAAAATTGTGTTATTATCAGATAAACTTTAGCAAATACTGAAATAATAAAAATGAAAAATAAAATTTTATTGAAAAACCAAGTGCAGCTCCGGACGAGTTACTCACTAAGTCGCACACATGTGAAAATGAAGGAATAGCTGGCCAAAATTATATAAGGACGAAATATTATTTTTGTTGATAGTTTACACGTAGAATCACACTTATCAATTCATTAATTGCATGGAAGGTACTGAATGATCACATATTGCCACGTTTATAGTATTAACACGCTTTTCACAAGCTTTTATTTAACTTGCTTCGTTCGCATGTCCTGTCTCTCCGGTTCAAAATTTGTAAGTGAATTTTGACACATTTCTAATCGTCCGATTGACTTGAAATTTGGCAGGTGCATATAATTATGGTGACAATGTCTCATGAAATTTATTAGAGACAAAAATAAAATGGCGGCTCCAAGATGGTGCGTGGACCAATTCTGTGATTATTTATTTATTTATTGAATAATATCCATACAGGCCTATCGACCTAATTACATGAATAGTGCCTGTAAATTAGCAATGTATACGGCACACATGCGAACTTAACTAAAATAAACTAAATATTCTAAATCATGAACAAAAATTAACCTAGGGGTTCGAGGGGCTGAATGCTCAAAAACTTTCATACAGATACATTATTTATATAATCCAGTATTAGTTTTCGAAATCTATTAGATGTTAAATTCCAGTCTAATGTGATTAGCGAGTTGATATTATTGGCCGTGCGAAGCATGATTATGAGAGGAGCCCTCGCGGATGTTGAAACTGAAGGTATATGAAACATTGTTTGAGTTCGAGTGCGTCTTGAAGGAGCGTTGAATGGAATCAATGACACAATTTCAGGAGAATTTGCTAAGTTGTTCATAATTTTATATAGAAATAATATTATTAGAAGAGTTCTCCGACTGTCCAGAGAATAAATCTTGAATTCTTGCCTAAGCTGAGTTGATCTGACTGTATTATAGTCCGGTCTAATATGGTGTCTTCTAAAATACAGATATCTCAGGAATTTGTTTTGAATTTTTTCTAGTCTTTGGAGCAGTGTTTGATATTCTCCATGCCAAATTATAGAAGCAAATTCCAATTTTGGTCGTACTAATGAATAATAGAGAATTTTCATGGTTCTTATGTTGATAACATTATTATGAATCCAAGCATTTTGTTTGCTGATTCAGTTATACTTTCAATGTGAGGAGAAAAGGAAAGTCTATTGTTATATTTTACTCCAAGATCTTTCACCTCCGTACATCTCTTCAATGATTCATCGTGCATTCTATAATCAAAATTAATGGGATTTTTTTGACGCGTTATAGTAATGACAGAACATTTACCAATAATAAAGTTTAATTTGAAATTGATACTCCACTCAATTATACTATCGATATCTTTCTGAAGTGCCACACAATCTCTAACTGTTAGTACTTGTTTAAATATTTTCAAATCGTCAGCAAACAGTAGACACTTGGAGTATTTGATAACTGTCGGAAGATCGTTTATAAACAAGAGAAAGAGTAAAGGCCCTAAGTTAGATCCCTGTGGCACTCCAGAAGCTGCAAGAAATTTACCAGAAGTATTTCCGTTATGTTTTATCACACAATATCTATTCCTCAAATAACTTATAAATATCTTCAACATATTTTTCGAAAAGCCGTATTTGTTAAGTTTTTGCAATAGACAGTCATGGTTTACCTGATTATGTTCCGATTCTATTCAAAATTGGTATGTAGGGGTTTTTGGGGACGGAGATTATGAGTTTTTTTTCAAAATCCATAAATTCAAGATGGCGGCTCTAAGGTGGCGAACGAGTTTTGTGATTTGGGCCCGATTCTATCAAAAATAAGTATATATGGGTTTCTGGGGTCGGAGATTATGAACTTTGTGTCAAAACTCATAAATTCAATATGGCCGCTCCAAGAGGGTCGACGAATTTTTACATTTATGATCCTATTTAACTCAAAAATGAGTATTTGGTTCTCAAAGTCGAAAATTCGAAATGGATTCGCCAATATGGCGGATGAAATTCGTTATTAATAATCAGAATCAACTCAAAATCGACTTGTATGGATTTTTGGGGACGCAAATAATGAATTCATCATCAAAATATGAAAATTCAAAATGGCGGCGGCTCCAACTTTTGACAATGTTTTCGAACAGAAAAGTACATTGAAGTGTCAAGCCAATTTTTATTTTTACTTTGAAAACGTTCATCTTCCCTTGAGGCACTTTGCAACTTCTTTTTATATTGATGTATAAATTTTGACCACTTTGATTTGATGTCTGGTAGTTCGTCCCTACAATTTGTAGCCTCACGAATTTTTGAAAACAGGTATTCACATATTGACTCATTCTCATCTAATGCGCCAATTTCATGAAAAGTAACAAGTTCTCGTCGACTGGTTGAGATTTTTATATGTGGAAAAAAATCTGTTATTACTACGAGACCTCTAATATTTTTACATTCTGACTGAATATTTTTTCTGCAATTCGATTGATTGTCGATGAAACATTCGGAAATGTTTCCTACCGCAATGGAGATTCCCATTGGGAGGTAGAGAATGGGGAAAAGTGCTTTTTACCTAATTCCAAGTCTACGATTGTCAATTATAGAACAAGAATACAAAATTAAAGCTAATTACTTATAATGCCTGAAAATATTTTTCGTAATATTCTGGCTCGGCACAAGAGTGGTGAAGAAATGCAATAGGATTTTTTTTCTCTATAGGTACACAACTAGAAAAAAAAAAATAAAAAAAAATAATTGAATGTGTTCGACTTGACGAACTATTTGACAGACACTGCATAATTTATATCATTCAATATTTTCACAAAATAAAACATTTGGTACGTCATGTGATGCAATAATGAATATTTATATGGATTCAAAATGTTCGAAAGAGACAGGACTGAAAGCAGATTATTTAAGGATATTGGACAATTTCTGATGGCACACCCTGTACAATAACATAGACTCAATATAACGGAGTCTTAAATTTAATTACCAGTATACTATAGTGGCCTATCTTGTCATGAAAATATACAATGTACCTACTTTAATAAATAGATCAATTGAGGTCGCGAATCTCAGCTCTATTTCAGATGGATACTAAGAAAGAAGGGACCTGATTGAAATTTTTCAGAAAACCCAGGGAAATTGATTTTGTTCAGAATAATTTTTGTTGTGAATTTTGAAATAAGCCACGGAATTTGTAAAATATCAAAGATATTGATTTTTGTCCCACCCCCACGGGGTAAATCTCGTCATGGAGGGGCAAAACTTAAAGACAATCGATAATCCAACAATGAGTTCTCACACTCAAATTGAAAATAAACAGAATTTCTTCCCAAATTATGGGGATTTTTTCAAGTTAGCGCTTGGCGCGTAAACACTTATCACGAGTCAAATAGACCTAACAAATTTTTTTCTGAAAAGCGCAGGTAGGCGCAGCTGAATTTGATACCAATTCAAAGCTTTTGAAATGAGCCTCCATATGATACCAAATATGCCGTTTGATCTTGATTGATATGGTTCTTTCATTCCAAAGATAGTAGATGGAATATATTTTTTGTCATACTAACTTTGAAATCGTGTTATCTTTGACTGGATAGATTAAAAGTAATGTTTTTATGCAAATAAACATGTTTCCTACCTTCTTGAACGGAATCCATGATAAATGAAATACTTTAAACCCTGCAGCAAATTTTACATACAGCAAATAGTTTTCGAAGGACTCTACATGACGATCTGTCAAGAAAACGACTTTGTTTGAAAACACACAGGTAACTAGATAAAGTGCTCAAAGTCAAATTTTGCTCACCAAAAGATGGTCTTACTCGCCCTATCAATAGTGCAACAAGTTATTGTTCAATTGAGATATCTTCAGAAAAAATTATTTTGGCCATTCTCACCTGTGTGTGTCGCTCCGCAGCAACAGGGTTAAACAATGAAAAAAATATATTTAAGCAATTTTGAATTAACTCGATGAATTTCGTAGCACTTCCACCTAAATTGATACCCTAGGGGTTTTAGTGGTCGCTGAACAAGAATATGATATTGGAAAAAACTATAGCGTGGCCAGTCGTGAAGGTAGATCTCATGAATGATATTTTACAGCTATTTTTTATTTATGGGTACATCTCGGAGAAAAACTTTTCGGGTTAAAATTGTGGAGCTGATGAAGCACTATCAAACGACTTTTAGCTCGCCAATAGTGGGTATGGAAATGAAATATTGAATTTTTTTTATCTTTCAACAGCCGCCAATTTGAAACTAGTACATTTTCGAAATCAGCTGAAGCAGTATTTTTGTGCCAATTTTTTTTTCATTCGGTTGAAAGATGTGGGATCCTTTTCACAAGTTTCAATATCAACTAGAGTTTTTGGTCTTTGAAGCATGGCCTAAAAGTTCTAATATGTTATTTTTTTAAATTATTCAATATTTCAAGCTCTGTATTTTTCGAAATGTTTTTTTTTTAAATGCACTCTTTTTCCTTTGCCATTCTGAGGGGTTAAGTGTAAGAGTAGCTTGAGCTAAACTCTGCCGCTGTGTATCCAACACCATGAGATTGTGAATATCAACTTACAGTAGAGCCGATTGACATTATTATTATTATCTGTAAAAATTCCAGATATTTATCTTGAAAATAAGAAAAAATGGCAGATCTTCGATTCATCTCAGACAGAATCCTATTTGACGTAATTTCATATACGTCCTATTCCTATAATTTTTTTTCACGTTTGAAAACATAACTTCTCGTTAGCTGCATTCTCCTTCTTTCAGTTAAATTTATGTTATCTTAATTTGATCAATGAGATCAAAAGGTATAACAAATTAAGTTCAAAGCGCTCGTAGCTGCGTGCTCCTCCAGCGCTGCACTTCAGAGTCGCCGCCCAACATTTCCACAGCTTACAGTTTTCACTTTGAATGAAAATTTAATATACCGTTTTGATGTTAAATTCTCCGTTTTTGTTCAATAATTAATTGAGCACACACTTTACGGTTGGTACCTTTTTATATGTTGTTTCCACCATCATCACTAATGTACAGTAAAAATTCACCACCATCCCCCAACTTTCTAAGCTGAAATTCATTATTACTTCACTAGTATACTAGCACTAAACTTACCGATCAACTGTTCTCTCGTGTTCTAACACTCTCTAACATTCAAAAATTATATTTTCGTTGCAATATAAAGTACATCAGAAAATAAACTTATATTTTTATTTTAAACAATAATCTTTAGCAGGAGCTCATTGCGTCAATTTACTAATAAAACGTGATATTTTCTTATTTGATACAATTTACACTTATATTAACAAAGCAAAAAATATTTCACGTTACGTCACGTATACGCTGATTGAGGTCGTTTTATAAATATATATTGGTTAGGTAAGCTTATTTTTTTTGTATAAACGTTATCAAAGTTTATTTAACAACAAATTTCACGGATTTTAGATCAAAATTTGTTTATTTTTTGGTTTTTGGTGGAATTTTATTATTAATGAAATTTTTTTAATAAAACCATTCGGACCTTCTTAAAAAGAAGATAACAAGCTTCGAAGAGTGTAATTGAACAAAAAATTATATTATATTTTCAACTAGAGTTTTTGGTTTATGAAGCATGGCCAAATAATTCAAAATTGTAATTTTTTTAAATTATTCTATATTTTGACCACTGAAATACAATTTTAAGATTTTTTTTGCATTCCTAAATCATTTTGAGTGTCATTTCGGGAGTGAACTGTGAAAATTTCAGATGTTTATCTTCAAAATTCAAAGAATGGCAGTTCTTTAATTGATTTTATAGAAAATTATAATTTGACGTAAGTTCATTTATGTACTATTCAATCAATTAGATTGAAAGTTCATAAATTAAGTGCATATATCTTCTTATGTAAAATCTTTTTTGTCAAAAAATATTTTTTTTTTCAAAATATATTCAATAAACAATGTAAATTTGCAAATTATTTGTTAAATAAAAAATTGAGCACACACCTTACGGTTGGTAACTTTTCATTCGTCATCACTAATAAACAGTAAAAAGTTACCGACGTCTCCTAACTTTCTGAAGCTAAAATCTAATATTACTCTACTAATAGCCACTCTAACCCGTTGGGCTCTCGTGTCTATTGTCTGGCAACAAGTTTTAGAGAATCTGTCGAATTATTTTCACTTTATTCTTCCTCTCTTGTGGTATAACAACTGAAAATATATATTGAAAGTTAACCATATAGCGTCAAGAGGGGCTAAGTGGACCATAGCGTGTTGAGTGGACCGAGAGGACATTGAAAACAATAAAAATCTGTACTTTTTAAAATAAAACCGGCAACAACGCTGCCGCGCTCTCATTTGTCTATTAACCTCTGATAGATGCTACAATATGAAGTTGGTGCAGTTGTCTGAGGAGACTTGTAGGGGTGCAAACGAACACGTGCATTTATCGTTTACTTTTTGACCCTGAAAAACCTCCTGTGTATTTCGTATCTCTGAACAATACGTAAGTCTCGAAAATGTATTCTAAAAATTGGTTTGTTTTGTTTTTTTGTGTTGATTAAATAAACTGCAAAAGTCGGGAGTAAGTGAACCGGTCTACTTTAGCCACAGCGGTAAGTGGACCGGTTTACTCTACTCAAAATGGTTCGAAATTATGAAAGAAATTTGGGAAAAGTTCCTGACTGCAACTACATAGAAAAAACTCAAGTTTGGCAATCAGAGAGGCACGATTAGGTAGGCTATCTAGAAGAAAAATATGTGAAAAGTATTCCATTCCAAGAACAACCTTGAAATGAAAATTGGACGAAACCCACCCGAGGAAATATGGTCTACAACCAGCTCTGAATAATGATTAAAAAAAACAAATAGCTCAGGGCCACATACTTTGTGGAGAATAGGGATTTCCAATGGTAGATGTTGTATCTAAACTTTCGAAGTAAAACTTTTATCAGATGAAGAAAAACTTGGGAAAAATAAAAAAAATTGGTCCACTAAGCCCCGCTCGACGGAATCATGAACATATTTCTCCTGTTTGTTTGAGGCAGCAATCAGTATGAAAGTTTCATTAACTCATTTCTGATAATATTCCATGGTGCATCCAACATATTACTGAGTGAAAAATTCCATCAAGACTGATAATGGATGAAGCGAAGAACTGATTTATCAACTACTATTGATGGATCGTTCTAAGAAAGCAGCCTCAAAAATGTTACGGAATGATTAATAGCCAACTGTCGAACTCAGGAAACTGTGAGCTGCAATTAGGCAGCCGAAGAATGTTGGAGCACAAAAGTTTGGATTCGATAACCACAGGAATATATATCTTTGTTGTTTCTATTGGGGAATCAATGATGATGAGGTATTGTTGCGGAACATTCCAATTTCCAAGAGAGAGAGGGGGGAGAGTGTAATATGAGGAAACTTGGGGATGGTCATATGAAACTTGGGAATGGTCATATAATTTGAAGTGGTGGATGTGTTTTCCAGCTCTACTTTCCAGAGCTCAAGTCTATGATAGTTTTTGCTCACGTTACAGAAAAGTCATCGTTAACGTGAAAACTGTTGATTTGATTGAAAACAATCTATAAAAAGTAAGTATTTAGGAAGTTTGCTTTTGGCTCTCTTTCCCTTTTTGATGGAAGTGCATGCATACTAGCATATTATTGTTTTGAAACTGATAACTACCATCATAAAATAGATTTGAAGTGATTGAATATAAAAAATTCAACGATAAAAAAAAATATATATTTTTTTTTTAAACTTTTCGAAACGCTACCCATTTGAATCATATCATTATTGTTATATCCAGTTGAACACGAATCAAACAATAGTTAGATAGGGCCTCTTTTTACCAAACGAGTGCCATTTTCATCATCATCAATGTACAGTTCACCTATATTTCAACTGATTACAGAAAATCTTAATTTTACTTGAAATTTTGTTGAGACACGGTTTTCATAGCTATGTTTTCGATATTATCTATACATAAGGGGCTAGTAACTCAGTGATACGAGCATTAGTATTGTACCCACTGTTTCCATCCGGCTTGAGTTCGAGTCCCGCAGCCGGCGAAAAAATGTCAAGGTGTAGTTTCAGATTCCACTATGGAATGTAAGGCACCCGTGCTCTTGAAACGTACAAGTTTTATGAGGTTTGGTCAAACATCTGAGAAAGTGGTTGAAAACAATTTTACAAACAGTTTTTTTATATATATATATATATATAATTACATATCCTGACTGACTGAATGACTCGATGACTGGCTGACTCTCGATCAACGCCCAGACCAAACCGCTGTACCTGAAGAGCGTATTTCTATGATGACTATCACAGAAATTTTTCGTAATATTCCATCCGTAAAGCGCTGAAAATTAAGGTCAGAAGGGGATTAGTGGGTACATTTCTTTGGAAGTTAGAGTCAAGTCATAGAAACACGTATTTCGGGGTTTTTGAAAATGAATGAATTAAAAGTGGGGGATGAAAGTTTGTGTCGGCGTACCGTTCGTTTCCAAGTTGAGGTCACAAAAACTGGTGTTTGAAGTATGTGTTACAAATAAAGGAATCCGTATTTCAGTTTTTTTTTATTCAACCCCTAAAGCGGTGGAATGTGGCGTTAAATGGGGACTGGAAGTTTGTATGGGGGTTCCGATAGTTTTCAAGTTAGAGTCATAAGATTTGGTATTTGTTTCGAATGAAGAAATACGTGTTTCAGAGTTTTTAGGAATTCAAACCATAAAAGGGTGAAATGGGGGGTGAAAGATTGTATGGGGGTTTCTTATTTTTCAAGTTAGGGTCATGGTAATATGAAATCGGAGTCATTGTCACAAATGGGTGGAGAATAACATATTCCAGAATTTGTAGGAATTCAACCTCCAAATGGATGAAATGGGGGTGAAAATGTCCATGGGGATTCCATTATTTTGTGGGTTGGGGTCATTGAAATTGGTGTTTTGGCTCTCTGTTACAAGTTAGTAGATCGTCTTCAACCTCATTTGAAAATTCCGGCCGTTAAGTGGCGAAAAGGGTGAATTTGTGATAATCGTCACAAAGCATTCAAATCAATTATGCCGCTCAAGCGAAAATACTGACTTCGAAGTCTCTAGACTGGGTGGAATCCAGCTCCTGGTAACAGTTTCCGTGTAAATTCATCTTTCACGACAAGCTTCTCACGCTTTCCAGTTATCAAAATGTATTCATCAATCATTTTTCAGGGTGTTCCCTCATATTGAAGAAATACAACAACAGATTCTCAAGTTTTTCAATAACAAATAATCAATTCAATTGAGCTCTTAGCCTGAATTAGAACACTCTGTCTATTGGAATTCTGAGCTAACGTGACTTATTCAGTTCGAATTGTGACTCTAAATTACTCAAACAAGTCAAAAGATAATATTGAAGAAAAACCTCTCTGATGACATCCTTTGACAGAATCCCAGAAGGAACTTTTTTTTCCCCGAAACCTCCCAGAACCCTCAAAGTGTTTCTGTTTCCGCAAGAGAATTCAGGAACGGATAATATCCGATAAATACAAATCACGAAAACTTCGGGAGTTCCTTCAAAGCTCTAGTCTACGCTAAGCAAAATAAATGGTCAGAAAGTCTTTCCCGAGCCCACATAAAAAAATCCACTTTTGTGCATGAGACAAGTACTGGAGATCTTGATTTATACAATATTATACATGCAAGGGTTTTTCTCATTCATCTGGGAGTGAGCTATGATTTTTAGTGGCTCATTTCGATGGAAAACCAAGTTAATACCACTATCTCTCAACTATCTTAACAAGTTCAACGTGGTTTTGTTGTCCTATATTTGTCGATTCTGAAAATCCTTCGTAACACTCATATAACACCTATAAAAAATTCATAATGAACTCAATACATATTCTCCCCTGGAAAACTTGATAATGCTTACCAACTATCTTCAAATATAACCGATCTCTGGTGCTATATTCGATGTATTCCATCTGTTCATTTTCGAACTGGTGTCTATCCGGTGCGTCAGAGTCCAATTGCTCGAGTTCTACGATAGGTAGATAGATGTTACAATAACGGAAGTGAACTAGACAACAGACTCTATAATAAAAAATCATTGCCGAATATACAGGGTGAACCGAGGAGTATCTACAGGGTCGCGTACAGTTTTTTTAAACGGAATGCCCATTTTTTCAAGCAGTTTAGTGACCTATATAAAACCTGCCAATTTTATTGATCAACCTCTTGGAATTGGGGATTTTTTGTGGAAATAATGTCTTTGCAAATGCATACCGAAAAACTAACGGTCACGAACATTAAATTCGAGAAAAAATCATGATAATTCTATTTCCTAGACAGACGTGTGATATTCATAATTCATTTTGATACCCTGAACCTATACAGGGTGGCTGAAAATGATTTTTCAATCCGAAACTGTTCGAATTTTTTAGTGATTTGTAAATGGAACACCCTGTATATTTTTCGACCATCTGATGTGGGGCTGAGACGCGAATATTTTTTGTATGTATACCCTCAGGCTGTTAATAGCTATTTCTGAATGATTGAATTTGAGAATTTCAAGTATTCATTTTCAACGGCACAGATCCCTAGGTGCCAAAAATATATCGTGAGTTTTTGTGTGATTTCGTTTCGTGTTTTCATTTCTAGATTTCGTAATTTTTCACAGAACGAGTGTGTTTCATGTACATTATTTTGGTTGACTATGGTTTGCTATCTATTGAATGAACATTCATCGCAGTAATCCTCCGTCAGTTATCATTTGGAAATAATTCTTTGCTCGCTACTAGAATTTATAATCAGCGATATCCTGAAAAGAGATGCCTGGAAATTGAAAGCTTTCGAAACCTGCCAGAGATATTTGTAGAAACTGGCAATGAGCAATATGAAAAAAATAACGAAGAAAAAATATTTGTAACGAAGATAATGAGTTCTCTGTAGTGCTGGCAATCATTGAGAATCCCCTTATTAGTCAGCAAGAAGTGAATACATCAGATGGGATGAATAGACCTTCCGTTGGGTGAATCTGAATGATAACGACTTCCAAAAGCGTCTACAATTTTACAATTGGGGAATAGGTATGATGCAAGAGGGTGCTGCTTATTTCAATAATGTTTTGTTCACCAATGAGGCAAAATTCCATGGAAACGGATTCGTTGATAGGCATTATTACCATTATTTTGCAATGGAAAAACCTCATTTTTCCAGGCAAGTTGAAAATCAGCACATATGGTCAATAAATGTTTGGGGCGGGATCATTGGAGAACATGCGATAGGGTTACATTTCTTCGAGGGTATCTTGACAGGAGCTGTTTATCTGCTTCCTTTGGAAAGTTATCTGTCACAATTGACAATGAATTTTCCTGAATGAAATAGAATTTGGTTTCAACAACAAGGTGCTCCATCTTATTATTTGAATTCAATAAGGGAGCAACAATACTCACGCCTCTCGATGGATTGGGGAAAACGGACATACTCGATGGCCGGCTAGATCCCCAGATCTCACTGGAATGGAAAACAGTTGTCTCGGAGGAGTCAACAGATCAAGACCAAATGAAGTACTATTGTCGAGATCTGGAAAGTCAGCACAAAATCCTAAGTGAGTGCCTTTCCTCAACGTTATTATTATTTGAATTTCTTCAACTTCCTTGAAAATGTCTCCAAAATGGGAATGGAAACGTCGAAATAATCAAATTTCCAGACGCGGTTCAATCTTAACTTTACATATTCCAAGTAGTTATGAACGCGGATTTTTTGGAGAATTTGAAGAGAGAGAACTGTTGTTTTAACAGTGAACATGTGTTTTGCTACACTTCCCTGGAAGTGGTTATAAGACTCACAGCACGTTTACACGTTGTTATGGTGGTGTGAACACTTATCCTATATTCCACGTAAATTAAGTCATTAGTAAATCATTGCCTATAAAACTAATTTATGTTTGCCCATTTCAGACTACTCAGGACAATTGATATGAATGATCAGAATTCTCATCGAATGAAATAGATTTGATGAGTTCGGGCAGAAATAAATTTTTCCATTCTCGAAATGGAAGGGAAATCAACTCATTCTAATATTCAAACGCATGTTAGATGAGACTCTGTTATTCCCATTCGAACGACGAAGATGAACATAGGAGAAAGGAAGTGCGCAGTGTATAAAAGCGATATATGCATATGTTTCGTATACAATCTATCTTGCATTTCCTTTGAATGCTGTATAACGACAGAAAACTCTTATCGTAACGAAGTCTGAACGAAATTGGAAACAAACATATTACGATCCAATATCGAAACTTTAATAAGATCTCTGAGGAATTAGGTACTCGAAATAAATAGGCCAACCGTTATACGAAGGAAGTGATTCGTGTTTTCAACGGGATGTCAACGGAGAGAATGAAGATGAAATTCAATGACATCATTGCTGCGAAAGCTGTGAAATCCATAACGGAATAAAAATATAGTACGAAAAAACTAAAAAAACACGTTAATAAAGCCATACGAACCAAAAACTTGAGAATAATAAGAATGAAGTCATTGACCTCTTGAGTGGAAAAAGGATGAAATGCTTAATACAGGGTGAGTCAAGCTGAACGCCTCGGACTCTCGTGGCCAAATGGTATTTTTCTCAGTAAACGGTCTGAGGAAGTATATGTATGTCGATCTGAACCACATTTTGAAAATAGTGATTTTTATACAAGGTATTTGAAAAGAGCGTGACATATCAAAGTATTTTTTTTATATGGAACAACCTGTATTTTCTTGCATTTTTTAATTCTTTGAGAAAAAATAAGCTGACTTTGCTAAGTCTCCCCAACTCTCCCTGTTTCTGAGATATTCAATTTTTTCAAAGAATGTAACGTTGTCAAAGAAATTCAATATCATTGGAATTATCCACGGCAGGTGTACGAAATTTTGACCGGTCACTTAAATTCCTTTCGACTAGTAACTGTGGCTTGGGTAGACGATCAATACTATACAGTGTGTTTTATATTATTGTAATATACTGATTACTCATTCATATTAGTAAAAGAATAGATTCAAAATGAATGTATATTTTCTGTGATTCTTGACAGTTACATGACATTGTATATCATCATCATAACAACATGCCTATTTTATCTCTTAACTAAAACTAACTAACTAGATGCATGAACAAAATATTAATAATAGGTGATACTATACTACATCTCCCTCCTAATGAGGAAAAAAAAATCTAAATGCATGAAAAGAATATTAATAATGAGTGTACTATACATCTCCCTCCTAATGGGAATAAGAGGGAAAAAAATCAATCATAACTCCATCTATCAGGTGGTTTCACGTTCCTTTTAGGTCGACTTATAACTTCTTCACCAGAATTTTCAACAACTTGAGAATTATCTTCATCAACTGATAGAGTTACATGCCCTATATTATCCCTCTCATTATTTTCCAAAATGTGTGATTGAATTATATTAATTTTTTTCATTTGATTCAAATGTCTTTTCCATTCAATGTTCTGCAATTCCGGAATTACCACAATATAAAATGAATGACAAATTTTTTTAAGAATAACACCTTTAATCCAACAAACATTATTGATTTTTCGGTAATCCTTTACTGTAACAGTTTCCCCTATTTCAAAATGTTCTGATCTTCTACCTCTATGATAAAACCTCTGCTTTCTTTGTTTTTTTCGAACATGACTTTCTATGTTAGTATTTACTTCAACATTCTGACTCCCATCTGGAAATAATGCACTAAATCTCGTCCGCAAACTTCTTCCGAACATAACATTAGCTGGACTTGAATTCGTGGTACAGTGAGGTGTATTACGGTAATCAAAAAGAAAATAACTGAGTGCTTGATTTATAGTCAAACCTTCATTTATCCCTAACGCATTTTTCAATGCATTTTTAACCGTTTTCACTGAATTTTCGGCCGCTCCATTGGAAGAAGGATTATAGGGAGGTGAAGTAGTATGAATGATATTATTTTTCATCATAAACTCTTCAAACTCTTTCGAGCAAAAAGAAGTTCCATTATCGGTGACTATCTGCTTAGGCAACCCAAATCGTGCGAAACAACTCCTTAGAATTTCAATAGTCAAGTTAGAGGTTATTGATGTCATTGGGAAAACTTCTAACTATTTGGTATGAGCATCTAAAACCATTAGAAAATATCTTTCCAAAAATGGACCCATAAAGTCTTAGTGAAGTCTATACCAAGGTTCTTTCGGCCAAGGCCACGTATTGAGAACGGCTTTAGGTGGTGACTGTTTGTTTACCAGACAATTTTCACATGTTTTACAAAGATCCTCTATTTCTTTCTCTAAACCAGGCCACCAAAAATAAGATCTTGCCAAACTTTTCATTTTTACTACCCCCATGTGGGAAATATGTAAACTATGTAAAATATTATTTCTCAAAATTTCTGCTATAATGATTCTGTTATTCCATAATGAACAATCAGACTCTATACTGAGTTCATTTTTAATTCTTCGAAAATCTGAACCATATTCATCAGAATCATTGTCCCAACCTGATCTTATACAAAGAGAAATTTTCGATAGAAGCTTATCTTTCAAGGTAGTTTCTCTCACATCTTTGAAATTCATCGGAAAATGTTCATTATCGGAGAAATATACCATAAAATTCAAATCCATATTTTCAACTGAACGTTCATCTACTGATGAAGGTAGCCTTGACAAAAAATCAGCCTGATTGTTTTCAGATTTCACTACATTAATATCATATTGATAATTTGACAATATAAGCGCCCATCTTCTCAATCTATTTGCAGAATATTGAGGAATATTCTTATTAGGACGCCAAATATATGATAAAGGTTTGTTGTCAATAACTAATGTAAATTTCCGACCGAACAAATATGAATTGAATTTACACAAGCCAAATATTACTGCTGAACCTTCCTTTTCTATTTGACAATATTTCTCTTCCGCAATAGATAAAGTTCGCGAAGCATACGCAATCGGTTTCTCTGTACCATCAGGCATGACATGAGTTAACATTGCCCCCAAACCACAATAACTCGCATCTGTTGTTAAATGTAAAGGTAAATCTGGATTATAGTGTACAAGTAATTTTGTTGAACTCAACAATTCCTTAATTTTTTCGAATGAAATTTGACATCCCTCCGTCCATTCCCACTTGGAAGACTTTTTCAAAAGTTTGAATAATGGATTTGATATCCCCGAAAGATTGGGAATGAATTTTCCATAATAATTCACTAAACCCAAAAAAGATTTTAGAGAAGTCAAATCTGACGGTTCTGATGCATTTTTGATGGCCTCAACTTTCGAGTCTGTTGGGTGGAGTCCGTCTTCGTCAATATCATACCCCAAATAAGTTATTTTATCTTTGAAAAATTGACATTTCTCTAAAGATAACCTGAGACCCGCATCTTTTAAACGAGCCAACACTTCTTCTAATGTTTTGATGTGAGAAGTTCTATCTTTACCTGTTATGAGAATGTCGTCTAAAAAACAAACAACTCCATCTATTCCTTGTAACAAAGATTCTATGATTTTTTTAAATTTCGAAGAAATGCTTGAAATACCAAACGGAGCACGACCATGTCTGAATAATCCTTTATGTGTGGATATAGTTACAATGTTTTTTGATTGATCATCTAAACATATTTGTTGGTAAGCATTTGACAAATCCAATTTTGGGAAATGAACACCACCCTGTAGTTTTACGAAAAGATCTTCAATTCTTGGTAAAGGAAATGGATCGATTTTAACAAAAGCATTCACCGTTACCTTAAAATCTCCACAAATTCTCACAGATCCATCTTTTTTTAATATTGGCACGATTGGAGTTCCCCATTCAGAATACTCCACCGGTTCCATGACTCCCAATGTCACTAAACGATTCAATTCCTTCTCAACTTTGTCTTTAATGGCAAAAGGTAACGGCCTTGCTCTGAAAAATATAGGAACTATGTTTTCAGATTTCAGTTTGATAGACATAACGCCTCTCGTAAAAGTTCCCAGCCCTGAAGAAAAAATGTCTTTGTATTTATCCTTCAAATACATTAAATCTTCTGGAATATCCATGAAATTTAAGTTTGTTATTCTCAAATTGAATATCCGGTAAAAATCCTACCTAATAATGGAGGTCCACCATTTTTTATGATAAAAATATTCAATTTTGAAACTTTACCTCCATATGCAACATCACATTCTATATATCCAATAGGATAAATTTTTCTACCATCATAAAGATTGAATACCTTATCAGTAATCATAATTTGTTTCGATCTCAAATAAGTATCATAAAAGGTTTTTCAAATGACACTGTAACTAGCCCCTGTGTCCAAATAGAAATTGAATGTGTCATTGTCAATTTTGACATCTATGAAAACTGGCGTGACATCGCTTTCTATATTGAAAATATCGTTATTTTCATCGAAATCTAAAAAGTTAATAGATATATTATTTTTTTGCCGATAATTCTTTCTGTTTGGACACATGGGTGCTAAATAACCTTTTTCATTGCGAATATGGCAACAATATTCTCTGAAAGAACACTTATCTTCTGAATGATTTTTACGGCCGCATACAGTACATTTCAACAATGAGTTTCTTCTAGTTCCTTCATTGGGAAACGATCTTGATGTGACAAACTTCTCAGGTAACGATCTTGATGTAACAGACTTCCCCACTGCTTCATTTCTTCCTTTTGATGTGAAGTTGATTTCTATTTCCCGCTCCTCTTTTTTAATATAAGTTGACGTTTTAGCTGACGCAATTTCTACTGCATTCGCAAAGTTAACGCATTCCTTTTCTTCATAAAGTCTTGTTTTAACAGGACCACTCCATATCCAATGATAAACTGATTAACAAAAGCATTTTCAATTTCTTTGGCACCCCCAAACTTGCAAACGGCTATAAGTTCTCTAAGTCTCGCTGCCCATTCCTTTGGAGATTCCGAATGTACCATTTTGGCTTCGAAGAATTTTTCTCTATTCGAGAATACGGACGTTATTGGTTTGAAATGTTCATCCATCAGAGGAATAACGTCTTTATACTCCTTTGTTTCCGGTTCATCTGGTATACACATATTGAATAAAAGTTTATAAGCTGTCTCATTCAATTAACTCAGGAGGATGGCACGTTTCCTTTCTTCTTTGTCGATATTATTAGCCAAGAAATAATTTTCCAATCGTCTTTTATAAATAGACCAATCGGAAATATTGGGTACAAACTCTTGTATGTGACCTGCCAAGGGTGCAAATTTTTCCGCCATTTCTGATATAGTATAATATCTGGGTTCTATACACAACTGTAATATACTGATTACTCATTTTTATTAGTAAAAGAATAGATTCAAAATGAATGTATATTTTCTGTGATTCTTGACAGTAACATGACATTGTATATCATCATCATAACAACATGCCTATTTTATCTCTTTACTAAAACTAACTAACTAGATGCATGAACAAAATATTAATAATAGGTGATACTATACTACAATTATCAAGAAGACTTACCGCATATTTGAACTCCAATAACTTTGTTATTTCAAATGGAACACTCTATATTTTTCCACATGACAAGATTCACCATTTTATTTCCTTCTGAATAATATAATATTTCCCTATACCTGAATGTGGTGCTTCAGGGGTTAACGAAGCCTTTCCGAAATCCGATGAATTTTTTGAATTAACATTATTCCATCCAGTAGTCTGATGTCGAATACTGAAGAATAGTTTTTCAATATTATTAGCAAATTGAATTTTAACACTCTCAACTCACAGTTGATTTTCTTTAGAGCATTGTTATATCGGTCCACCTGTAGCTTCTATTTTTAGGGTTTCTGGTTTTTATTTAAAATACAACAATATGAAAAAATCGAAGATTGAGGAAAAATAAAAAAATTATAATACCTAGCCGACATGACCACCACCTACTTCAATACACCATCTTATTCTGTTTTCGAATGAGCTTCTGACATTTTTCAACATATTTGGAGTTACTATATGGAGGGCATTTCTAATCCTTACTTTCATATCATCAGTAGTGGTGAGTGGTATATGGTATACAATATCCTTGATATATCCCTATAGAAAAAGTATAAGGGTGTAAGATCAGGCGAGCTCGTTGGCCAGTTATAAGTACCACATCTCCCATTCATCTATAAATTTTCTGTCCAGATAGTTCCTGACAACAAGTTTGAAATGTACCGGAGCACCATCTAATTGTAGCCACATCGTCTGTCTCACATTCAAAGGAATATTTTCCAAAAGATTCAAAAAATCTGTTTTCATGAATCTAAAAATTCCATCCAGATGCCCGTCAAAGAAATAAGGACCAATTATGGTGTCTTTTGTGATTCCACCGAATGAGCACTTCACCGGTTCTGGCGATAGACTGTTCGAAATAAATGTCTGTTTTCGGTGCCATTATAATGAAAGTTATGATGATTCACCAGACCAGTTCATCTCTTCGCCAACTCGTTCAATATACCATAAACAGAAATCTATCCCGAGTTCAAAGTCCCTTCCATATAGATGTTGATGCAGCTGAATGTGGTATGGATGATATTTGTGTTTTCTAATAATTCTGCTAACACTCGATTGACTTATTACCTGATGCGTTAGCAATGGCTCAAGTACTGGTATTGGGATTTTCAATCACATATTGCAAAATTTCGAAATTGAGTTCTTCATTCCCAGTCACTGGTTTCGATATCTCTCGAACAGTGTACTCGATACCAGCTGTTTCTCGAAATCTGGCTAATAATCTCTGGAATACATTTTCATCACGATGCTTTTGATCAGAGTACTTTTGTGCATAAACCCTCGATGCTAATAAGCAATTTTAGTAACTCTCTCCAATGGTTGAAATCATGTTGATTCTTTCTTCAAGTGTAAAACTTTTCATTTTACTTCTCAAATCTGAGAACACGAGAGCAAGACGAATTCAACACAAACTTATGACAAAATATCACGATATTTGACAGGAGCCTCCTTGGAACAACAATTGAACAGAGTTGAACGTTACTCAAGTATATGACATCAGACTACTAGATGAAATAATGTTAATAGAAAAAATTCATCTGATTTGGGTATGGGGAAATATCATATGGTTCGAAAGGAATGAAAAGGTGAATCTTGTCACGTGGAAAAATATAGGGTGTTCTATTTTGAATAACAAAGTTATTGGAGTTCGAATATGCGTAAGTGTTCCTGATAATATGAAACACACTGTATACTATTGATCGTCTATTCAAGCTACATTAACTACCTGAAGGGGATTTGAGTGACCGTTCAAAATTTCGTACACCTGCCGTTGCTAATTCCAAGGATATTGAATTTCTTTGACAACGTTACATTTTGTGAAAAAGTTGAATATCTCACAAACGAAGGGAGTTGGGTATAGGAATACTCTAGCAAAGTCACCTTACTTTTTCTCAAAGAATTGAATCCAAGAAATTACAGGGTGTTCCATTAGAAAAAATTAAACTTTGTTAGGTCACGCTCTTTTCAAATACCTTGTATAAAAATCAATATTTTTGGAATGTAGTTCAGATTTACATACATATAGAGCTCGTCCAGTATTGAAACGACCACTTTGGCCTTCCCCTACCTAACAACCAATCCTTTTCGAAGATGCCCGAAAGCTAGTAATAGAAATTCCATAAGCGTATCAAATTATTTGGTATAGGCGATACAAGAGAAGTAGAGAACTTACAGTCCTATAACTTCTGATCGGAAAAAATATTTCTCGACAAATCTGCTAGAGGGATATAGATATATTTGTATAAAAAAAATTGAATAAATAACTGCACTACCTATTTAATAATCAAACAAACCTAACCTTTCAAACAATGCATGCAAAGACACTGGTGAAGATTTGCCGTAGCACTGCAAATCATGTCCAATTGTGTTTTCCCCCTCTCTACCTACCAAACGGTCGTTTCAATACTGGACGAGCTTTACCTTCCCAGACCGTTTACTGAAAAAAAATACCATTTGGCCACGAGAGTCAGAAGCGTTCAGCTTGACTGGCCCTGTATGATTATGGAGAGTGAGTAAAGAGACCACATGCTTTTCTCACCAGGAAAAAAAATGTTTAGGTCATTTACTTTATTCTTATTATTTTCAACTTTTCAGTCCTCTATAAGCATGATTTTTAGTTTTTTCAAACTATAATTTTAAAATTGTTCACTTTTTAAATTGATATAACATACTTAAAAAGACTACGGGAAAAAAGCTCTTCGAATAATTCATCCACATGGAATGAAAGTTATGACTAACTGAATTTCGACGAGTATGCTGAGTACTCAGTCAGTAGAGAGTCGAAATAAAAAAAGCCAGTTCCTAAAAATCCAAAGGGGAGTACCTCAGAGATCTCTCTTGGAACCTCTGCTGTTCCTCCTTCATATCAATGGCGAACCTTGTTATAAAGCGGCACAAAATAGTTGTTCCGTAATATTTGCTGATGATGCTACATTCACAAAAAGTATAGAGAAAAGTCATGATCTAAAAAAAGCTCATGATGATATCTGAAAATAGCTCATATGATTTAAAAATAGCTCATGATGATGATATATAAATAGTCATGATCTAAAAATAGCTCACAAAACTGGTTTACCAGCAACGATCTTGTGCTGAATGAGAGCAAGACCGTCTCCCTGAATTTTAATCCTTTGCCAAGAAATTGGTTTACTAGTTAAACGAATTATGAGAGTGTTGAATTCCTGGGGATACATATTCATAGTCACTTATTGTGGTCCCATAATGTGGACCTGGTTTCCTTAGAAAGAATATGGTGTAGACGTCAAATTTAGCTCACTATCTCCAAAAATGGCGTAAATATTGAATTTCTCATTTGCCCCAAGCTTGCGAGCCGCCGAAATGTCGTGTGACGTAACTCGACGGGAACGTAGAATGAGCTCAGCAGAGTAGACGGCGTTTATCAGTGCATGAGTAGACTTGAGCTAGTTGTTATTTACTTCTCCGCAGCTCTGGAAGACATATTTATGGAGACGATGCTATTGGTTATGTCCAGGTTAAAAAAGAAGATGATTCTAAAAGCTCGTCTTGCACCGGAACATAAAGTAAAGGAAAACCATACCGCTGCACTTTTGAAAGTGACGTGAAGGAAAAAATAATTACAAAAGTGAGATGCGAGGAATGTGATGCACGTGATAAGGGGTTTGAACATGTTGTAGCCTCAATCATGTGGCTGCATAGGGGAAGTGAGGAAGCATCATACCATCTGTGAAATGTTACTGGGCCAAGGCTGAACTATCATCAGTAAGAACTAGCTTGATATTCATCAAATCTGATGACATAGTACCTACTTCTTCCAAAAAACTGTTGATAATATTCATGACTGCTCCCCAGAAAAATCAGTCAGATTATTTTAACAGCGTAGTAGCAAAATCACATGAATTGAAAATAGATTGCGAATCTATTTTCAATGTTGTACAATCAAGTGAAATCAGAATACCTAAGAAAATTGTCATTGCTTTATTTGATATGCAAATTTGAAAGCAATTTTCCCAGCCACCAAAAAACAAGCAGAGAGCCCTTTATGGCATGAATCTAGATATGGTCGAATCACCGCATCCAAAATATTCGAAGTTGCTCATTACGGGACAAAAGATAGTTTTTCAGTGGAATATATCATGTGAGGAAACCATAGACATTTAACGAGGTAAACGCAGTATATTTGTTATCTTTGGTTAGTTCATTGCATTGTTCCTTTATTTTCAGGGAAATCTCTGGTGAAGAAGTTTTGGGCGTTTTAGAAGAGAGAGAGAATATTAGAATTGAAGAGACTGAATTCATATTAAAAAAAATCCAATCATTGGTGTTTTTCCTGATGGATTATCAACTGATTTCGTTATTGGAATAAAATGCCCTTCAAAAAACAAAGAACTTTAAAATGTATGTGTATGATGGCATTCCAACGGAAAAAGACATATGGCACAAATCCAGTTTTGTTTAGCACATAACGATTTCGAGACTTTTAAGAATGTTGATATTTATAAAGTGAATTTGGATCAGAAGTATTGTGAGAACTTGATAGAGAAAGCAATGATCTTTTGAAAAAAGCATATTTGAAAAAAATCATGCCTAATTAAGTTTCTATCAAACTTGAATAAAAAACATAGGTTATATGTGTTCTATTCATTGTGTTATTCGAACACTTTGTGAATAAGCGTTTCATTGTTCCATCAGAACACTTCACAAATTATAAAAAAATTTGTTTCATCAGAACACTCTGCAACTTAACAAATCCACAAGTTGTGATCAAAGCGACATTAAAAAACGGGAATAAACTTGACATCAACGTAAGCATGAGGTGTCATCATTTCAAAATTGCGAATTCTTCCTATGAATCTTTTTACGTGGATTCGAAAACTCCCGATTTTTTACTAACAGTGCCGGCCTGAACATTTTGAAATCTGACAAGTATACGACCATGGGATTCCACCAACGAAGCAATATTTTTGAACCCTTTATCTGCCCTCAGACGTTTTTGAGCGAGCATCGGCTGGGGTTTTAATAAATCATAGAGCTCTACGTCCAGTTGCTGAACAGTTTAATATTTACCATATGACTTTACAAAGATTCTGCGAGCGGAAGAGTTACCTTGGAGGCAAGTTATTTTTGTTCAGTTCAATTCGCATCTAACCCAATAACATTTACTTTTTCTCAGGTTACCAGGCACCTGTTCAAGTATGATACAAACAAAATCGACGGGTTCTGCCAGATGACATAGGAAACGAATAAGCTGCGTACCTTATTCAACAATCCAAGTTATATTTTGGGCTATCGACGAAAGAAGTAGGGCGATTCGCATATGAGTTCTAAGTTGAAACAATATAAAGGTTCCTGAAAATTGATTCAAAATAAAATGGCTTCTTCCGATTGGTTTACCAGATTTCTGGAACGTCATAAGGCTCTGTCTCTTGAGTGTCCTGGGGCAACAAGCCTCAGCGGAGCAACAAGTTTCAACAAAAAGAGGTTTCAGACCGTTATAAATTTGAATCCCAGGATATTCATAACGTTGCTGAGAAGGACCTTACTACCGTCCAGAAGCCGGATCGAATAATAGCTAGAGAGGGTGTGAAGCAGGTTGGTTATATCACATCTGCGAAGAGAGGTATTTTGATGAAATTTTGTTTCGCCATCAGCGCCAGCGGAAGTACACTTCTTTCATGTTCATTTTCCGTCGTAAAAATTTCAGAACAATGGCCCACTTGGTTGTATCGGAGATGCAAATCCATCAGGGTGGATGTCCGAAAATGAGTTTTATATATTTTTGGAGCATTTTGTCAAGCACGCATCCTAATGATCACGAGTCTCATCTATCCTTGGAAGTTATCAGTTTCTGCAAGAAAATTGGTGTAGAAGTGATTTCTCCAACTCCTCACTGTTCATATAAGATGCAGGCATTGGCTTGGTCTAAGACAACGACGATCTATGATAAACCAAACATTGTAAGGCAAGCCTTACCTTTGGCTGCAACCCCGACCAATATTCCAGCGGGTTTTAGGGTTACCGAGTTTTTTCTCCCAAATAGACATATATTTGGTGACGATGAGTTTCTTCCGACAGCTGTAACATATAGGCCAAATCCAGAAAATGCAGAAAATATGACAAATCCTGATATATATGAGCAATCTACTTCCAGAAACTCACCCATAATTATGAATTCACCTCCAAATTGAATAATTCAGATCAGATTCTGTCAAATAAAATTAATTCACCTGGACCATCAGGTTTAAGCTGAACATAGACCAAATAGAAGAGGAATACAATGAAAATCAGGTGCTACGAGAATATATTTGCACAACCAAAGCAACTACTAAGCGCAAGCCATTAAAACGGGTTGCCGACAGGATTTTGTCATGTAGTTCCGAAGATGAAACAGACACTTTTTGTCTAGACTGTGGAGAACCGTACCCGAATTCATGTTCGAGGAAAATATGGATTCGATGTACTAGGTGCAGATACTCGGCTCATGAGGCATGCACTGACAAAGATTCGTTTTTTTTAATATCAAAATTGTCATTCTGGTGATGACATGAAAAATAGTGAACCATGTCACAACCGACCCTAGCAATGTCACAAGCAACCCCAAGTTGGGGTTGGTTGTGACAGTTGAACCTACTTACATTTATTCTTGATGGGTTGTCTGTATTAATATTTGGTTTGATGTTTTGATATTTTCAAGTTTAGAAAACATCAAAGAAAAAATCTTAATTAACCCAAACAATGTGTACCTAATTACAAAAAGTAGAAAAAATTATTAACAAAATCTGTTTCAACCAACCTTGGTCTCCCCTACTTCATCTTTACTCACATAATGCAATAATGCTTTACAAAATAATGCAATGATATATTTTGACGCAAGAAACATAATTTCGCATCATGGTATATATTCAATCACAAACAAGCATTTATCAGAAGAGATCCATCAGGCTGATTCAAACGAAAATATAGCAGACTACACCCAAAGTGGGGATTTTTTTTCTCTCGGACATCCTCCGAACAAACTGATGAATTGGTAATTGTGAATGAAAGTGCAATCAGTACAAATTCCCCGGGAAACTGCCTTAGACTGACCAGTGCTAGTTCCCGAACGTTTGGCCATGTGAACGTACAGGGCTTTTGAAACAATCATACTTGTATCAAGTTGTTTGTGAAAACCTATGACATTGATGTTCTATGTGTATCTGAGCACTGGAAGAAGGATATATGCCGTAAACAAGTTTAACTTTGGTAACTATTGAATAGCATCAATCTATGAAAGAAAAAACCATTAACATCGTGGAGCTCTCATTTTAATCAAAAAGGGACAGAAATTTTATGAAATTCTATCAATCAAAAGCTAATCAATTAAATGTGAAATTGAACTATGTGCGATCAGATACAAAATAAATGATTTCAAAAATACCATTGTTACAGTATATAGACCACCAAATGATAATACAATTTTTTTAAATTTCTAACACAGGCCCTAGACCTAGCCTTCGACCGGTCTGACTCCATTATCTTATGTGGGGATTTGAATGATGATGAATACTAAAATCCTATGAGATAACTTAAATTCACACCAGCTTAGTCAAAATCCTTTAGGAGCAACCAGGGTATTAACTAACAGAAATGCACATACAAGTGCAACCTGCATTGATAGGTGATCAGCCTTCTCAAATCTAATTTCAAATGTGACCTGATTCAACCTCACATAGCTGCTCATATGGCACACATTCTTGCTTATCAAGCAGGAAATATATCAGATACTAGAAAGGTTAACTGCTCTCATTGCTGAATTCCAAAAGTGGGTTGATGATTGTAGACTGGACTCCAATCTATCATTTGTTGTTAATCAGAGCATTCGTTTACTCATTCGACTTGCTTCTCTGGGGCTTCAATGTCTCGTGCCAAAGAAGAAAACTCGTAACCAAAGCTACTCAAAGGGCTGGATATTTCCAGCTATGATTACTATAATTGGAAAATCACTTGGGAGTAGAACTGGATTCTTACAAACCGGAAAATTTTGATTAAAAAAGGATGCAAACTGAAAATAAACATAAACACAAAATTAAGATGGAAAAATATAATTTTTTTTGAGCGAAAATCAGATAACACAATGAAAGAAACTTGGAAAAACATAAACAATGAACTTGGTAGAAATAAAGACAAACTCAAAACACCCAGTCATCTAAAACAAAATTCAGTTCAGAAAACATTCACAAATGAGGTCCTGGAACTGTTTTTTGAACACTTCTCAAGCTCATCAGAAATTGCTAAACTGAAACCATTTTGGCAGAATATGTGTTTCCCATGTATAGTGACCGAAAATGTTCATATTATTGAAACCTTCAGCTGTCAGCCGATCCACGAATATGAAATATTGAATACCCTATCAGAAATAAAGAATAAAAAATATTCTGGCTTTGATGAACTTTCTATAGTCACAATAAAATAATTCCTGCCATAATCAAACCATCAACATATCCCATGAATTATTCTCTTATACAGGAGTGTTTTTTCCAGACATTATGAAAAAAGGTTTTGTTATTCATCTATATAAAAAGGCAATATCACCAAAGTTGACAACTATAGGCAAATAACCTCGCTCTGCAACATATCCAAATCATTTGAAAAAGTTGTAGCAGTCAGAATAATTGAACATTTGGAAAACAATAACATACTCTGTATATCTCAGCACGGATTCAGAAAAATAAATCTATCGAAACAGCTTCTCATCACCTACTGAGCTATATATAATAACAATAAATGTGTCATATCATTATTCTTCGACCTATCGAAAGCTTTCGATACAGTGTGATCTGAATTTCTAACCCAGAAATTGTTAAATTTTGGTTTATCTAGTAACATAGTGAAATGAACAGAATCTAAAATGAGTAATAGAAATATGATCGTAGTATGTAATGGGTCATCCTCAGAGCCAAGAAACATCAAACTTGGTGTGCGGCAAGGTTTGGTCCTGGGTCCGCTACTATTTTTACTATATGTGAATGATTTACCACAATATATTGTGGAAGGTCCTGTCACAATGTTCGCAGGCGATATTAACATAACCATATCTGGTCAATAAGCAGAGCAATTCGTTTGTAAATCCGAATGTATTGTTGTATGGTGTCAAAAAAAAAATTGTTTCTGAACACTTCAAAATCAATTTCTGTGAGATTTCACTCCAGGAAAAATATCCCAGACAATATTTTCAAAATAGACGAAATCCAAATTTCACAAAAAGTGAAATTAACGGGTACCTATACCTAGATTCCAACTCAAACTGGAAAAAACAAGTGCAAACTTAAACAAAGTATATTAAGCCATAAAGCAAATCTGGACAAATCTGGAATACTGAGTATTCATTAGGCAAAGGTCGACTCTCACGTCAGTTTGAACAATAGGGTTTGGAGAAGATCAGAAGATTTTACAAGGGTCTTTATTGTTCAGAAAAGAATTATTAGACTCATATTCAACTTGGATGTTCGAGAAAGCTGTCGACCCACTTCCATAGGGACAAAAATATCGACATCACCTTCAATTTTCATCCTCGAATGTGTTATGTTCGTGAAGAAAAACTCCGGAAACTATTCGGAAAATTCAGCATGGAACAAACACAAAACACGAAAGGCGATCTTTTGCTTACAAATTGAACGTTTTGAATAGAAAAATGCTATTACACCCTCCAAGAATACTTGAATGACATTTTTTGAACCTGGTGTGCTCGTTACAAATTCGTTTGGACCTGCAGAAGTCTTATCATGTTTTTACTAGTCTTTAATCGGGTGTGCTTGTCTAGTTAAATATTGTAGTAATCATAATGTTTACAATGTGTATATCTTTCTACATACTTTTATGTATGTTTATTCTCATTCTCATATCCACACATATCTTATTTTTACTGATATACCATATGTACGTTGAGTATCAAAAATGGCAAGTAAAGTATTATTATGAATTGCATTTTCTGTGAATAATCATTATTATAATTATTTGATTATTATTATAGAGTTACTATCCCAGCTGTGAAATCAGTTTCGTTTGCGATATTCTATTAAAAAATTGGTGTGGAATTCATCGGAAAGATCGAATAAAAAAAACATTTTAACAAAAAATTATTCTGACGAAATACGGAACTGATGAGTGAAAAATAAAATAAACCGTATTATTCTCGATAACTAATAGACCAAAGTCGATAATTTTTGAAACCAGCAAAAATAATAGTAGGATGGAACCCATTGGAAAAGGAAGAGAATATAACAAAAATGAAACAAAAAATGATTTACGGGCGATCTGAGGTCGGTAAGTGAAAGGGGGTGAGTTTTTAAGGGTAAAAAACGGTTTATCTCGATTTCCGGCAAAACTACGAGTCCTATGGAAAAAAGTTGAATAGCAAAGTTGTAGGTAATAAAAAGATCTACAACTTTGATCGCCACACTTTTTTCACATAATCCCAAAATGTATGTGAAAAATTCAAATAACCAAGTTTCTGGTTTTTTATTTTTATCTTTAAAAAAAAAAAAAAATTTTCACGAAATATGGTGAAAACGTACCTTTTTATGTACCAAACACACTGTAATTTTTTTGATTTAAAATATTTATTTTTCCACTTTATTTTGACTTAATATCGAGAAAGCACCCTAATTTTCAATCAGAAATTCACCCGCCAAAATCCAGCTTTTTTGAAAAAGTCAGTGGGTTTTTTTTGTTGGAATCTCTACTTTCTGATGATGTAACGAAAAAATACATTACTATGCTAAATGTTCTCAGAAAATGCAAAGAAGTAACAGGTAGTAAGGCCCAGACCCTCCTAGCCCCTTCCCCACTTCTCTATGAAATACCTTTTGATGGGCTAAAATTTTCCGTAGGTCACTCAGGTATATAAGTTATCTTAAAATAGCAATGGATGGGCATCTAATTTGAAGAAGATTCTACAACTTTCTCAGAATATTGTTGATGTCTTATTAAATTCGGATTCGAGTTCTTTTCGTTTCTTTGCATTTTCTGCCATAATGATGTACTTTTCTCTTATACCATCAGAAAGTAGAGATTTCAACGAATAAAAAGCCCCCCGACTTTTTTGAAAAAGCTTTCATTTTGACGGGAGAATTTTCGATTGAAAATGAGGGTGCTTTTTCGATATTAAGTCAAAATAAGGTGAAAAAATTAATATTTTAAATCAAAAAAATTACAGTGTGTTTGGAACATAAAAAAGTAAATTTTCACTGGATTTCGTGGGAAGTTTTTTTTTTTGTAAAAGATAAAAATAAAACACCAAAAACTTGGTTATTTGAGTTTTTCACATAAATTTTGAGGTTATGTGGAAAAAGTGTGGACACAAAAGGTCTTTTTATTACCTACAACTTTGTCAGTTTTTTTCCATAGGACATGTAGTTTTGCCGGAAATCGAGATAAACCGTTTTTTACCCTCAAAAACTCACCCCCTTCCACTTCCCGACCTCAGATCGCCCATAAATTATTTTTCCTTTCATTTTTGTTATATTCTCTTCTTTTTCCAATGGGTTTCATCCTACTATTATTTTTTTTAACTTTTTACCATTTTCAAAGGCTTCAGCCCTGGTCTATAAGCTCCCAAACTAATGTAAGTGACGAATTTTGAGTCGGCGCCAAACAACCAAGCAAATGGATTGGATAAGGTGTAAAATGATGGCATCGAGTTGCGCGGTGACATTCTGATAATTTTTTTGAAGTAATTCAATGATCTTCGTTTATTGTTGGTTTGGCGCTGACTCAAAATTAGTTACTAACATTCGTTCAGGAGCTTAGTTATTGAGAATAAGGTTTCTTTTAATTTTCAGTTCCGTATTTCGTCGGTTTAATTTTTTGTTAAAAAGTTCCTATTTTTCAATTTTTTGTGGCTGAAATCTACTAATTACTACCTACTTGTTTTTTGATTACTTCCAGAATACTCACTTACCCACCTCACTTCAACTATTACCAGTTAAATAATATGATTATCTACTTTCACCATTTGTTGTAATATAAATTATTTTTGTTGTTCTGGTTAGTTTATTTCATCACTTTGTGAATCATTCCATTCTCTCATAGAATATAATGATTGTGACGGATGTAGGAGAACAAAAATAATGACATTAGCGATCTGTCATTGTCAACTACATATGTGTGCCAATGTTCACAAGTGAAAACTCAATTATTCCCTATTTTTCTACCCGTAAGGGTGGATAATTATATTCTCAATCCAAATTTGATCAACTATGAGATACACCCTATCTAATAAAAAAAAATATCCAAATCGAAGAACACAGTACAAAGTTATGCCTGATAGAATCGGTTAACGGACCAGAATTCAGAGGGTGAGTGATCAATATCCTTCATTTTGCTACCCTAAGGGGTGATTTCATCTTCTGAATTCAAACTATCCACTGAAAAAAGAATTATCGGAATCAGACGTCTCAGTAAAAAGTTATGGGTTATCATACATAAGAAAAAAAAAATATACGCGTCGACTAGAGAACCTCCTCCTCTTTGGTTTCGTCGGTAAGGAACGAAAGTACCTTGGTTGGTTGGTTGGTTTGAGGCTGACGAGCCAGAGACAGGGTTGGCACTTAGCTTCCCTTGACACTGCGACCAGCTGGGGTCTATTGTATCACTCTGTCGTCAGTGGTTCCTCATTCAAACAGGTTTGTGCCTTCAATTAGGTTAAGAAGCCTGTTGATAAGGTTCTTCGGATTCATGCCTGTTTCCGGGCTGATCTCTCCAAAGGTTCTGTGTCGCCTACTACTTAGGGCGTCACAGTCGAAGATGATATGAGAGGCTGTTTCCTCCTCTTCATCACACAGCCTACACTCCACGGTTTCCCTGCGTACTCCCATGGTGTTTAGGTGTTTTCTTAGGCCGCAGTGTCCAGTCAACAGACCTATTATTATACGAGCCTTCGTTCTGTTCAGGTTCAGAAGGTCAGCCGTCAGGGTCCGGTTTGGATGCCCTACCATGACTTTGCTGTGTATTTGCCCGACAGTTTGATCCCAATATTGTTGGTGTCTTCTTTTTATCCACTCGTCGATCAGGGTCCTGCATCGGTTTTTGCTAATCCCGTATGCAGGTTCTGGCCCTGTGAATAGCGTTTCAGATGCTTGTCTAGCTAGCTGGTCCGCTTTGACGTTGCCTTCAATGCCTCTATGACCTGGCACCCACATCAAGGTGACCTTGTTGTGTTTTGCCAGCTCGATGAGGTTCTGGAGGCAGTCCCAGACCAGTTTGGACTTTATCTGTGTAGAGTTGAGTGCTTTGATAGCACTTTGACAGTCAGATAGAATGTAGATGTGTTTTTTCCTATAACCACTTTCTAGATTCTTCTGAATGCATACCATGATAGCATGTGTTTCAGCTTGGAATATCGTGGAGTATTTACCAAGTGGTATTATGTAATCCCTTCTTGGCCTTACCCCATGTATTCCTGCTCCCGTTCCTTCAACTGTCTTTGAACCGTCTGTATACCAGACTATGTCCGCAGTTGATTGTGATTCTATACTCGGGGCCCATCCAGATTCATCAATTCGTGTTTCGAATGGTTTTTCGAATTAGTATAGGGGTTGCATGTAATCTGAAATCATTTCGAGTTCCTCGATGTTGATTACATGAGTGATTCTGGTATGTCCAGTTGTTCGGATTCTCCAGTTTTTCGTTTGTTTCAGTCTGTATGCACTCATGCTGGCCTCTCCAATGACATGTAAGTCAAGGGGTTCGAGGTTTAGGATGATTTCCATTGCAGCTGTTGGAGTGCTGTTCATTGCACCCGTGATGCAGAGACAGGCAAGCCTCTGGATTTTCCCAAGGTTGATTTTTGCCTATTTTTGTAGTTTTGCCGGAAATCGAGATAAACCGTTTTTTACCCTCAAAAACTCACCCCCTTCCACTTCACGACCTCAGATCGCCCGTAAATGATTTTTCTTTTCATTTTCGTTATATTCTCTTACTTCTCCAATGGGTTTCATCCTACTATTATTTTTTTTCACTTTTTACCATTTTCAAAGGCTTCAGCCCTGGTCTATAAGCTCCCAAACTAATGTAAGTGACTAATTTTGAGTCGGCGCCAAACAACCAAGCAAATGGATTGGATAAGGTGTAAAATGATGGCATCGAGTTGCGCGGTGACATTCTGATAATTTTTTTGAAGTAATTCAATGATCTTCGTTTATTGTTGGTTTGGCGCTGACTCAAAATTAGTTACTAACATTCGTTCAGGAGCTTAGTTATTGAGAATAAGGTTTCTTTCAATTTTCAGTTCCGTATTTCGTCGGTTTAATTTTTTGTTAAAAAGTTCCTATTTTTCAATTTTTTGTGGCTGAAATCTACTAATTACTACCTACCTGTTTTTTGATTACTTCCAGAATACTCACTTACCCACCTTACTTCAACTATTACCAGTTAAATAATATGATTATCTACTTTCACTATTTGTTGTAATATAAATTATTTTTGTTGTTCTGGTTAGTTTATTTCATCACTTTGTAAATCATTCCATTCTCTCATAGAATATAATGATTGTGACGGATGTAGGAGAACAAAAATAATGACATTAGCGATCTGTCATTGTCAACTACATATGTGTGCCAATGTTCACAAGTGAAAACTCAATTATTCCCTATTTTTCTACCCGCAAGGGTGGATAATTATATTCTCAATCCAAATTTGATCAACTATGAGATATACCCTATCTAATAAAAAAAAATATCCAAATCGAAGAACACAGTACAAAGTTATGCCTGATAGAATCAGTTAACGGACCAGAATTCAGAGGGTGAGTGATCAATATCCTTCATTTTGCTACCCTTAGGGGTGATTTCATCTTCTGAATTCAAACTATCCACTGAAAGAAGAATTATCGGAATCTGACGTCTCAGTAAAGAGTTATGCGTTATCATACATAAGAAAAAAAATATACGCGTCGACTAGAGAACCTCCTCCTCTTTGGTTTCGTCGGTAAGGAACGAAAGTACCTTGCTGTTCATATGGGAGAATGAACTCTCAAATAAAACAAGTTTTTCAATCACGTAAGTTCAAGTTTCATATATAATTCACCTCAGTTTGCCCCAGAGAAGCGAGAATATGGAATTACTCATGCAAACATTCCGTTATAAAGTCTTGCGTGAGATATACATCGGCAATTTTAATTTCATGAAAAATGTTTATTACTCCCATTTTTCGTAAAACTTCTCTTTGGAAAATAATTCCATGACTTCTTAATGGTGACCCGAGGAGTCGACGCTCTGGGGTTCATCAACCGAATACAGGAGCGTGGGGACTGGAAAGAGTCCATGTGAGTAGAATAGTCCATATCAACTGTCAGAATGTTCTCATAGATCACCTCGACGTCTGAGATGGTCGAAATGTATATCTTAGTATAACTAATAGGATAAATCGACACCAATGCAGATCGAATCCATTGCCAGCGGCTTCAAGGGTGTGGGAGTTGCAAATCAGAGACTTCCATTCAATATTTTCCTGCATTATTCGCAACTACCAAAATTTTTCATTGTGATAACAAGAATTCAACAAAAATGCAAACCGAACATGAGGAAGATAATCAGATCGTGATGAAACTCATATTCCTTACAACATTAAGAATTGAACTCCATTGATGGAATAATTTAGGAATTTCTTGTAATCAGATGACGGCAGAGACTGAAGCTCACTATTTTCAAGAGCGTAAAACTTTCACCAAGAAAGTATTCTATTGATCATTTCTTGATATTTCCAGGAACCAATCTCGAATAATTCATTATGTTTGTGTTCAATCAAACCATTATTATAGTGGGAATATTCTACCTAGAAAATTACCGCGGGAATAATTTGAGATATTTTGTTTTCATTGTCTGACAACGTATATTTTCAATTCGACGTCTGTTATCAATTCGCATGAAAAGTGAGAAATGAATCAAAACCTGTTCAGTACATTGTATCATTGTGCGAGGGAATGTGTTTATGATCGTAACATCAAAAAATAATCTATAGAATACCACACGATAGTTCAATAAAGTAGAAAATAATTCTCCAGATCCCTTTCTCAAACCTGTTGCCATTTGGCAATAGCCTCTCGAGCTCGTTGGGCTCTCGTGTCTATTGCTTGGCAACAAGTTTTCGAAAATCTGTCGAATTACTTTCACTTTATTCTCACTCTCTTGTGATATCACAACTGAAAATATTGATTTAAAAATCGAAGACATAACCATATTAATCATCATGTGATTTTTTTCAAATACAATTTGGTCAATTGTTATATAATATTGAAAATATGTCCTCGTATAGTTGGGTTGATGCTGCTACATGGGAAGGAACCGCTCAGATAACTTCAAATTAATAGAATAAAAGAGCGAAATCAGTTGCTCGAATTCGAAGATATTGGCAACTGCTCTTGTATCCAACTCTGTAACTAGCTGATAGTATGTGAACATTGAATGTATTTTGCCAAACAATAATCGTAGAAGCGGGTTCAACAAAATTGTTTTATATAATCAAATATTGAGAGGAAAGTGAATGTGAAAAAGGATAAGAGAATGAGAAGGGAAAGAAATAGTTATTGAATGATAAATTAACTCCAATATAATGATAACATTTTCGTCATGTTTACAGCGATAAAAATGTGAATCCTTTTTTATCACCGAAAACACCTGTTTCTCATAACCAGAATACTAGTAGCCATACATCGTTACTTCACTTTAATCTCTTTCTGTCAGTTATAATTAATGAGTTTCATTTATATTGAAAGATACAGGATGAATAGTTTTGATGAAGTTGCGACTCAAGAAATAACAAAAAATATAGAAAAATCTATACCGCAATCCACAATGAACGCTGGAGCGTCAATATGGAGACAAATTATGGAGTCCGAAATTATGAACTGTCGGAATTAACGTCGTTACAAGAAGAAGCAGACATATCCGAATACTGGGCCTATAACATGAAGAAGTTAAATGTGGAAGATTATAAGGAATATGCAGTTGAATCGATTTGGAATTCGACTACAAAGATGATTCAAGAAAAATAATTAGTGAGTACAATATTAAATTTGATCCTATCGCCGACATAACTGTTAAAGAAGCTCGTGATGCGAGAAATAATAACTAGACAAATTTTTAACTCTTCCAGTGAAAAAGAAGGTATGTTCTGTAGCACTGGACGAGGAAGATATACTGAATCAAATAACTAATGAAACAACTATTCAAAGACAAGCTTTCATGTAAGCCGTGTACTTAAACGTATAAAATGAGTTTGAGTCATTGCTGACAATGCTTTAATTACTTTCTGTTGAATTATTTGGTTTCAAAAAGCATGTCGCGCAAAGTTTTTATAAAAGTAGGTACCAATTGAAGTAATTGTGCGGTGATTAGTTGGTAATTAAGAAATTTTCTAAGTGTTTGATTCATACAGAGTATTCATAGAGGTAGGTACCAATCAATGCCATTGGACAATGATTGCTTGGTAAGTAACAGCTTGTCGAAGTAATAATTTTATTACATTGCATGCGTCGAGCTTTTTGAAACCCAATAATTCATCAAAAAATAATCAAATCATTGTCAGCGATGTCTTAAACTTATTTTATACGTTTGAGTACGCGGCTTAAATGAAAGCTTGTCTTCAAAGAGTTTTTTCATTGGTTATTTTATTTTTTTATTTTTAGTTGTTACACCTCAATCTGTTCATTTCTAACCGAGCATTGCTATTACAAGGTCTCTTCCCTGAAAGTTTTGTGCTGAAAGAAATCATGATCTCCGACCCCAAAAACTCCCACACAACAGTTTTGAATAGAAACCATAACCACAAAACTCGTCCTTTTTCCTGGAGTTGCCATCTTGAATTTATAAATTTTGACATAAAATTCAAAATCTCCAACCGCGAAAACCGCCGCATACCGATTTTAAATCGAATCAGACCATATTCACAAAACTCGTCCTCCATTTTGGGGCCGCTATCTTGAATTGATGAATTTCGACAATAAATTCAAAATTTCCGACCCCAAAAACCACCGCATACCAATTTTGAATCGAATTGGACCATAATAAAAAATCTCGTCCTCCATTTTGTTATTGTTTTTTTTAACAAATATTCCATAATGCATTATCACCAAAATTATGAACACCTGTCAAATTTCAAATCATTCGGACGACTAGAAGTCGTAATAATTCACTTGCAAGATTCGACCCTTACTAACGAACGAACAAACTGACAAGTGAAACTAAATAAAAGCTTGTAGTAAAAAAAATTAAATGAATGAAGGTGTTGGTTCCGTTAGATTGCTTAAATACTTCACGAGAGAGAAACGGAAACATAACATGTTAACGACTCCTTTAACTCCAAATCCCTTCTGGAAAAACACAAATTCTAAAGGTTGGTACAAATATGTTTCACTGGGTATCCATAAGATCTCTACTTGGACCAAAAATTGTGCGACTAAAATTGAACTCGACATCCCAAATGATAGGAACACCAATCATTCTAATCGTGCTTGTACAGTTTCTCAATTAGCCAAGGTAGAAGTGAGTGACCAAACATTTATAGAGATAACGGGACACTCGTCGTCATTTTCTATCGAACCCTACCTCCAAACTAACCCTATCTTGTTAGTTCCTCACGAGCTACGAATCAGAAAGATCAAAATTAATACTCCACATGATTGAAATCAGTACACCAAACCAAACAATTTATAACAATTCAGTATTTGAATTGAATCAAGGAAGATGATTATTTTTGTTGTTCATTCATATATTCTGTCGTTAATGTATCTTGCCAAGAAACTCTCGGGGTTTTCTTTCAAGGATGAATTTCTTTCAAACTCAAGATTTTCTCATCAGTGTTGTTGCTTGAAAAACTGATATTTGTCAAAATCGCTCGAGCATCTGTCTCGCGATTTTGTCGTGTCAGTTTTTTTAGTAAAATTACTGATTGCCAAAATATTCCGTTACAAAGAGAAATGTATACGATAAAATGAAAACTTTTGTGTTTTTACTGTTGAGAAAACTGTGAGCATCCAGGGAGTTCACGCAAATAAAAAATAATTATGTGAATACCTACAATTATTTATGACTATTCTTCACATAATCTCTTTCGGTTACACAAATGTTATTGGATCTCTCGATATCATCTACAGAAATATCAGGATCAAGCCAGATATAAGGACCAACGAAAACAAGACATGCTATGAAATATTGAGATTTATAGGTACTGGCTCCTGAAAAAAATCTGAAATTTGTCACTTTACAACAAACTACCTATCTGTTAGCGGGTATTGAAACCAAGCTATATCATCATCATACATCATCATACAAAAATCGTCATACAAGCAAAGAAGTGACCTGATAAAATTAAGTTGAATCGGAGATAGGAGCCAGTTTGTCAGGTTTCAGTTTTCTACTGAGCCAAGTGCTCAGGGGGATTCATTACTTCACTTAGTGACCAAGGACGCTCAATCGCAATAGCAACACAAAATGATGAAACAAGTAACATACAAAATAAATGAACCAAACCAAACAAATAAGAGGTGAAAGACGAAAGAAAAAGAGCGAATTACTCACAATGAGAATGCAATAAACAATTCCGTCATCTACTCATAGAAAAAATTATTGTAGAAACAATAAAGCTTTCAGATATTTTCCTGAACTGATCCAAACGAGTATCGCGCATGAAGTTGTATCAATCCATAGATCTCATAATGGAAGAATCACTATCACAACGTTAGTCTTTTTCTTGGAATGAAAAGACAACAATTGAGTGAAAACTGAGAAATCAAGATCTCTTTTGGTGACACGAATGTTATTGAATCTTCCGATATAATCTTCAGAAATATCAGAATCAAGCAAGATATGAGGACTAACGAAAACAAGATATGTTATAAAATATTGGGATTTATAGGTACTGGCTCCTGAAAAAATCTGAAATTTGTCAACCGTTTGTCACTTTTCAACAAATTACCTCTTCATCAGCAGGTACAACTAACCAAGCTATATCATCATCATACAAACATCTTGATACAAGCAAAGAAGTGACCTGATAAAATTAAGTGTCAGGAAAATAGTTGATGTTGAATCAGGTCAGTCAGTTTTCAGTTTTCTACTAAGTCAAGGGCTCAGGGGGATTCATTCATTCATTTGGTGACCGAGGACGCTCAATTGCAATAGCGACACGAAATGATGAAACGAATTACATACAAAATAAATGACCGAAAACAAAAAAGATGGAAAAGACGAAAAAAAAGTCAATTACTCACAATAAGAATGCAAGGAATAATTCTGTCATCTACTCATAGAAAAAATTATTGTAGAAACACAGTTAAGTTTTGGGATATTTCACCGAACTGATCTAAACAAGTATCGCGAATGAATTTTCATGAATCCATAGATCTCATAATGGAAGATTCATTATAGTAATGGCGAGTAGTTTGCGTCAACACATGTTCACCTCCAACGAGAGATGAATATGGGTTGCGGAAACTTAGGTGGCTACCTCCAAGTGGTATCGCTGGATAACGGGGTTGACAAGGAAAATCCAGTGGGAATGACCAGAAATGGTCAAAACCTGCGGATCTCTAAGTCAATCTCAAACCAAATGCCACCACAACATGGCTTAATCCAAGGCGTCAAGCGACCCGTGCCGAGGGATGGATGATACCTGAGCCAGTCAGGTATAAAAAAACGGAGCCTCTGGGATACATGGCGACCTCCCAGAGTAATCTGCCTTACACCTGCGCAAGGGGCACCGCAGGTGTGGACAACCCTTTCCCCTACACAAACAACCCTGGGGAACTTCCAGTTGAAGAAGACCCAACACCAATAGAGGGTATGGAAGTCGAGGAGATTCCAGTTGAATCACACTCGGCACCAGAAACCGTAAATTCAACCAAGGAGGGATCAGCAGATGGTCGAACACCTACTGAGAAACTCCCGGAAACAGAGTGGATTCCAAAGCCATTTGGTAAAATGGAAACCAAAAAGATTCTTCAGCTCATCAAAACCCAGGACATGGGGATAGATACTAAGAATGGCTTGTCATCAAGAGACAAGAGGAGGCCTCGGGTCTAACTCTTGTCTTTCAATCTTCGACTGTGACGCCCTGAGTGGTGGGCGACGCAGGATCTTTGGAGGGATCGGCCCGGAAACGGGCATGAATCCGAAGAGCCTTATCGGCGGGCTTCTAGACCTAACTAAGGGCACAAACCTGTTTGAATGAGGAACCACTGACGACAGAGTGATACAATAGACCCCAGCTGGTCGCAGTGTCAAGGGAAGCTAAGTGCCAGCCCTGTCTCTGGCTCGTCAGCCTCAAACCAACCAACCAACCATTATAGTAATTGTTATAGAAAGTTTCGATGGTCAACGTTAGTCTTTTTCTTGCAATGAAAAGGCAACAATTGGGTGAAAACTCATGAATCAAGATCCCTTCTGGTGACACAAATGTTATTGAATCTTCCGATATCATCTATAAAAATAACAGAATCAAGCCAGATATGAGGACTTACGAAAACAAGATATGCTATGAAATATTGAGATTTATAGGTACTGGCTCCTGAAAAAATCTTAAAATTGTCACTTGTTTGTCACTTTTCAACAAACTATCTCTCCATTAGCAGGTATTGAAACCAAGCTATATCATCATCATACAAACATCGTGATGAGAGCGAAGAAGTGACCTGATAGAATTAAGTGTCAGGAAAATTGTTGATGTTGAATCAGAGATAAGAGCCAGTTTGTCGGTTTTCAGTTTTCTACTGAGTCAAGTGCTCAGGGGGATTCCTTCATCAAATTGATGACCAAGGACGCCGCTCAATTGCTATAGCGACACAAAATAATGAAACAAGTTACATACAAAGAAAATGACCCAAAACGAAAAAAATGGAAATGACGAAAAAAAAAGCGAATTACTCACAATAAGAATGCTGGAACAATTCCGTCATCTACTCATAGAAAAAATTATTGTAGAAACACAGTTAAGCTTTAGGATATTTTACAGAACTGATTTTAACGAGTATCGCGTATGAATTTGTATCATAATCATAATCATAATCATAATTTATTCACTCAAATTTATAATTTATAATTTTACAGTGTAATTGCATTCTTGGAATGGCGAATGGTGAATAAATTTAAGAAAATACTTACGAAGCAGGGTATGCCTGCTTGTGTGTAAGAATACAGTAGTTTAACAATATAGTAAGATTGTGCAATAATAAACATTCATTTGAGATATAAATAATTAACTATGGAAGGTATACAATATTAAAAGAATGGTAATACAGACAACAAGAAAATGGTTAAAAAGGGAAAAAAAAAAGGAAATTTGAAGTAAAACGAACAGGATAATAAATCTATAAAATGATATATAAGATTGGTAATACAGACAACAAGAAAATGGTGTAAAAATCAGGGTATATAACTGTCACAAGATAAAACTAATGATGTATGATTCCATAGATCTCATAATGGAAAAATCATTATAGTAATTGTTATAGAAAGTTTCGATGGACAACGTTAGTCTTTTTCTTGCAATGAAAAGACAACAATTGAGTTAAAATTCAGAAATCAAGATCTCTTTTGTTGACACAAATGTTATTGAATCTTCCGATATCATCTTCAAAAATATTAGAATCAAGCCAGATATAAGGACTAACAAAAACAAGACATGCTATGAAATATTGAGATTTATAGGTACTGGCTCCTGAAAAAATCTGAAATTTGTCACTTATTTGTCACTTTTCAACAAACTAACTATCCGTTAGCAGGTATTGGAACCAAGCTATATCATCATCATATAAACATCGTGATACAAGCAAAGAAGTGACCTGATAAAATTGAGTGTCAGAAAAAAAGTTGATGTTGAATCAGAGATGAGAGCCAGTTTTCAGTTTTCTACTGAGTCAAGTGGTCGGGGGGATTCATTCATTCACTTGGTGACCGAGGACGCTCAATTACAATAGCGACACAAAATAATGAAACAAGTTACATACAAAATACATGACCCAAAACAAAAAAAATGGAAAAGACAAAAAAAAAAGCGAATTACTCACAATGAGAATGCAAGGAACAATTACGTCATCTACTCATAGGAAAAATTATTATAGAAACACAATTAAGCTTCGAGATATTCTACTAAACTGATCTGAACGAGTATCGTGCATGAAGTTGTATGAATCCATAGATCTCATAATAGTAATTGTTATAGAAAGTTTCGATGGACAACGTTAGTCTTTTTTTTGTAATGAAAATACAACCATTGAGTGAAAACTTAGAAATCAAGATGTTTGAGTCGATGAAAGTATTGAAAATGTAATTGAAAGAACTATTTCAGAAAATTTTTCCCGTATAAATGGCTCATCAAGTTCAAAATTTTTAAAAACGTCGATCACAAAAATATAATAAATAATATTTTTTGACAAATATTTTTTGAACATGTACGATATGTTAGATCTTATTGGAGTAAAATGGATTCCAAATGACTATGGAGTTCTTGGTTATTTTTCCTGAAGAAATTTGAAGCGAATGGAAAAAGCCTTAGAATACTCACTTGGATAAAATGCATAAGGGAATAGATGAGCCAAATGAACTGCCACACCAAACATTCAGAATATCGAATTGAGAGCTATCCTCTCATAGGTTTGATTTATTCATGGGTGGGATCATTCACTACGAAAGATTATTTGAGCAAAATATTTCATTTCTTGAGTGTTCAGTTCGGTACCCAATCAGGAAGAAAGTGGTTACTATGGTTCTTGTATGAGGTAACGTTATACAAAAATCATTGATATCATTTATTGAAGCAAGCTCAACCACCACTGCACATGACAATTTCTGCCTTACCTATCCTCTCATATGCCTCCCTGCCAGCGCTGACCGACACAATAATTCCAAAAAGGTAAATCCACCACATCTCAAACTATTCAATGGGCACATATTTCTTCCAAGCAAACATCTTCCATGACACTCTGAACACTGGGTAACACACAAAAGTCAAGTACTGTTATGATCCTGCACATCCTTTACTTCAATTTACATGCAACAGACGTCTAGGAATTGTCAACACAATTATTCTATCAATCAATTCAAGTAATCATTTGATAGGAAAATAGCTTTGTTTTTCACCTCAACATTGTTCTGGTCAATCTGCATATGTGTTTTTGCGGGTTGGATTTCTTTTTTATCGAAGAGGTGTATAAGGGAAAACATATATTTCGCTAGAAGCGTCACGTTTCGTTATACGCGTCGCGACGTCGGGAACCAGCAAGCGTTACCGATAAACTGAAGTAGGCTCCGTGCAGAGTGGGATTTTGATGGCCGATAGCGGGCGCATGTGTGAGGAAATGCTAACATCTCAGTTGAATCGGGATGGTAGTCATTGCATGATTGACTTTTTTGTTATTCCTCACTGATTGGATGTACATCGAATATCTTGTTATGGATCTCTTCCAAAAGAAGAGAGGGGTGACACTAAATAATTGAGATCTGTTTCCTATGGGAATTTACAGGGATTCGGGGTCGGTTGTATTCTATATAATACTAACTGGTACTTACGACTTCGTCCGTATTTTGTCTTCTATGTTTTTGTGTGTTGTATCAACTAGGTAATGCCTGTGACTTTGTTAGCTTCCCGTTTTCCCGTTATCCCGTTTTCCCATTTTCCGTTAACCTGTCAACTTGTTTCCCCTCATCCCATCATGCGAGTTATAGCAAAATGAATAAAGCGAAAATATTCTCCATGTACAAATATCTGTGTACACCAATTCTCATGGCGGTTGATAGAACGGTATATGAGTTGATGCGCTGCAGTAAGTTGAAGTGAAATGAGTAGCATAAAGACTTTCTCCATGAGAAAACAGTCAGACGTGCCAATTTTCAACGTGACCGGTCAAACTTTGCATTTATAAATTTCATAGATTCATTCCCACTTTTATATATTTATATATATATATATATATATATATATATATATATATATATATATATATATATTATATATAAATATATATTGTAGCACTATAAACAGAATTCCCAAAAAAATAAATTTTATTTATTTTCATTTTTGCTACCGTGCACCGACCAGTCATTTGTAAGAAAATGGAAGGAATTTTGTTGATGGTGTTTTTTTTTATTAATTATTCAATACGAATCTCCAGGTTCAGATAGCGATTTGGATAGAATTCAGATGTTATGTGGGCGCCACTGGAAGTTATATAACTTGAGTTCCAAATTGAATTGGAATTATCTTTTTCCAGTAGGACATGGATGTTTCTCAATGGGGATTGGTGATTTTATTGAATATAATGACCCAATAGAACAACATTTGGAAGATTTGTATAGCAATTTAATTCATGAGATTCCCATCAACGTTCACAAATTCGAATGTTCGTTATTTTAAAAATGAATTAACAAAGGATGAAGAGCTTTGAAAGCCCATTTATGCTGATATTTTAGGCTGAATGATTCGAAATACTGTTAGGACAATGCATTGCTCGAACATTACAGATGATTATGAGTTAACTATCTCAATGAGTAACTATATGAAAATCTGACTGTGATTTCGAATTAGATACCCTTTTTCGAATATCGCTAAAATGAATATATGCATCAATTTTCATCGTACGTTATCAATTCGACACCTTTGTTTTCCTGGGGGATTACCTGTTGGAAGTCCAATAGAAGTATTTTTCATATTATGTGGTACCTTATTGTATAGTCGTGATATCATATAGAGAAATGAAAACTGATAGAGAGAGGATTTATGCATAGGTGCTGTCAATTTGGACTTGAATCCGATATTAATGTTGCGGACGTCTGTTCTGAACGATATTTTTTCAAATAAGTATGGTGGCTTCTTCTCGAGGATGATTTTATGACACAACACAGATGAATGCAGAAAAATGCGTTTTTGAACATTTAGCCAACCCAGTTCTCTCAAAGGGGTTGATATATCATTTCGTTCCCTTAAACCACAAATGAGACAGACACATGAACTTTATACTAATTGTGGTCTGTTTATATCCGATGTGAGTGAGGGTAGACCAGAGTCAACATCTGCGTGATTTAAGTGAGACAAGACTGGTGCTTCGCATAAGATGATTTAACTTTTTTTTGTCTAGAGAAGATCCGTTGGAGTAGATAAGTTTCAGATTGCAAAATGCTCTACTGATGACAGCATTCACATGTTCCGTGTACATAAGATTATTGTCCATGAATGGACAATAACGGTATCTACGAATGGAATGAGTTCCTTATTGACTCGGAGGTTGATATGTGGTGGGCACCTACTTCAGACGTCTTTGTCCTTGGTAAACTGTATGGCATTTGATTTTGAAGGATTTATAGGAAGACAGTTTGCTCGAAATGTCGACTATTTTAGTCAGATCATCTTTCATATGCTGAACCGAAAGGGCTAAGTTACTTCCGGTTGACGAAAGATATAGTTGAATATAATCTGCATGCAAATGACAACTGGAATGATGTGAAGTTCTGTGTAAATCAATAGTATACAAAATAAAGAGTTACGAGCCTAACATTGATTCTTGTGGCACCCCATTTCTAATGTGTACGAAATCAGATTATTGGTAATCGAGTTTGACTGTTTGTGAACGATAGTGCAGACAATTTTTGGAAAACATAGAAGAATCACTGAACCCCAAAAAGTGTGGTATGGCTAGTAATAGGTCATGTTTGATTCCATCGAATGCTTTTGTATAGTCTAGAAACACAAGTAGCACCAACTTTTTATCGTCTAAATATTTGAAAATGTCATCTGTCACCATCATAAGTGCTGTATCAAAACTGCGATGAGTCCTCAACCCTGATTGGTGCGGATTCAGAAGACGATAATCTCTGCTGATGTAGATTTCTATTTGTGCTTGAATGATCTTCTGAAAGGAAGGACAACAGAATGTTTCCGAATAGATGGATAGGTAGTTAAAAACAGTTGAGGCAGATGGACGAGCATGAAGTAACATATTCACACTTATTGAAACCGCACCAATAGATATCAGTTCCACTGATGGGTGTGGATTTGAATAGTGCTGCACCAGGCAGAAGATTATTGGAGTAGTGGTTGATAGTATCAGCTTTCAGTTGTAAGTCGCTCTGTGAAGAGCTGGTGAAATAATTATTTATAACCTGAGAATTTTTCAAATTTGCTGGGATAGTTTTTGGAGTTGATATTCCTTTTGTCGAGTTCTCTCAATAGTGACTTACTGTCATTCCTACAATTCCTCGTTCTAAATAGAATGTACGCCCTTTTTAAACGACGAAACCAAAAAGGAGGAGGTTCTCTATTCGACCCGTATATTTTATGTTTTTCCATCATATTTTTTATGTATGATCACGCATAACTTTTTACTGAGGCGTCCGATTCCGATAATTCTTTTTCCAGTGGATAAGGTGTACTTCGACTCTGGTCCCATTTGAATTTAAAAGATGAAATCCGTCCCTAAGGGTAGCGAAATGAAGGATATTGATCACTCACCCTCTGAATTCTGGTCCGTCAACCGATTCTATCAGGCATAACTTTGCACTGGGTTCTTCGATTTAGATGATTGATTTTTTAATAGATAGGGTATACCTTATTTTTGGTTTCTGAAAGGAATTAGCCACCCTCACGGGTGGAAAAATAGGGTATAATTGATTTTTCACTAGTGAACATAAGCACACACATACGTAGTTGACAATGACAGATCGCTATTTTATGAGAGGATGGAATGATATACAAAGTAATGGAATAAACTAACCAGAACAACGGAAATAATTTTTATTACAACAAATAGTAAAAGTGGATAAACATATTATTTAACTGGTAATAGTTGAAGTAAGGTGGGTAAGTAAGTATTTGGTAATCAAAAAACAAGTAGGTAGAAATTGGTAGATTTTAGCCACAAAAAATTTAAAAAGAAAAACTTTTTAACAAAAAATTAAACCGACGAAATACGGAACTGAAAAGTAAAAGATTAAAACGTTTTAACAAAAAATTAAACCGACGAAAAAATCAACTGAAAAGCAAAAAATAGAATAAACCTTCATAGTCTAAATGATAATTGAGCTCCTAAACTAATGTAAGGAACTGAGTCGGCGCCAAACAAACTAGCAATTGAATTAGGTGAAGCGTAAAATGATGGCAGCGAGATGCACAGCTGCGTTTTGATAACTGCTTTCATAGATAATGATCTTCGATAATTGTTCGTTTGGCGCCGACTCAAAATCAGTTACCCACATCAGTTTAGGAGCTCAATTATCATTTAGATTAAGGAGGTTTATTTTATTTTTTGCTTTTCAGTTGATTTTTTCGACGGTTTAATTTTTTGTTAAAATGTTTTTATTTCACGAACTATTGCATATTTTGTTTGGTTCCTGAGATCTCCATAGTAATTCCAATCACGCTCTAGCTTGGTGGGGTTATATCTTATCAATGCTTCATCTTGAAATGACATCATCAATTCGATTATATCAGTAATCCAAGGTGCGGCTGGCCTGGTTACTCCAACGGTTCTTGAAGGTGCATGATAGTCAAATAAGACTATGAGTGTATTATTGAAGCATAGTGTCTTAGATTCAATATTTTCAAGGTGTTAGATTGGGAAGAAATCAGTGTTAATCAGATCAGTTGTAGAAGAGTTATGATTACATTTTTTAAAGTCGCGAAATGTACGTAGATTGAGTTCAGAGGACCTCGCCTGTACCAATCGAACAGGATACAGGGCGGTGATCAGAAATGTCAGAGGCATCACTGACCAGTACGTTGTTGACAAGGATAGATTCAGTGCATGAAATTGAATAAGTGGCTTTGGCGCTGGTTTGGCTGAGTTTGGTTGGTTCGAGTATTGAATTCTTGAGGTCATAGTCTGATATGTCATTGCTCAAGAGTCTTGTAGCATCATTTCCTACATCCAACATGTCCATATTGGAATCCCTCGCACAAAATAGGTGGTCGTATTTGGGAGCAATCATGCTCAGAGAGCTTTCAAAATCATTTATAAATTCGTTTATATGTTGCTTGGGTAGCCGGTGAGAAACAACAAGTACGTATTTGTCATTTTTTATTTTTTTTTGAAAACGATACCCATAATTGTTCGGGGTCTCACTAGGAGGATCTCTTCGCACAGGATTTACTTTTGAATTTGATTCTAAGTATATTGCCACACCGCCACCTCTCCCTATCAGGTGATCTTTCCTGTATAATCTATACTCATTAAGTGCGATCAGGTCGTCTGGTATTTCTACTAAGAGACATGATTCAGTGACCAATATTATTCCAAACTTCAAATAGACACAATCTTCAAATTGCTGGAAATGTGCTACTAGCGATCGCGAGCTGACATGGCAAATCTTGATTATCATACCAGTAAGCATTTAATGTGAGTGTAATAAAATTGAGATCACAATGAAAAAAATGAGAACAGAAAAAAGTGAATACATGAGTAAGAGGTACCTGCAAGTACAAGTTGGACGTAGGGATTTTCAAGGAAGCGACTGGCAGGCGAGTTTTTCAGCTTCCTCCTTCGCTCTTCTGGTTTTTCACTATAGATGTCAGCAACAGAACCGTTTACCTGTTCAAACTTGTCTTCTTTGAGTAATTGTTCACAGGAGTAAGATGAACCATCGATCAAGAGTTAACTTTTTTAATTTTGGCTATTAGGATCAGTGACTTTAGCCAGTTTGAGTTATTCGTTCATATATTTACGCTTTGAATAATCTTCTTCGGCATAGTCTCCAGACCACAGCATACCCAGTTGATTCAAGTTTGCGTTCTTGTTTCGAAAAGTTGTGAGTATTCGGGATCCCAAAGTGAAGTTGGATACTTCTGCAATGATTGATCTTGGTTTGTTACCCTTATTTTTTCCTATCCTGGTAACGAAACGGAAGTTGTGATCATCATCATACTCAATTCCTTATTAAGGAATTCCACCAGATCAGAAGACTTGTTGTTTCCTTCACCAGCTGATCCATGTATAATAATATTGAATTTCTTTATCTTCTTTCAGTTTCGAAGTGGCGCTGTTTCAAAGTTTCAGTCTTGCCTTCCTAGCATTTAATTCTGGCCTTGAGTGTCACGAAATCAGCACTGTGGTAGTTTTCAACTCTGAAATCTCTTTCTTGAGTTCCTGGTTTCTTTTCGGTATTAATTCATTGAGGTCATAAATGGTTTTTGACATGTCCTCTGTGTGTAGATTGGGTTCAGGGGAGACCTCGCCTGTACCGATCAAACAGGACACAAGGCAGTGATCAGAAATGTCAGAGGCATCACTGACCAGTACGTTGTTGACAAGGATAGATTCAGTGCATTGAATCGAATCGATGGCTTTGGCGCTGGTTTTGCTGAGTTTTTTGTTGGTTCGAGTATTGAATTTTCGAAATCATAACCTGATATGGCATTGCTCAAGAGACTAGTAGCATTATTTCCTACATCCAGCATGTCTATATTGAAATCCCTGGCACAAAATAAGTGGTCGTATTTGGGAGCAATTATGCTCAGAGAGCTTTCAAAATCATTCATGAAGTCGTTTATATGTTGCTTGGGTAGAAGGTAAAAAACACCAAGTGCGTATTTGAAATATTTTATTTTGAAAACGATACCCATAATTTTTTGGGGTGTTACTAGGAGGATCTATTCGCACAGGATTTACCTTTGAATTTGATTCTTAGTATATCGCCACACCGCCACCTATCCCTATCAGGCGATTTTTTCTGTATAATCCATACCCATTGAGTGCGATCAGGTTATCCGGTATTCCTTCAGAGAGACATGATTCAGTGACCAATATTATATCGAACTTCAAATAGACACAATCTTTAAATTGCTGGAAATGTGCTACTAGCGATCGCGAGCTGATATGGCAAATCTTGATTATCATACTAGTAAGAATTCAATGTAAGGGTAATGAAATTGAGATCACAATGAAAAAAAATGAGAACAGGAAAAAAGTCAATTATTGAGTAGGAGGTACCTGCAAGTACAAGTTGAGTTGGACGTACGGATTTTCAAGAAAGCGACTGGCAGGCGAGTTTCCCAACTTCCTCCTCCGCTCTCCTGGTTTTTCGTTATAGATGTCAGCAACAGAACTGTTTACCTGTTCAAACCTGTCTTTTATGAGTGGTTGTTTACAGTAGTAAGTTGCACCATCGATCAATAATTTATTATTTGCTCTTTTGGCTATTAGGATCAGTGACTTTAGCCAGTTTGAATTGTTCGTTGTTCGTATATTCACGCTTTGAATAATCTCCTTTAGCATAGTCTTGAGAAAACAGCACACCCAGTTGATTCGAGTTGATGTTCTTGTTTCGAGAAGTGGTGAGTATTTGAGTTTTCAAAGTGCAGTAAGATAGTTCTGCAATGATTGATCTTGGTTTGTTACCCTTATTTTCCCCTAACAACAACAACAATACTGAATTTTTCATTGAGGAATTCCACCAGATCAGACGAATTGTTGTTTCCTTCACCAGCTAATCCATGGATATTCAAATTGAATTTTTTGTTCTTCTATCAATTTCAAGAAGGCGCTGTTTCGAAGTTTCAGTCTTGCCTTCCAAGCATTCAATTCTGGCCTAGAGTGTCACGAAATCAGCACTGTGGTAGTTTTCATTCCTGTTATCTCTTCCTTGATTTCCTGGTTGCTTTTCGCTATTAATTCATTGAGGTCATCAATGATTTTTGACATGTACTCTGTGTGCAGATTGGGTTCAGAGGAGATCTCTCGCCTGTACCGATCAAACAGGATACAAGGCAGTGATCAGAAATGTTAGAGGCATTACTGACCAGTACGTTGTTGACAAGGATAGATTCATTGCATAAAATTAAATCGATGGCTTTGGCGCTGGTTTGGCTGAGTCTAGTTGGTTCGAGTATTGAATTCTTGAGATCATAACTGATATGGTATTGCTCAAGAGTCTAGTTGCATTACTTCCTACATCCAACATGTCTATATTGATATCCCCGGCACAAAATAGGTGGTCGTATGTGAGAGCAATTATGCTCAGAGAGCTTTCAAAATCATTTATAAATTCGTTTATATGTTGCTTGGGTAGACAGTAGAAAACACCAAGTGCGTATTTGTAATTTTTTTTTGGAAAACAATATCCATTACTATTCGGGCTGGTACTAGGAGGATCTATTTTCACAGTATTTACTTTTAAATTTGATTCTAAGTATATTACCATACCGGCACTTCTCCCTATCAGGCGATCTTTCCTGTATAATCCATACCCATGAAAAGCCATCAGGTCGTCTGCCATTCTTACAGAGAGATATGATTCAGTGACCAATATTATCTCAAACTTCAACTAGACACAATATTTAGATTGGTGGAAATGTACTACTAGCGATCGCGAGCTGATATGGCAAATCTTGATTATCACACTAGTAAGCATTTAATGTAAGTGTGATAAAATTGAGATCACAATTAAAAAAAAATAGAACAGAAAAAAAGTAAATACATGAGAGATACCTGCAAGTACAAGTTGAATTGGACGTAAGGATTTTCAAGGAAGCGACTGGCAGGCGAGTTTTTCAGCTTCCTCCTCCGCTCTTCTGGTTTTTCAGTGAAGATGTCAGCAACAGAACCGTTCACATGTTCAATCTTGTCCCCTTTCAGTGATTGTTCACAGGAGTGAAATGTTCCATCGATCAATAATTCATTTCCTTGATTATCATACTGGTAAGCATCTGATGTAAGTGTAATAAAATTGAGATCACGAAAAAAAATGAGAACATAAAAAAAGTAAATACATGAGTAAGAGGTACCTGCAAGTACAAGTCAAGTTGGAAGTGGGGATTTTCAAGGAAGCGGCCTTCCAGGCGAGTTTTCCAACTTCCTACTTTGCTCTTCTGGTTTTTCACTATAGATGTCAGCAACAGAACCGTTCACCTGTTCAAACTTGTCGTCTTTGAGTAATTGTCCACAGGAGTGAGATGTACCATCGATCAATAATCCATATTTGGCGATTTTGGCTATCAGGATCAGTGACTTCAGCCAGTTTAAGTTGTTCGTTCATATATTTACGCTTTGAATAATCTTCTTCGGCATAGTCTCCAGAAAACAGCACACCCAGCTGATGCAAGTTGTCGTTGTTGTTTCGATAGGTGATGAGTATTTAGGTTTTCAAAATGAAGTAAGATAGTTCTGCAATGATTCATCTTGGTTTGTTACCCCTATTTTTTGCTATCCTGGTAACGAAGCGGGAGTTGTGATTATGACAAAAAATACTCAATTCCTCATTGATTCCACCAGATCAGACGAATTGTTGTTTCCTCCACCAGCTGATCCATGGATAATAATATCGAATTTTTCTATCTTCTTTCAGTTTCAAGGAGGCGCTGTTTCAAAGTTTCAGTCTCGCCTTCCAAGCATTCAATTCTGGCCTTGAGTGTCACGAAATCAGCACTGTGGTAGTTTTTAACTCTGATCTCTTTTTCTTGATTTTCTGGTTGCTCTTCGCTGTTAATTCATCAAGGTCATCAATGGTTTTTGACATGTCCTCTGTGTATCAGACTGGTCGAAATAATTGAAGGCAACTGCGATGTCAGTACGAATCGTGTACAATACAATATGTAATGTTCGAAAGAACAGTTTAGTTGTTTCAGTATACAATCCCAGAGTTTATTATTATGCTGGCGCTATCAGTATGGTCCCTTTTGTATGATTTCTTTGGTTGCGGTTTTAAGTGTTTCGTTTCAGCGTCTCTGGTTGTATGACATCAAAGTTCGCACTATTCGTAACTCACCCCATGGTGATCACAATGACATGAGCAAACAACTTTTGATCACTACTCCCTAAAATTCACTTTGTTATAAATTTAATATTTGTTTAGAATGATTTTTACAATGAATTTCGAAAGAACACAGAGCGGATGTGTATATCAGCCGACAACTTTTGGATTCGTCAGACCAACAAAATAATCTATTGAGAATATAGGTTGTAAATAGTTTCAGGCAACAGTTCACCAAAGCAAAACCTCTGAAATTCCCCACGGTGTTTGTGGGACCATTCTTTCGCAACATAGAGAGTAATATGGTAAATCGAAATGTTCGGATTATGATTGAGTCAAAAATACTATTATAGTGAAGTTATAAATATTACCCAAATATGTGGCAAATTCAAAAACAATTCATGATATACCTTCGGAACCAGACGGTTTGCTGGTTTTACATTTATTGGGGGCGGTATAAACCTCTATCAGCAGTGGGAAGAGATGAATCAAGACGTGGATGCCTAACATCAACAAACCATACCAAGGAAGTTTTTCTAGGTGGGTGTATGTTTTCATAAAAAAAAAAAAACTTGCACGGGTGAATTTTTGTGGGTTATTACGAAAGTGTTCAACAGTTAACCAAAATTCCTTGGGATCAGATAATTTCGACAGTTTAGAAATAATTTCCGATTCAAACTTTTTTTTTCATGTTTATAAAACTTTGTACTCGATTTTCTATGCAATATATGTTGTTTTAGTGGCAGTAGAATTTTTTTTCAGTTTCCAGTCCCTCAGTGCTTTCCACATACTTTTTTAGCAACAGCGCAGTCTGAGTCAAACCTCGGTTTGTTAGTAAGATGATGATGATTCGAAGGATTTCTTTTTATATGAAACATTCCTGACTCTAATCCACGAATAGCGAAAAAAATATTATCAAATGATTCATTGGGGGTCAAAAATTATGCATGTTCTATTTGAATGATATACAAGGTGATTCAAAAGTACTTTGACAAACTTCAGGAAGAGATTTCACACAATATTCTAATATGAATTGTCCAAATAAATACATGTCCGGAAACGCTTTGTTTCCAAGATACAGGGTGTTAATGTTTTTTTTCGTTTTTTTCAGATAACTTCCGAAATCCTAACTTTAATTGAACAAGAATTGGTATCGAGAGCTTTCTTGAGGTGAAAAATTCAGACCTGATGTTATAATTGATCTTACTCGTAGGGGGCGCCACCTACACTTCTTTATCTTTTTCGAAGATCCATAACTTTTTTGAGCGTACTTTTATCACATTTTTCAGTAAAGAAATCAATTCCTTTATCATATCTACGTAAATAAGCTCTCGTTGTTGTTTTCCAGATATTTGGACTTGAAAGTTTCAAGTCGATTATTTGATAATCGATGCGTGTTGAAGTTATTACCATTACTTTGCATTTTCACAGGAATGCTTGGGAAATGAATTTGACGTTTAGGTAAGTAGTTTTGTTTTTTTTGTAGGAGGCGCCCCCTATTCTATTCATTTTTACTCGTTTGAAATAGTTATTTTTATATCAAGGGTGCAAAATCTGTATTTGTTTTATTAAAATTTGCAAGAAATATCAACATTTTATCTCAATAAATTTTGAATATGTAGAATACAATAAAATAAAGGGAACTAAATTGTATTCGAATAAATTGTTCAAAGTGTCCACCTACAGCGGAGATACAGGCATTCAGTCTTCTAGTAATTGAATCTCGTACCCGCTCAAAAATTATTGATGTGTTTCTTATTGTTTCACAGGCGTCTACTATTCGGTTTCTTGAGATCTTCCTTGTTCGCCACTGGAGTTTTATGAATTAGTGACTTCGAATGTCCCCAAAAATAAAAATCTAGCGAGTTTAGATCTGGGGACCTTGGTGCCCACGCCTGGTAAGGTTCTTCTACACCTCTACCGAACCATCGATTTTGACAGACAATGTTAAGGAATTCCCTAGCTACAACGTTAAAATGGGCCGGAGCCCCATCATGCATGAACCACATGCGGATACGAATTTATAATGGTACATTCTGAAGTAGTCCCGGTAATTCATTTTCTAAAAAGTCTCTGTAAGTTGCACCATTCAGCCGGAACGGAAGAAAGAAAGGACCTATCAAGTAATTATCAATAATTGCCGCCCATACATTCACAGAAAATTGATACTGATAATGTATTTCACTAACTGCGTACGGATTTTCCAGAGCCCAAACATGGTTGGTACGAGAGTTTGTGATGGCATTTCGGGAGAAGTTTGCCTCGTCCGTGAAGAGTACATAACTTAAAAATTGAGGATTTCCAGCCAATTTTCTCAAAAACCACTGACAAATAGTAATGCGTTGGGGTAAGTCTTCTGGCAAAAGAGTTCGTACCCTTTGATGTGGAGGATTTTTCGAATATGGTATGGATAAAATTGTTGATCGTGGATAATTCTCCAAACTGTGGACTGAATTATTTTTGTATTTGTTTCTGGATTCTCCTCGAGACCGTTCAAAACATCTTCTTCCAATTCGGGGGTTCGGACTGCTCGTAGTCTTCCAATAATATCAGCTGCCCTCTTGAAGCTACCTGTTTCTGCCAAACGACGGTGGAGACTGGCAGTACTCGATTAGGAAATCGATTCTGGTAAATAGGTCATACTTCGCAAGCATTGCCATCCGCAAGGCCATAAACAAAATGCAAATCGGCCAAATGAGCATTATTGTTTGATTATTCCATTTTTTCAAAATTAATGTTCAACTGTCACATAATATGTAATTACCAAAGCTACTAACTTGAACGTCAAATTCATTTCCTAAGCATTCTTGTGAAAAATGCAAAATAATGGTAATAACTTCAACGCGCATCGATTATCAAATGATCGACTTGGAATTTTCAAGTCCAAATATCTAGAAAACGGTGGCTTATAGCGACTTGTAACATGGGTACCTTGTTTACGTAGATATGGTGGAGGAGATGAAAAATGTGCTAGAAGTATGCTTAAAGTTATGAATAAAAAAAAAAAAGACATGTAAGTGGCGCCTCCTACCAGTAAGAGCAGGTTAGATTTCGACACCTCAAAAAACCTCTCAATACCAATTTTTGTTTAATCAAGGTCAGTATTTAGAAAGTTATTTGAAAAAAAACGAAAAAAAAAAAAACTTCAACACCCTGTATCTTGGAAACGAAGCATTTCCGGACATATATTTAATTGAACAATTCATATTAGAATATTGTGAGGAATCACTTCCTGCAGTTTGTCAAAGTACTTTTGAATCACCCTGTATGTCAAGCTTATAACTCAAGAATAGATTATCCTTCCAGACAAATGAGTATGATGAATTAACCGGATTAATGTAAGAGCTAGGAGAAGTGTTGCGCATACCGTTATTATGAATGATTGATAGATTTATGGATGAATAATCAGAAAAAAGATCGTTATTACTCACAAAAAAATTGCATACATCTGAAAAAAACAAGTTATTTTCCAAATTACTTTCGTTGAGGAAAAATATACCTTGAATATCACGTGAGGAATTCATAAATCCAGAATTCACGGCACTTGGAGAGTAAGTGGAAGAAAGTGAAACAAATTTGAGAAGAAATCAATAATTTCTTTTACTACGGCGGAAAAGACTTTGAAATTTTTTTTTAAATAGGTATGAAATTATTGATTTTTTTTACCATGGAGACTTCATCCGTTCACATTCAGTTAGACAGTGAAGTATTTTATACCAAGGAAACATTTCATCGATACATGAAGTACAATTAATAAACTTCAATTTCCCAGACAGCGATATTTTGCTTCTTATGTCCTTCTTGTAGAATTCAACGTTTGATTCAGTCATAACAAACTAATGGCTTTCCTGAATATTTTACGCCATCTAATGTAATCTTGCATCATTCAGTAACTCGTCATCATCCCCCAATTCCAAATATCAGGACAATCTGCTTGAATAAAATAACTGATGACATTTTGATTATACCTTTGTCACTAAATATATTATATTAGGACCATTGCTCATGAAATTTTTTATTTGTGTTCCCAAGGGACTAATCGATTCAATTGGTTCGTTTCAGGAATGAAATTACTGTGAAATATTTTGAAATATCCACAGAGCTGTTGGCTGAAACATACTTCATCTCAGGAGTTATTTTTGTTGGTCCATTTACAAAAAATACTGCGCCAAAAATTCCTACTGTCTCATAGTGGTGGAATATGTATTTTTAATTTTTCTCTATCCATTTGTCGATACTTTCCGGCTACTTTCAATTCCGGTGTGGTACAAGAATACCCAGAATCACTATCTATTTCTGCCTTTTTCTCAAGCGAAACTGATTTCAAGAAGGTGAGAGTTTCGAGTGTTTGTTCAACAACGCTGTTTTTAAGGTCAACTACCGCTACTAGCGACTACCCCTTCAATAACTCATGAATGGCGTGTTTGTCACATCATGCGAATTCATTTTATTCTCGTTCAATAGTTATTGATGTAGATCAAGAAAATGGAATTCTGATGGAATTATCCATAATCTTTTTTCTGGTGGCACATATAATGAGTATCAACAGATCATTGCTCTAGTCGATAGTTTGTTGGCTGGAAGCAAATAGGATATTATACTTTACCACTTTGAATGATGCTTCCTATATTTACCTGAGTAAGGAGGAGTCGTTTTGTCATATCTAAAATTCACTAATAATCTGTATTTTTCAAAGTATTTTGATAATTACCGTAGAATCAATAGATCTACACTCAAGCGGGCAAAAAAAAATTTTCAATAAAAAGCTCAGTGAAACTGACAATGAGATGAAAAAGACCTGGTCAATTATAAATGATTCAAGAGGAAACTCAGAAAAACAAAATCATCACTCTTATCCCTGATACTATAATCGACTTCTACTGCCCCATTTCACAAAATGTGAGTGGAAATATTTCTAGCTCATATGATCCATTAGTTCATCTTGAGAATTTGAGAGTGGAAGAGAACCTTATTCTGTATGAGACCGACATTTATGAATTTATTGAAATCTTGAAGGATATTAAAAGCAACAATACTACAAGCTACGATGAAATATCAAGCAAAATAATACAAAAACCTTCCACTTAGTGCCCTGAATGTATTGGTTTCACTTATAAATTTGTCCTTCCCACCAGGTTCATTTTCCCCTTTTCTGGAAAGCTCTGTTGTCATTCCTCTGCATAAGGGAGAAGATTCTGATGATCCCTCTGATTTCCGTCCTATGTCTCTCATTCCAACCATCGCAAAAATCACTGAAAAATTGGTAAAAAAACGTCCACTTTAAATCGTAAATGAACATAATATCATCAGTGACAGCCAGTTTGGTTTTCAGAATGATAAGAATACACACGATGCGATATTCACATTACTGGATAAATTTTATTCCGAAATAATATTCCGGTGAAAAGACAGCAGCAGTGTTTTGTGACCTGTTGAATGCATTTGACTGTGTTGATCCCTAAATACTGCTGGGAAAGCTCCAACGGTATGGATCAAATGGTCATAACAACGGAACTTTTAGAAAGAAGGGGAATTAATTCGGGATTTCCACAACGATCTGTGTTGGGTCCTACCCTTTCCTTATTGTATGTGACATCACCAAGATCAATACTCCTGGAAAATTCACCCTCTTTGCAGATGACACAACTATACTCTGGAATAATAAAAACACTTGTGAGTTGCACAACATGATATCAATTTGATATCAATACACGAAAAAAAAAATATTTTGTTAATTGAATCAAATTTATTTGGTCGCTCTTATTGGATTGACCCGACTAAATAAAATTCATCCCAATACAAAGGTGTATTCGATTGATGGAATTATTATATTGCGGTGACAAAATAGATTTCTCAATGCATTGTTAACATTTCTCAGATTTGAATATATGCTCATCTATTGGAACAATCCCCAACTCATATTGAATAAACATTTATTCCAACACAAATATTATATTTATTTGAATCAAACAACAGTAATAGGTTAAATAGTATTATATGGTTTGAATTATATGCGTTAGATGGCGAAGCTTTTGCACAACTGACCCTGATAATGTTACCGAATAGCAAAGCCAACTTATCGTCGTTGCGACACACAGTGGTTCCGATAGTCAATTTGAGGGGACATAATTATTTCTCTGAATATTTGTGCAAATATATGGCAGAATCGGCTTGACTTTGTATCATAATCATAACGATATTATGTATTCACAAAAACGATCCACAGTTCGTTTTTTATATTGCACACCCTTGTATTATAGGAATTTCAAATCGACATGTCACTTCTCCTATGGAAATTGGTAACCGGTCAGATTTGATTAATGTTCCGTTCAAATTATTTCTGGGGGCAAATCCGTATCATTACGCTAAACTTGTATCTATACAAAAATGCGGCACGAGGTCTCATTTGAAATAAAACTAAATCTGACATTTATCTGTCAGAAAACAACGTTTATATTACAGACTGATAATGTGAACTTCATATATAAATATATATGGTGCTTCTCAAAAGTCCCCTCCCCCCCTCTTATTTTTGGAAAAATTATACATAAACAAGTGAAATTTGGAAACTGAATATTGAAGGTTGTAAACTCCCCTACTAGTGATGATAGATGACGAAATCGTCAAAGATGACGTCACAAGGCCATTGTGACCAATAATTTTAAATGGAACCCTACGGCAAGCGACACCTCTTTTGGAAGGTATTGAAAAAACCTATTCAATAATACTTATTTTCTTCGTGTTTATGGCAGTGTCAATGGCTCATTAGTAAACATTAACATTTCAATTCCATTCAGTATGATATTGATTACAGATTTAAGAATCAGTATCTACTTGAAGAAATTGCTCGCAGTGACCCCCATTTACTTCCTGACAGTGTAATATCCTATTTTTAAACTCTTCTCGTACTTTTGCAAATGTGTCTGAGGAGACAGCTCCACATTCTGCAACAATACGTTGTTTTAAAACGTCAATATTGTCAGGTTCAGTGGCGTAAACCTTCAATTCAAGGTACCCCACAGAAAAAAATCTGAAGGTGTGAGGACCGGTGATCGAGCTGGCTATTCCGTTGAACCTCGTCGTCCAATCCATCTACCACTATACTCCTCATCCAAATACCGTCTTACTGCACCGTAATAGTGTGGAGGAGCACCATCCTGTCGGAATGTTATTCTCGAATGGCCGAATTCATCTGGATTATCCTCCAAAATTTCAAGGATTAACGGTTCTATTGCGTTTTGCAACAGCTCCAGATAAACCTCACCAGTCAAATTAGTATTTAAAAAAAGAGGCCCAACGATGTGGTTTTCCAGGATACCTGTCCAAACATTCACCTTCTGGGATAATTGGGTATGTGTTTCACGAAACAGGTGAGGATTTGCGTCACTCCAAAACCTCACATTTTTTGTATTTACATTTCCATTTAGATAGAAAGTACTTTCGTCACTAAAACAAATTGTTTTGACATAGTCTGGCTGTTGGTTTAGTTTCCATGTTTTCCCAAATTTCTAGTCTTTGGTCTCGGTTGTCGTCTGAGAGTTGATGAACCATTTTTAATTTGTATGGATGAAATTTGTTTTTTTTCAACACCCTGTGTACTGTACTTCGACTGACTTCACAGGTAGATGCAACGTGAGTTGTTGAAGAAGTAGGATTAACTATTACTTCTGCCAGTATATCAATTTTTTTCTCATCAGAAATCAATAATACTACCCGTTGTTTCAAACTTACGGAGAAGCTCCCTTTAATGAGTCCTCGAAACGGGGCGATCGGGAAACCTCTCATTGAAAATGCGTTCTGCTGCATGAATATTTTGTCCAGTTTCACCAAGAATTAGGATCGCTGCTACTTTATCACCCAAAGCACGTACCATTTCGCTTGTTGAAGCACCTAAACGTTCGGCTAACAACAGTTTAATAAATTATTAAAATGTACAAAATATTAAAAGTACCAAAAAAAACAGTTAATTCGATCAACAATAACAAATTACAAATGACAAATTACAAAAACGTCGAATTAGGGAGACTAACAAAAATGTCAGCTTATTTGACAACTATCCAGAGGCGGAGCTTGAATTTGGAATTTTAGTATTAAATGATTTAATTCATCACAGCTTTGCGTTTTTCAAAAGCTAGTTGCCAAAACTGCCATGAACACAAACAAAATTAGTATAATTGAATAGGTTTTTTCGATAACTTTTAAAAGAGATATCGCTTGCCGTAGGGTTCCATTTAAAATTATTGGTCACAATGGCCTTGTGACGTCATCTTTGACGATTTCGTCATCTATCATCCCTAGTAGGAAAGTTCACAACCTTCAATATTCAGTTTCCAAATTTCACTTGTTTATGTATAATCGTTCCAAAAATAGGAGGGGGGAAGGGGACTTTTGAGAAGCACTGTATATATATATATATATATATATATATATATATATACAAAGTATAATCTAACCTCTCGCACATCCGTGAATAACGAGTACATAATGCCATTCATAACAAATAACAGTGGTTAAAAATTCGAAAAAAAAACGAAAAAAAAATATTTTTTTCAACAATCGCAAAACACAGTAGCCTCTGGTGAGTTCCCATCTCGACGTAAAGTTGACATTTTCCGAGGAATGTCATTAATTGACAGCATTGCCGCTCTAGAGCAAAAAAATCGAAAAAAAGCTGGCATTCGTACGGTACGGTTGAAAATAAATAAGTATTCATGGAAAATAATGATAGTGAATTATCTAACACACCCCTTGATGTGGCGAAAAGTGCGAAAAAATTGACTTTGAATTTCCTTGCAGTAAAATTAAGGCAAAAATATGAATAACAATACAATGAATCATGACTTGGTGCCAATCGAAGGAGGTGAATAAGTATATAGTAACATTTTTACAAGAAGCCCCAGATGAAGATTATCTCCTCAAGAAGGTACATTTCATTCATACTTCATACTCTCCAGACTAGTTTGAAAAGCAGTTTTTACTATTATGCATTTAATATTATCCGGACGATTCCGATTTTGTTTTTTCTGTATCTGAGATCTGCGTTTGTCGAAAAAATATTGTGTGTGATCCGAGCACAAAGGGCTCTCGAAAGATTACTCTCTTGGTCGAGCTGCAATCTATCACTTTGTGCCCTAAATACACAAATAGCTATTATCGTCAAATTCATCCAAATTTTGGGAACCTCGAAGTTTTGGTAGGTAATATTTTTTTTGCTGGATCATTAAGAACTACAGCCGCAAGAACAATCTCACCAATTGTATTACTTTCGAGCAAGGGTTTCAGTTTCCTCTTTCGTGATTCACCGCTATATCCATTGAACGATTTTCTTGCTCAACATGGAATACTCCTCCTCTGTAATAATTTCATGACCATTCAACTAATCGAAATTTCAGTCCAAAAAAGGCCCTAAAATGTTATGACATTTTCTTCATCTCTCTTTGATTTTTCTGCAAAATTCACTAAATTTCTGATATACTTGTGCATTAGTTAGTTGATCACTGACTTCTATAGCATTTCTGTTCAGAATATGTTCTCGTACACACTCTAGTCTTCTACGAATATTTGACTCACTGTGCCAAGCGTTGAAGAGGTCTCTTCTTTAGATTTCGATCATCATTACTGAAATGGTATTGAAGAAAAAACTTGGTAAATCTAGGCCATGAAACTCCATCAATGTATTCCTAGATAGCCAACTCACCTGTTATGTATAATATTTCGATGGACTTCGACGGCCTTTTTTAAAGCTAGTTCAATATTTCCATGAACATGGGAAAACTCAAACAAAACTCGACAAAGAACAATAATTCGCCCATAAAAATCAGAATACCAGCATATAATAGTTATTTATGTAATAGAGATCATGAAGACGATCATTATGGTACAAGTCGTGAATGTTTTTGGGCGAGGCGTAGCCGAGTCCGATAACACGACGTGTGCCATAATGATTGTTTATGATTCGTATTACATACAAAATCTTATCTGATGGCATTTATATTAATAAATTTTCGAAAAATTAAAAACTGCATTTTTGACATGTCACAATGACAACAATTTTTAAAGGAGTGAGTATATGTGTAGTTTCAAATATTAGTGGGTTAGTGAGCTGTGCTTTACCATTTCCTTGACAACGTCAGTTTGTAACGGCAATATTTATTTATCTGCTGTCGAACACAATTGTCACGTGGAATTGAATATAATTTAAATAATAATGAGTGATTCTGAAACTGGTAGTTGACCTTCTGGTTTGGAAGAAATGACGCGAAATATCGTGGACTCCCTTTTGCCGGAAAAATCACGGAGTGTATATGAAATAGCGTTTAATCGGTACGAAAAATGGTATACTACTAAGAAAATCAAGAATATCACTCATGAAAAAGTATTACTGGCTCACTTCGAATGGCTTATCTAAGGAAAAGAAACCATCTTCTCTCTGGTCGTATTATTCGATGATAAGAAGTATTTTATTAACGAGAAAAAACGTCGATATTAGTAAGTACCTACAGCTGGTTGCATTACTAAAACGTAAATCAGGAGGTTACAGAGCTAAAAAATCCAAAATTTTTACTAAACAAGTTTTCAGAAAGTTTTCAACGGAAGCATCGGATGACATATTTATTTAAAAAAAATGCTATGATAATTGGACTAAGTGGAGCAAGCAGAAGAGAGGAACTGACAAATATGCTTGTTGAAAATGTGATAGATGAAGGATCCGTTTTTAGAATCACTTTAGCGAATACAAAAACGAAGGTAATCCGAGAATTTTTTGTAACATCGGGGAATATCCCAGGATTGAATATGTTAGAACTTGAAAAATCGAATTAAACGAGTTTCTTCACATAAAGGATTCAATATGAAATTGAACCAGAAAATGGTAGATCTCAGGTGAAAAACAACTACTTTCCTGGCAAATACCACGCAGAACGTTGAATGATATTCACCTGAAAATCCGTGCATACTTCCATATAATATCAATGGACATTGAATGCAAATGTTTCTTTCTGATAAGCTCGATTATGTTTAATTTATGTCGTGTTCACCTAACAATCCGCATACCGGTTTCAGGCTTCTTGGCCCTCATCAGTACAGAGTCGTCAACCAGCCAAAGGTCCAAAGAACTCTGGCTGAAGTGAGACACAACGTAAACTAACCATCATCGAGCTTGTAACACCTATAGGTACGCCGGAAAAGATAAACTTTAACTGGCGGTACCTAGTGACAGAAATAAACACTCCGAAAATCTCCCACCTCGATAGGTTCTTAATAAAAAATTCCTTCTCAGTAGGAGTGGCAAGCCCGTCTAGCATATAGTGAAAGATAAGTGCCATGTGAAGTGGAATGAATAGAAAAATCGAATTAAACGGTTTTCTTCACATAAAGGATTTAATATAAAATTGAACCAGAAAATGGTAGATCTCAGGTGAAAAACAACTACTTTCCTGGCAAATACCACACAGAACGTTGAATGATATTCACCTGAAAATCCATGCATACTTCCATATAATATCAATGGACATTGAATGCAAATGTTTCTTTCTGATAAGCTCGATTATGTTTAATTTATGTCGTGTTCACCTAACAATCCGCATACCGGTTTCAGGTTTCTTGGCCCTCATCAGTACGGAGTAGTCAACCAGCCAAAGGTCCAAAGAACTCTGGCTGAAGTGAGACACAACGTAAACAAACCATCATCGAGCTTGTAACACCTATAGGTACGCCGGAAAAGATAAACTTTAACTGGCGGTACCTAGTGACAGAAATAAACACTCCGAAAATCTCCCACCTCGATAGGTTCCTAAATAAAAGATTCCTTCTCAGTAGGAGTGGCAAGCCCGTCTAGCATATAGTGAAAGATAAGTGCCATGTGAAGTGGAATGAATAGAAAAATCGAATTAGACGGTTTTCTTCACATAAAGGATTTAATATAAAATTGAACCAGAAAATGGTAGATCTCAGGTGAAAAACAACTACTTTCCCGGCAAATACCACGCAGAACGTTGAATGATATTCACCTGAAAATCCATGCATACTTCCATATAATATCAATGGACATTGAATGCAAATGTTTCTTTCTGATAAGCTCGATTATGTTTAATTTATGTCGTGTTCACCTAACAATCCGCATACCGGTTTCAGGCTTCTTGGCCCTCATCAGTACGGAGTCGTCAACCAGCCAAAGGTCCAAAGAACTCTGGCTGAAGTGAGACACAACGTAAACAAACCATCATCGAGCTTATAACACCTATAGGTACGCCGGAAAAGATAAACTTTAACTGGCGGTACCTAGTGACAGAAATAAACACTCCGAAAATCTCATACCTCGATAGGTTCCTGAATAAAAGATTCCTTCTCAGTAGGAGTGGCAAGCCCGTCTAGCATATAGTGAAAGATAAGTGCCATGTGAAGTGGAATGAATAGAAAAATCGAATTAAACGGTTTTCTTCACATAAAGGATTTAATATAAAATTGAACCAGAAAATGGTAGATCTCAGGTGAAAAACAACTACTTTCCTGGCAAATACCACGCAGAACGTTGAATGATATTCACCTGAAAATCCATGCATACTTCCATATAATATCAATGGACATTGAATGCAAATGTTTCTTTCTGATAAGCTCGATTATGTTTAATTTATGTCGTGTTCACCTAACAATCCGCATACCGGTTTCAGGTTTCTTGGCCCTCATCAGTACGGAGTAGTCAACCAGCCAAAGGTCCAAAGAACTCTGGCTGAAGTGAGACACAACGTAAACAAACCATCATCGAGCTTGTAACACCTATAGGTACGCCGGAAAAGATAAACTTTAACTGGCGGTACCTAGTGACAGAAAAAAACACTCCGAAAATCTTCTGGTTCAATTCTATATTGAATCCTATATGTGAAGAAAATCGTTTAATTCGATTTTTTCTATTCATTCCACTTCACGTGGCACTTATCTTCCATGTTAGAACTTGTCAGACAATATGTGAAAATACGACCTTGCAACGCAAACCATCGACGTTTTTTTGTTACTTATGAAAATAAGAAATGCACGAGACAACCCGTTGGAATTCACACCTTTGGTGAAATGGCAAAAGTTATTGCCACTTTTTTGAATTTACCTCACCCTGAAGAATATACCGAACATTGTTTTCGGCGATCGTCTGCTTTATTTTTGGCCGATTCTGGAGCTGATCTGTTTACCGTGAAACGCCAGGGCGGATGGAAAAGCAAAACTGTTGCTGAAGGTTACATCGGAAATTCGAAGGAGCAAAAGAGAAAAATATCAGAAGCAATTTTTGGTGCCAACAACCAAACAGGATTACAAGTTTACCAAAAAGCATCAACTACTGATGTAAAAACTCCAGAATCCAATGGAATTATTATTGCAAATTGTAGTAATTGCTCTTTTACCATTTATAATAAATAGTTTTGTACATAGTTATGCATTTTGAATGAACTTTTTTTATCTCACCATCACATGTTTACCATAATGAATTCATCATGGGACCAAGTACCATATTGAGCTTCCTTACGTCATCGAAATAACGTTGTCATTATAACATGCCATCAGATAAATGATTTAATTATCATGGGATGAAACACACTTCATGAAGTTGAGTGCCAACAAGATTTTACATAGTCAGAAACTACAATGTTTGGGTATAACAGTTGGATTTTTTCCTTGAATTTCCACCGTTAACATCGCCAGCGATGCATAAATCTCAAAAGATAATTTTTCACCCTATTTTCAAGGATAGTTCGAATGACTATCCGAAATTCATATAGCCCGTGAGATGAGCAATCATTCAAGATTTCATTGCTGGAGTATTAATGTTTTTTGCGCACTTTCGTTTTTTCACTTTTGTCCAGTCAGAATGAACATTGGATCCACTGTGCGACGTCTGTTCTTGAATGTCTGGTGTAGGCTCGCATGGGCCAACTTTTTTTGAAGATAGGTCATTGGAAAATAAAAATCACAATAAATTTCTAGGAGTGTTTATTGACCAGAATTCAAAATCAAGGATCATGTAGAGCAACTCACTGGTAAAATTTTCTCGGGATGTTATGCTATTAGGGTGATTTCAGAGACTCGGGGTTCAACACAGCCAACAGTAGTGGTAGTTTTGGCTTCAAAGCGGATTTATCGCATTAAAATGCGACTAATGTTGAAAACATGAAGTATAAAAAAAAATAAATTTACAATCAGTATTTTGAAAGAAAGTCATAACTTTTGAAGAGAATATTCTTGTCATAAAAAAAGACTCCCAATAAAGATATTTTCAATTAAAAATGCTCATTTTCGCTAATGGGACCAATGATGAAGGATTGGCGAAATATGCTAAATTGTCGCTATTTCTGACCCACCCTGTATCATAGGAGGTTTTTTTGTCTTAACGACCGACTGACTGACATGTCATTTTACTTCCTTCGAACCAGCAATGCGGGTTACTTATCATCTAAGAAGTAATAAGTTTGTATAAGTGAACCTGTAGTCTACTCGACAAGTTGAAAATGGTCTAAAATAGAGATACTGCTCTTAAAATTATGTGTGATAGCTCATTGGATCCAGAATAACGCCTAGAAAAATGTGCCGAAAGCGTGTATTAGCACATAAAAAATTGCAAAAGTTATAAACAATTGAAGATGAAAAAAAAATGGCATTTCGTTTTTTGCCAATATTTCATGAACCATCGATATTTGAGGAATTTCAAAAAAAAAACTGAAAGAGAAGAAAATTTTCAATAAAAAACTCGAGACTTCCGGAACTCTATCTCCATTACTTATAATTTTAATTTAACGCTGAAAATGGGTCTCCGAGCGACATTTTTAGGTTGCGCGCGCAGCGTCAAAAGCGAGTACGACACATTAATTAATTTATTTAAGGTATTAAATAGGTTTTTTCAAATTGGAAAAAATCATGGTGTATTTGGAATACTATGAATAATTCATTCCCGTTGGAAATTTCACTTAAAGTTAATTTTTCAACAAGTTAAACGATTGTTATCTAACAAAATTTTCTCGAACTTCTGTCTTAATTGTAAATAAAAAAATATGTATAAATAATTGTCGTAAAAATTTTTCGCTTCGTAAAGCCTTCTTTATATATATACTCAACAAGATCAGGCCATAAAAGTTAAAAAAATATTCATACTTTGTTTATAATAATTTTTGTACTTGAACAAAAACAAAAACTTCCAAGTAATGTTGTTAAAAAAATAAAAAATTCTCAATCATCATATTATCGTTTTTTTATGGATACAAGATATAAATTGATTTGCAAAAAAAAAATTCCCGACATTTGTTTATGAATTTTTTATAAACAAATTGATTATTTCAATATTTTTGAAAATTTTTTTTTCACAACTTCATTATATTACAAATATTATATTATTCCATCAATTTCCATTATAAAATTTTTAATTTTTTTTTTGTTTCTTCTAAAAATCATAATTGACAGTCCTCTATGAAGTAACAGAAAAATATTTTTTTTTATCAACAATTCCATTGTTTATTAACCTACCAATTTGTTATAAATGAATTTTTAACTTTGTTAGATTTTTTTTCTGAAACTTCCAAAATTTACAAATACAACCATATATAACAAAGTATAAAAAAAAAACAATTTTTTATTGTTTTTGGGAATTGGAATTGGGAAAAATTGGGAATTTTTTTTTTTATACTTTGTTGTATATGGTTGTTTTTGTAAATTTTTGAAGTTTCAGAAAAAAATCCAACAAATTGGAAATTTGTTTATAACAGATTGGTGAGTTAATAAACAATGGAATTGTTGATAAAAAAAAAATGTTTTTTGTGACTCCATAGAGGACTGTCAATTATGAAAAAAAAAATCCCAAATAATTATTTAAACAATAGAAATATAAAAAAAACGATTAAAATTGATTTATAAAAATTTTTTTAAAAATAATAATATTTGTAATATAATGAAGTTGTGAAAAATTTTTTTTCAAAAGTATTGAAATAATCTATTTGTTTATAAAAAATTAAAAAAAATTTTTTTTTTTTTTTAAAAAAACGATTATATGACGATTGAGAAAAAAAAAATTTTTTTCAATAACATTACTTGGATTTTTTTGTTTTTGTTCAAGTACAAAAATTATTATAAAGAAAGTATGAATATTTTTCCATCTTTTATGGCGCGATCTTGTTGAGTATGTATATAAGGAAGGCTCTACGAAGCGAAAATTTTTTACGACAATTATTTAAAAAAATTTTTTCATTTACAATTAAGACAGAAGTTCGAGAAAATTTTGTTAGTTAACAATCGTTTAACTTGTTGAAAAATAAACTTTCAGTGAGATTTCCAACGGAAATGAACTATTTATAGTGTTCCGAATACACCGTAATTTTTTCAAATAAAAAATATAATTTAATACCTTAAATAAATTAATTAATGTGTCGTACTCGCTTTTGACGCCGCGCGTGCAACCTAAAAATGTCGCTCGGAGACCCATTTTTAGCGTTAAATTGAAATTATAAATGAAGGAGATAGAGTTTTCCATTGGAAATTTCCTCTTCTTTCAGAATAATTTTTTTAAATTTCTTAAATATCAATAGTTTATGAAATATTGGCAAAAACGAAATGCCATTTTTTTTTTCATCTTCAATTATTTATAACTTTTGCAATTTTTCATGTGCTAATACACGCTTTTGGCACATTTTCCTAGGCGTTATTCTGGATCCAATGAGCTTTCACACATAATTTTAAGAGCAGTATCTCTATTTTAGACCATTTTCAACTTGTCGAGTAGACTACTGACTATGTTTTAGTAAAACAGCAATTTTTAAGATTTTCAAAAGATCATATCTCCGAAACTAGACATAGAAACTAATTTAAACTTGCACATGTAACTTCTAATGAATTTTACCACAATATTCCAGAAATATTTCAATATTGGCTGAGAGCCATTTTCCCATGTATTTGGTGCGGGATTCTTTATTATAATTATTATTAATAATGTCGGAATCGAAATCACAGTTTGTTTTCGAAGTATGATCCAGATATCATGAGACACACTGGACTCAACATTCACATCATCCACAAGATCGATTCCAATAATAATCTAATGAAAACTCTAGACACATTGGGGATAGCCAATTGGGCTCCATTTGTTCGACCGTGAGAAGGGTGTACGGAAAATGAAGCGCCGTTGTATATTCTGTTGAAAAAGTTCGTGAGCTTCCAAGTAACTTTCATTTTCATTGAATTTAATGGTGGAAGTTGGGAAATTATAAGACACCGACATAAAAAATTTACGCTCGATAAAAATTCGGGTAATAAAAATGATTTACAACATCATAGAAAACTATAACTCTCGACTATTGGCCTGGGACTTACTAACTAGAAGAATTATATCTCCAGAGTTCGCGAGCAACAAAGAAATAATTCATGAGAAAATTACATGCTGAAATGTACTGTCAGGACTGCCTTCAGGTGGATCGTCGATCTCTTTTTCTCAAATATTTGAATTATAGGTATGTCATCTGCTATTTCGTGATTTGTATCTTTTCGATAAACGTTCATTAGAACCTATGAGTTGAACTACTACTGAATCAATAGGAAACAAGTCAATGAAAAATGTTTGGACTGGATATTTTTGTGAATTATAATAAACTGTCTGTCATAAAATCAAAAAAATATTTTGAAAAACTTTGTTCCTCAATGATAGTTCTCTCCACATATAATAGTCTAAGATCCCGATATAAAACGACCTTCACCGAGATGTTTATTTGATGAAACGTATTTTATATTTAATTTAATATGTCAATAAATATATTGCATATGGGTTGCCTAACAAATTTCAGTCCAGGATATAATTAATTGATAATTGAAAAAAAAGGTTTTTAAAACATTTCACCGGTTTGATTATTAGACAAGTTCTATATCAATCGAAAGTATGAAGCCCATAGAATATGCAAACGTTGGGTTGCCTATTCTTTTCCGGTCACAACTCTTGTGTAGCCAGGTATAAATAGGTAAATCGATACTAGTATTTTGCACCGGTCTGATTATTGGATTAAAATTAAATGAAAAAAAAATTATTTTATTATGAACACGGTGGTATAGGGTTGCTTGCAAAAAATCAGTCCCGAATTCCGGTTATCGAATTTTGAAAAGTGAAATATTGCTGCGAGTGAATATGTGCGCCTGAGAGGTCCCAACCAACCATCCCATGCGATAGAAGAGGACACAGCTCAATGCAACGGATTCATCATGCGTGAAACTTCAGCCTGAGAACTGCGGTTGGTTCTTAGACGGATATTTAAAACCAGAAGAATTCATTGGGGATCATACAACTTTAAAGATAGGAGACATTGTCGAAAGAACTGAAACGGAGAGTGATGACGAAGAAGGTTCAGAAGTTGGAGATCATAGTCATATGTCTGATGACTCGAAACCTGAATAATTTTGAAAAATTAAAAAAAATATATATTTATAGTTTTTTACAATGAACAGAAGTTTTTTTTCAATTGTTGTTTTTTATTTTGTCTCCTAATAGTAAAGATAAAATTTGCAAGATTAGTATTATATATGTATTATTATAACCTTCTTTTTTACTAAAGATGTATATATACTTTGGTGTCACATAAAATATATAAACACATAAATAATTAATTGATTGAAAAAAAATTAAATAACTATTCCTCTATTTTAATAATAAACTACTCCAAAATGATGCACAGCATATACGAGTCTATCGCTATCTTTTTCATTTTCAAGAACAAATAGCATGCACACTCTCTTTCTCTAAATGGACGGACTTCAAACAGCTGCTATGCTGTGTCCTCTTCCATCGCATGGGATGGTTGGTTGGGACCTCTCAGTCGCACATATTCACTCGAAGCAATATTTCACTTTTTCAAAATTCGACAACCCCAATTTCTTGGGGTAACCATTTCGGTGAAGGTTATCTCTGATGTGGTTTGATTCGGCATCTAGTGACTTTTCGTCGTTGCATATGTGCATCGCTCTCTCTACCGATGTTCTCACGATCCCTCTCTTTGTCGAACTCGAATGGTTGGAGCTGTAGTTGAGATACTGCCTCATATGTGTCTTTTTTCTGTACACAGGGGTGCGTATTTTATGGACTATTCTCTTAACGTTCACATCGTGGTAGGGTAAGGCACTGTTGGTTTCCATTTCTTTCGTGAATTTGATCGAATCCCTAAATATGTTAATTCTTGAGAAGAAATCCTGGAGATATTTATCTCCATGATTCCATATAATGGAAGTGTCATCTACGTACCTCAACCACAGCTATGGTTTGTATTCTGCCTTCCGTACAGCCAATTCCTCAAACCACTCCATTTGAATGTTGGTAATCGGAGAAAGGTAAGATCCCATCGGGTGTCCGTCGACTTGAGAGAAGAGTTGGTCCTCTTCCTGGAAATATGAGTATTGCTTGGATGAGAAGGTCAGTCCTCTCGTGGAGCTGATTATCCTCTTCGAGTTTCCTTTTGATGATGCTAAGGGATTCCTCCATAGCGACATCTGTGATGGTGTCTACAAAAAGCTTGGAATTCTTGACGTATGAACTGCTATCTTCTTGTAAGGGTTGTAGACCGATACTGGCATCAGATGTGATCGGTCGTTGTCAGCAATGGCGTTTCCTCAGATTGTTGTAGATCTTCCTTTCTATAGTGGGTGTTGGATCCTTCTCCAAGAGTTAATAGTTCCCTGTGTGTAGTTACGACTTCATCTTGTCATCACATGTTGTGATGTCCATGATAAACGTGGCGTTTTCTCTATCGGCTGGAATAATCTTTATGGGTGAATCCTTTTGTAGGATTTTTAGGGCCCTCTGTTCATGTGCAGTGAAATAACTCCAGGAATTTCTCTCCTTCCCGAGTGTCTCCTTCACTTTCCATCTCTTCTGCCTGGATGGGATTCATTCTGCTACTGGTTGACTCTACAGATCTCATAATGTCCAGGATAGGTATTGTTTTTGGCGCAACTGCAAAGTTCAACTCCAAGCACTTCGTAGACACCATCACAAATGTTGAACTCGGACCAGAAGATCGTTTTATCAGCTTCGACGTGGAGAGCCTTCACACCAATGTCCCCACAGAAGAATCCCTTAGTATCATCGAGAGGTAACTTGAAGAGGATAATCAGTTTCACGAGAGAACTGACATTTCCATCCATATTGGAATTATTACAATGCTGCCTATAGATCCCATATTTCCAGGAAAAGGGCAGATTCTTTTCTCAAGTCAACGGACCGATGGGATCTTCCCTTTCTCCAATTATCGCCATCAGAGACATGGAGTGGTTCGAGGAATTGGCTATACAGGACGCAGAATATAAACCAAAGCTGTGGTTGAGGTACGTGGATGACACTTTCATTATATGGAATCATGGAGATAAACATCTCCAGGATTTCTTCTCAAGAATTAACAGATCCAGGGATTCGTTCAAATCAACGATCGAAATAGAAACCAAAAGTGCCTTACCCTTTCTCGATGTGGACGTTAAGGGCAATCAAATCCAGACCTCTGTATACAGATAGAAGACACATACGGAGCAGTATATCAACTACAGCTCCAACCATCCGAGTTCGACGAACAGAGGGATCGTGAGAACATTGGTGGAGAGAGCGATGCACATATGCAACGCCGAGGAGTCACTAGATGCCGAATTGAACCACATCACCAATAATCCAGTTTATCAGAAAAAAACATTCGCAATCAATTTTCATTGTCAATGGAAGTTTGCAAATATTTTCAGGTGGATATCATTCAATGTTCTGCGTGGTATTTGCCAGAAAAGTAGTTATTTTTCGCTTGTTGTCCACCACTTGTTTTAATTTATATTGAATTTTCGTGAAGTTGACTCCTCAGTCCCTTGTTTCTATGAAATATATTATTGGGGACTGGAAGAGCATATAGCTCTCATGAAGGGTGAACACAACTATTGAATAGAAAGGAATATTCTAGCTGAAATCACCAATTGCGACTTTTTTCAGTTAATTTATTTTGAAGATTAATGATCTTTTTTCTCGAGTTCGTCAAGATCATTATAAAAAGGTAGAAACTAAATATTGACATTATCCTCGATATTCAATTCAATTCAACATCCTGACTTCCTTCTGATATTTTTCTTCATAGATATAAAATTTGTACCACATCATCACTCCAAATCATACGCAATGAATACGAAGCATTCAAAAAACAAGATAAATAAGAGTTTCCTAACTCGTTCTGAATCCTGAATTTTTCCGATTCCCATTCATAGAAACCACCCCATCCACTACAATCCCTGCCTACGGGATCCTCTTTTGTTCTTGTTTTTTCGAATTCCACATTAGTTGTCGGTTTCCAACACCTCAACCAATCATTCTGAATGTTTTTTGTCTTGCAGGATTTGAACTGGGCTCGGAAAATGAATTGCGCTGATGCGGTACGGTGGAGAGATAAAAAAGTTTATGATACCGAGGGGTTTCATTCCATTACTTGGGAAAATGTTCTGTTTACTCTTTGTGTTGCTTGTGATGATACGGGTAAGGACACAAACCAGTTTTTTTACTCGATGTACGTTTCATTAGAATCCTTGGATCCAGGTTGCTCTACGAGATTTATGCTCGATAAAAAAAACAATAAAGAAATCGCAAATAATTGAAATCGCCCATGGGATGAACTTTTCCACCGATGGCTACTCTTGAAACATTACATGTTTTAGATAGAAGCGAACTTGTAGAAATATGTGGACAAACTGGAGGCCATATTTCATAGACCGAAGAACTTTTCTCAGTCAGCTGAGTAAAATTTTGTATGGTCAGAAGTGTTTTGGATCTGAATTTCCAATTTTCCATATCATCAGTTGGAACGAACCAGAAGGAAACCAGTTTCATTATACTTTGTGAGCCCCCATTATTCTTCTAATCACAAATTTCAATAATCTGATTCAAATGGAAAGAAGAAGAATCACTTTGCCGATAGGCTGCTCAGTTTGATGCGGTTAGTAGTCTACTCGACAAGTTGAAAATGGTCTAAAATAGAGATACTGCTCTTGAAATTATGTGTGATAGCTCATTGGATCCGGAATAACGCCTAGAAAAATGTGACAAAAGAGTGTATTAGCACATAAATAATTGCAAAAGTTATAAACAATTGAAGGTGAAAAAAAAAGTCATTTCGTTTTTTGCCAATATTCCATAAACTATTGATACTTGAGAAATTTCAAAAAAAGTGGAAGTGGAGGAAATTTCCATTGATTAACTTTCCGTTTCCGGAACTCTATCTCCATTATTTATAATTTTAATTAAACGCTGAAAATGGGTGCATTCGGAACACTATGAATGATTCATTCCTGTTGGAAATTTTACTCAAAGTTGATTTTTCAACAAGTTAAACGATTGTTAACTAACAAAATTTTCTCGAACTTCTGTTTTAATTGTAAATGAAAAAAAATGTTTAAATAATTGTCGTAAAAATTTTTCGCTTCGCTTAGCCTCTCTTATATACTTACTCAACAAGATCACGCCATGAAAGTTGAAAAAATATTTATACTTTGTTTATAATAATTTTTGTACTTGAACAAAAACTGAAAAATCCAAGTAATATTGTGAATTTTTTTTTTTAATCATCTTATTATCGTTTTTTTATTTATAAAACATTAATTTTTAAAAAAAAACTTTCCCGCCATTCGTTGATAAATTTTTTATAAACAAATTGATTATTTCAATATTTTAAAAATTTTTTTTTCACAACTTCATTATATTACAAATATTATGATTTTTGAAAAAATATATTTCCCTAATAACAATTCTTAATTGTTTATAATCGGTTTTTTTATATTTCTATCGTTTAAGTAATTAGTTGAGAAATGATTTCTTTCCTAAAAATCATTATTGATAGTCCATTATGAAATAACAAAAAAAAAGTTTTTTTATCAACAATTCCATTGTTTATTAACTTACCAATTTGTTATAAACAAATTTTTAACTTTGTTAGATTTTTTTCTGAAACTTCTAAAATTTACAAAAACAACCATATATAACAAAGTATAGAAAAAAAAAATTCCAATTTTTTATTGTACTTTGGGAATTTGAATTGGGAAAAAAAATTATACTTGAATTGGTTTTTATAATAGGAATTGTTGATGATAAAAAAATTCTTGTAACTTCATAGAGGACTGTCGATTATGATTTTTAGAAAAAAAAAATTCTCAAATAATTTTTTAAACAATAGAAATAGTAAAAAAACGATTATAAACAATTAAAAATTGTTATTAAGGATTTTTTTTTTTTAAATCATAATATTTGTAATATAATGGAGTTGTGGAAAAAAAATATTCAAAAATATTAAAATAATAATTTGTTTAAAAAAAAATTAAAAAGGGGGAAATTTTTTTTAAAAATTTGATGATCAAGAGAAACAAAATTTTTTTGAACAACATTACTTGGATTTTTCAGATTTTGTTCAAGTTGAAAAATTATTATAAACAAAGTATGAATATTTTTTTAACTTTTATGGCGTAATCTTGTTAAGTATATATATAAAAAAGGCTCTACAAAGCAAAAAATGTTTACGACAATTATTTAAACATTTTTTTTCATTTACAATTAGGACAGAAGTTCGAGAAAATTTTGTTAGTTAACAATCGTTTAACTTGTTGAAAAATCAACTTCAAGTAAAATTTCCAACGGGGATAAATTATTTATAGTGTTAATACACCATAATTTTTTAAAATTGAAAAAAAAATTAAATACCTTAAATAAATTAATTAATGTGTCGTACTCACTTTTGACGCCGCGCGCGCAACCTAAAAATGTCTCTCGGAGACCCATTTTCAGAGTTAAATTAAAATTATAAATAATGTTTTATATTGGAAATTTCATCCTCTTCCAGAATATTTTTTTGAAAATTCTTTAATATCAAAGGTTTATGAAATATTGGCAAAAAACGAAATGTTTTTTTTTTCATCTTCAATTGTTTATAACTTTTGCAATTTTTTATGTGCTAATACACGCTTTTGGTACATTTTTTCAGGCGTTTTTCCGGATCCAATGAGCTATAACACATAATTTTAAGAGCAATATCTCTATTTTAGACCATTTTCAACTTGTCGAGTAGACTATAGGTCGTTAGTAAGGTTGAATCAATGACTTTTAATAGTTCTGTCAAATTGGGCCAGTAGAAAATTTCTACAGTTAATCATTTTGACTTGACTCATTCGATAATTGGCCAGGCTTGCGAAAGATAATAGCCGAAAAATAAGGCAATATGTTAATAAGGCAGAACAAATATGCAGGAAATCAACTGAACAATAATTATCTGTTATACAAAACAATTCGAGAGTTATAAAAATTGAATGAACAGTCGCAAGTGGAAGTGTGATGATAGATTGAGATAAAAAACAATGAAAAAAGTGCATGAATCCCAACTTTAGGATCAAGCAATTAAAATTGGAACATTTGTAACACTATTAACAAAATTCTCAAAAAATTTGTTTAATTTCTGTTTAGTTTTGCTACTCTGCTCCGACTAGTCATTTGGAAGATAGAACTCCAATGGATGTGGATTAAGAATTTTGTTGATGGTGTTTTTTTTTATTTCTTTATTATTCAATAAGAATCTCAAAATTTAGATAGCAATTTGGATAGAATTCTGATGCTATGTGGGCGCCACTGGAAGTTAAATCACTTGAGTTCCAAATTGAACTGAAACTATCTTTTTCCAGGAGAATATGTATGTTTCTCAAAAAATTATTTATGATTTTATGTGAATATAAATAGAAGATATTTGTAAAAATTGTATGGAAGTTTAGTTCATAAAAATTAAATCAACGTTCACAAATTCGAATGTCACAGGGCTTTGGGTTTAATAGTTTGAAAATAAATCAACAAAGGCTGAAAAGCTTTCAAAGCCTATTCAGGCTTCGGAATACTGTTGGGATAGTGCATTGCTCGAACATAACAGATGATCATTAGTTAAGTAAGTCAATAAATAACTAGATAAAAATCTGACGGTGATTTCAAATTAGATACTCTTTTTCGAATGTCGCCAAAATGAATATATTCATCAATTTTTCATTGTACGTTACCAATTCCTTCGAGAGAGGGAAAGCACTCACAGCCGTATTCTGTGACCTCTCGAAGGCATTCGACTGTGTGTCTACTCGAAAAACTTCCGTATTATGGAATTAGGGGGAAAATAGCTGATTTGATTGATTCTTACCTATCCGAACGGAAGCAGGTTGTGGAGCAAAGTAGTGTGATATCTCCAGCAGTGAGTGTAACAGCAGGTGTGCCCCAGGGGTCAATCTTGGGACCCCTACTATTCCTAATATATGTTAATGATCTTCCACACCATATGAACCCTCTCAATACCATTCAGTATGCCGATGATACTACTTTTTATGAGAGTCACCCTGAACATGAATATCCAAAGCAACTGACTGACAACGCGTTGAAAAAAATCGAAATTTTTTTCGCAGCCAATAAGTTATGCTTAAACGTCAAAAAAACTGACACAATTACTCTCACACTAAAAGAGCTAAAGGACAGTCAAAAATCCATTAAGTTTTTGGGGGTAATACTGGACCAAAAACTTAATTGGAAAGACCCCATCAAAGCTCTCTCTACTTAGCTGTCCAGCACTCTTTACCTGCTTCGTAGAATCAATGAATTTGTTCCTTTTTATGTTTCGAGAGCTGCTTACATGGGGTTATTTTAGTCTGAACTGTCATACGGATTGGTTTTCTGGGGACTTTCAACTGATTGGGAAAAAACGGCTATTAGAATCCTGGGAAAGGCAAAACGGAATGACAGCTGTAGACCTCTACTTGAAAAATTTAATATATTAACCATTGCGGCTCTATACATATTTCAATGTCTCGTCTATATCAAAACACAAAATAACACCCCTAAAGTTAATCACAACCACGAATCTCTGACCAGTAATGACCACAATCTTCTTATGCCACAGCATCGACTGGCAATTACTCATAAAAGCTTCCTTACTGTGGCGATGAGGCTCTTCAACCATCTACCACCATATATGAGGAATTTACATTAGAATAAATTCAAAAAAAGTATAAAAGGGCTGCTGGTTGATCTCTGCCCTTGTGACGTTAGTGAATCTCTCAACTGCAAGTTTTAATACTTTGCTTTTTTAATGTGTCTGCTTTGTACTGTATAATACTTTGCCTTTTTAATGTGTCTGTTTTGTACTGTATTCACTTATCTTGATGCTTAATCTATTGTACTGATAATGAGAAAATAAATATATTGATTGATTGATTGATTGATTGAATTCGAAGGTTTTTTGATGACTGTTATTTCTCACGTTCTCGGGATCTACAACACCTTCGTCCTTGGTTATGTGTCCTCCTGGAGATATACCTGTTGGAAGTGGTATAGCGTACTGATCAATAACGGTAGGAGAATCCAAATACGATATACTCCGAAGCAGAAAGTCCTATTTCCCTTTCTTTATATATCTCTAATAACTTCTTCGATGCGTTGTGTCTGAACGTCAATGATACGAAATTTGATTTACCGCAAAGTGATTCGTTTTTCAACAACGGGGTTCCATAAAAAACCAGCAGGCTATACACGCAAAGAGAGAACACATTATAGCATACTCAATGAAATATCGCGCTCGTAGAAAAGCTTTTGCAATGGAATCTGTCTTTGATTAGTAGTTTGATCTGACTTTCATCGATGAGTGTAATACAAATCATATATACGCACCGTGTGAATGTTGGATTTTTGCTCTGAATGTTCAGATCGTCTATTGAAGTATCAATTCAGATCATGTGCCTCTGATTTCGGCTGATTATATAGATTTCTTGATAAAATTATCTCAATGAATGATTTTTTTTGTTGCTATCAACAAGACCCCTTCAGTTTCTTGTCATTTCCATGGTTTTTCACAGGCTTAGAAATTATGTCTGTCCACATATCGCACACACGATTCATTAGATGGCCGTGTCATATGCTAAATGAACCTAATCGACCTCAAAAATACAAAAGTTTTTGATTCGTTGAAAATATAAACAGGATGTTCATAAAATCAGATTTGGAATCATCTACGACTGAAAGATAAACTTTAGTCACTATCTTCCATCGTCAAGATAACCTCTTGTGGGGTATTCATGTTGAAAAGGGAAACATTCTCAATTGAATATTGATGGAAAGATTTTTCTGTTAATTGAAAAATCCACGATTAAAGTTATTTTTTTGTGAATGTCTAACAGAAAACAACTACTTCCCCGGCTGAAGCCACGCTGGACATTGAACTACATCTGATAGATATTCTGAAAAGGCCCTAACTCAAAAGAAAAAATCTGAAATTGAAAATTTGCATTTTTATTCAGATAGTTATTTGATTTTCTATTCCAGTCTTAATTAAAAACTCATAAAGATGAATGAGGCAAAGAAGAATGTTTTCCAAAAGAGAGTACTTACCAGAAATCATTCGTAACATTGACGCAGGAGAGACATCGCATTCACTAGGTCTTCAATACATTTTTGTCGACGAAAATCTATTTCACGCTTCCACGATCATCAGGAAGACCGGAAGAAATGGGAAACACATTTTCAAGAAGCAATCTCACTCTGCAAAGATGGAAAAGTTAGAATCATTTCTTTTGGAGAGACACTTTGAAATTAGTGTTTTCTGACATTGAAACCTGTCATGGGGTATGATAGATTGATTCGTTGAAAATATAAACAGGATGTTCATAAAATCAGATTTGGAATCATCTGCGACTGAAAGATAAACTTTAGTCACTATCTTCCATCGTCAAGATAACCTCTTGAAAATGTGTTTTCCATTCCTTCCGGTTTTCTGATGATCGTGGAAGCGTGAAATAGATTTTCGTCGACAAAAATGTGTTGAAGACCTAGTGAATGCGATGTCTCTCTTGCGTCAATGTTACGAATGATTTCTGGTGAGTACTCTCTTTTGGAAAACATTCTTCTTTGCCTCATTCATCTTTATGAGTTCTAATTAGGACTGGAATGAAAATCAAATAACTATCTGAATAAAAATGCAAATTTTCAATTTCAGATTTTTTCTTTTGAGTTAGGGCCCTTTCAGAATATCTATCAGATGTAGTTCAATGTCCAGCGTGGCTTTAGCCGGGAAATAGTTGTTTTCTGTTAGACATTCACAAAAAAATAATTTCATTTTAATCGTGGATTTTTCAATTCACAGAAAAATCTTCTCATCAATATTCAATTGAGAATGTTTCCCTTTTCAACAAAAGTTTTTCTATTTGATGTGAATGAATCGGATTTTTTTTTATATTATATGGCTTGTTATTTTAATTTTGACATATTATTCTGACTGATTTCAGTTACTTTCTGACTTCACACCTAATTACGTTTTTTTTGAACAGTTGAGTATAAATAAACCAGGTGGACTTTAGAATATTCATGTCACAGTGACTCTCAAAAGTTCTTGATTGTAGAAACAAGCCTACTGGGCTTGCACCAAATCCAAAACCTTACATGATTTGAATACAGGAATGTACACATTTACAAATCATTTTTCTGATTCCAGAAGAAGATGGTCGTTGGTACAGATCTCAGAAAAATATATTCTCTGGTAAAAGGAGACTTGGAAGGCTGGTTTGTTCGACGTTGGTCTCAGCACAGCGGTTACGATCTCGATCTCAGCGGGGTAGTCGTATTGATTGCGACACCTTGAATTCACTCACTCGTGAATGTGATATATTTCACGGACCAGGTTGGAAGTGGATTGCTGTGTGACTTCTTTGAGTAACCAGTCTTCCTGTCATCAGTATACTGCTCCCCTCAGTGGAATATACATGAGAAGATGACGATGGGAATCAGAAATAGTTACAATTTTGGGGAGAACTTAGGATATCCTACAAACCACTAGCTTATGTTCCAAATTTTGATTCAATGAACCAATAAATGGTCGAATAAAACTGGTAAATGAAGTTGAACCATTGAATAAATTTGATTTTTCGTGGAGAAACAACGTTTTTCGACATGGTTTTTTGGGAAAGAACAATCACTTATATTCAAAAACAACAATCCACCAACCAACAAATCAAGACAACCAACAGGAGTACTCACACCACCTACACATTTCCCAACCAACATAATACCCCATGTCCCCGGATTATCTGGAAAGGTCAAACGGACTGGACATAGGTATGATATGAGAACATCATTTGGAACAACAAAAACACTGAGATCAATACTAACACAAACGAAACCAAAAAACGCCAAAGAAAGTATCAAAAACTGTGTTTACAACAAACCTTTTTTCGTGTGGTGCTAGTTATATAGGTGGGACGTCAAGATCATTGGAAGTGCACTAGAGTGAACATATCCTCACATCTAATGTCGACCATACGATTGAATGGGATAGGACGGAAATCTTGATGAAGGAACCTAATCAAGAGAGGAGAAGATTGATAGAAACGGCCAATATTCTTCTTTCCAATAGCAACTGCTTTTCAACATACATGGTAACCTCTATTTGAAGAAGAAGTGAGAAATGGCCGAATGCTGATAAACTGATCTGAACAACACCCCATATTTCAAATGAGCAATACATCAATTTCAAATTTTTTGGCAGATTCCAATTGACATCCGTCATCTGAAAAAGCTACAAAGACTCTGCGAAAGAAAAAACCAAATCAAGCCATTGCAGGAGATTCAGAAGATTTTGAGAACGGGGGCAAATGAAGTCCCCAAAACGTCAATCATAAACTATATATAAAAGTATGTTTCGAATTGTTCCAATTTTTTTACAGGCAAATCCAGAATACGGCAAGTTACTGACTAATTGAATCATTTTCCTTCAGGAAATATAATTTGGTGAACGCAGTAACTTATCGGGGTGAACTAATTAGTTTATCCTTTCTCAACTTGTATATATTTTTCCAATTCTATTTTCATACAAATGACTGGGATAAGCTACAATAAAGATAAATTTCTTGAGCAGAATTTGAGATAATTATCGAAATATATAACAGGAAACAACTGTATAGATGAGTTGATGAAGTCTTCAACAATGAGAACAATTATTCTGAAATAATTCAATAAGCAGTACCCAAAAAAAAATCACAGAATAACTTCCACCACATTATTATAATATTTAAAACTAGAATCCCTGATAATTCATTAAAATGTACAATAGGAGTACAGAATGAAGATAGTGAACCGTAGTTGAACAAAAAAGGATATCCTCAAAAAGAGTGGAGTAAAGATAACTAGGGAACGAGTGCCAAGCCTTCATTTCCAAAAATAACTTCTTTATTTTTTTCGTTATTCCCCAGAGAAAAGATACTGTTGTTTTCAGTAATCAAAGTATTATGGCAATTTTCCAGAGAGAAAAAATATAGTATTCGATTACAAAAAATATTCTTAGAAATTTTCCATAGAAAAAGTATAGTATTCAGTAATCGAAATATTTTGGTGATTTTCCAGAGACTATCTCCCTCATAAATTTTTATCCAATCGATTGGCCTTAATTTCAAACGGTTCTCTGTTTGAAATCAGGATCAGTTTTATAGTGATAAATTGTTTTCTCGCTGTTTTATACTGATGGAACCACTAGTAGATTAGATATTGTTTGACGATGAAATGAAGCGTTTGGGGAGATTCAAATCTTTCTTCAACATATGATCGTTGAGTTCAAGGTTCGTTCAAATATACCTTTTAAGTTTTCCAACGGAAATAATTCCAATCATTTCTGACTCATGACGCATGACGCATGACGCTTCTGACGCTTGATTGTTGGGATTGCTATCTCAGAATCAATAAATAATATCTGATATCAACTTTTTCGACTGGCCGAGCCATCGTTCATATGATTTATGATTATTTACCAATCCTACATGTTTCTTTGCTCTTTCTTCGGTATTGCTTCATTTTGTCTCCCTCTATATGGTTTTTCCCATGTCTCTTTCCTAATTTTGGTAACCTATGTTCTATTTCTGTCTCTCAGAATTCTGCTTTTTGCTTTTTTATTTTTTTGTTCAATGTGAAGTACCACAAGGAACGGTCTTGGGTCCAACATTATTCATGAATTATACAGCTCGAAGATAACCGGTGAAATAGTGGAGTTTTCAGATGACACTGCTAATTTCCATGAGGCGGATACTTGTCCAAATTTAAGGAAGAAAGTCGAGAAATACCTCAGGCTGATCAAAGACTGGTTTGATCATGAACTACTCACCAAACCTCAAAAGAAACAAATTCCTTTACTTCAGTTGTAATGTAATATATCCTTCAAAACATATGAAAAAATACCTACCATTGGAAAACTTGAAAACTTTTCATATGTTACTTGTAAAAAGGCATGGAATGCCGCTGCGAGATCATAGATCAATCCACTGGAAATCATAGAAAAAAGGTTCCTGAAAGTAATTATGTCGACGCCGCGTAAATATTCAACTGATGACCTGTATAGTACATCACAGATTATGGATATCTTTCAGTTGTATAACATACCATTTCCCAGAGGGCGCCATCTACTTATACCAATTTATAGAAGAATCGATATCACAGCGGAGCTACCTCTACATCGACACTAAAATGTACAACACTATCCCTGCAAGCATAAAATCTATTAGCAACAGAAAAACACCAACTTCGGTGAGTACACTTTCCTGGTCGGGAAATTTTTCCGAATCCTCTGTTGTGTTCAGAGGTAGGGTTTATTAACGAGCTCAACATTTATGAACTAGGGACCGCCATCTTGACGTCCCTTCCGGAGGACGGCATATCTATCGTCTTATCTCGTGCTCATTGATAAGACGCCTGCAGCTGCAAATATGTTACTATACTACAGTTGCTGGGGCATTCGAACGCGCACCTTTCTTGTCAGATGGTTCCTCACTCCAGTGCTAAACGCGCCCTATGTTGCTTGGCTGAGATATCGATAAGACTCTCGTCAACCTGACCAGCCACCAATCCATCCAATCTAATATTATTTATCTCCATTTTTGGTATTACATTCCATGCCTCGATCTTTATAACTAACTATAAACATGATACACAGGGTGTCCCCCACAGGGAATATCTCGGAATTCGAGAGTAGTGGAGAATTGTAATTTTGGTTGATTTGTTGAGAATATAAACAACATGTAATTTTGGTGTTGTAAATTAACCCATTAACAGCCAAAGGTGCGTGTACGCACCCTTTGCAATTTTTTTCATGAGCTGCTATAATTGTTTTTACTCAAACAAGTATTTGTAGATGTTCTAATATGTTTTTCTGACCTTGTAAGCATTTTCATTAGATTTTAGATATATAAAAATATGTTTCACAATTAGCGAAACTAACATAGTTTTTCAACTATTTTAAAACATTATGAAAACAGTAAGTCTTTATTCACTTCTTGGCGCACTAAATACTCATTTCATGATAATATACGTTGAGTATCCCACTATGTATTGTCCTAAATTACGCACTTGAATAAAATTCAGCTTGTAAAATTCTAATTAGGATTCTAATACCGCGGGTGCGCATACCTTTGGCGCCTAACAGTATCAGTGCCGGCAATCGTGAATCAGTTATATTTCTACTGCAGTAGTGAACACGTGTACTAGTTTGGTTTTCGTAACTGTGGTAGATTCATATTTGAATTATCAGTAGGGATTAGCAATCATTTTTTGCTGTGCCTATTCGAAGGCAACTGAAGTTAAGCTGTGAACTACTATTATGCTTCAAAATTATATGACCTAAAACTCTAAATTTCACAACACAGCCAACATGAGCCAACCATGTACCTCCAGAAAGTTGCCTGGCCAGATTCGACCAGAGGAGATGTATGACCGAAGACGACCATTGACTACGAAGGAATTGCTTGCATATCTTGAAAAAGATTCTGATGTAGAAAACGCAAATGAAGTTGAAGTGACGTATATTCCACCAAATGTTGATGAAATTACTGATGATGAGGACCTAGACCATAATCTCATGGAAGAAGGTAATATTGATGCAGAAATTGCTGGAACTTATGAAGTTTATGTTCCTTCGGCGAGTGATTCTGAAGATGATATTCCACTGAGTGAAATTAACGTCAAAATGAGAATATACGACAAACCCAATGGGAAAAAATCGAATATTGTGCCAAAATAGAGAAAAAGCAGCACTCCCAATTTCTCTTCTCATCCTGTAAGAAATAATACTCGCTTATTGAAAGAAATCAAAGCCTGCCATGGAGGTAAGATGCCCATAGAAATATTTCCATTGTTTTTCGATGAAGAAGTAACCAGTCAAATTATACATTTTTCAAAAAATTATGCAGCACAAAACAATCGACACGATTTTGACAGGAATGGAGCAGACCTGAAACGTTTTATCGGCATTTGTATTTTATCTGGCTATCACACTTTGCCACAATATGGCATGTATTGGTCGGAGGATGAGAAGGCTATTGTGAGAGAAACAATTCCTAGAAATGAATTTCGATCAATCAAACGAAATATTCATTTGTCTGATAATACTCAATTAGACAAAGATGATGAATTTACCAAGCTCTCCCCTATCTTTGATATGATGAATATAAATTTTTTGCAATTTGGTATATTCGAACTAAACCTTTCAATAGATGGAGAAATGGTGCTATATTTTGGACGTCACTCATGCAAAATGTTTATACGGGGAAAGCCTGTAAGATTCGGGTTCGAATTATGGTGCATCTGTTCGTACACAGGTTATTTATATAAATTAATTCCATACGGTGGAAAACAGGAAACCAACTTGAATTCAGTCGATAGTCTTGGAACGGATGTAGTTGACAAATCCCAAGAGCATCGAGTATTTTTTGACAACTTTTTCTCGTCTTACGCTCTTTTTACGACACTGAAGGACCTAGGCTTCTTTGCCACCGGTACTATTAGAGAAAACCACACTGCGAAGTGTCCTTTACAAAATAATAAAACATTCAAAAAGACGGTACGAAAAACATTCGATTCTGTATTTGATACGGCGTTGAAAGGTTCACTTGTGTGATGGAATGATAATTCTGCTGTTAGGGTAATTACGAATATCTGCACAGTACTACCTCTCGTACAAACAAAATGATATAGTCGAAGAGAGCAGAGATATATTATTGTACCTCAACCTAATCTTGTAGCCGAATACAACAAATTTATGAGTGGGGTGGATTTACATGATAATGGAATTGCTAATTACCATATCAGAATACGAGGTAAGAAATGGTAGTGGCCTCTATTTATAAATCTAATAGATAGCACAGTCGTAAATAGCTGGAAGATTTACAAAATAGCCAATGACAGTGAAATTTCGCAGTTAGAATTTCGATCACTTCTAGCACTATCGCATATGGAATTTGAGGGACTTGCTGAAACTGTCAACACAGATGTGGTTGCTCACCCAAGCTATGGACGTCCCTCTAAAGATAGCTTGCCGGTTGATGTAAGATTTGACAATATTGGTCATATGATCAAAAGACATGATACAAGTGCACGAAAAAAATGTAGATTATGCAAAAGTCATACTATATATTTGTGCAAAAAATGTAAAATTCATCCCCATCCCGAATGTTTTGAGGTCTTTCATAAAAAAGAATAATTGACTTTTTGAACATTTGTTTTAATGTATAATAGTGATGGCCAATGGTGCGTTTACGCACCGTTATGTTTTTTTGTGTTGCTGTTGGTTTTCTGTCAAAATATGATAAACATGTCTTAGTTAATGTATTCGGGACCATATTCAATAAAAAAATTAGAAAAATTGTTTTCCTTCATTGCTTGGTCATTAATGGGTTGAAGCAATTGGTGCAGTTGTTTTTTATATTATGTCACCCAATGAGCTTTTTGTTTTCGGATACATGACATCCGATTCACAATTATTAATGGGACAACCTATATATGGCATTTCTATGTTCCTCCCGATAGAAAGATTCCAACAAACTATCACACTTGTGATCTTGAACTATTGATTTGAGAACTACAGGTACTTCAATAACCTTGGGCCCACGACGATTAAGATAAACGTCTGAAACGAGCAATTGCAAAATTATTCAAGTTTAGGGTCACCCTGTATATTTGGGCAGTTTTTTTTTCAGTAATGAGTAAAACAAGGCGAAATTATAATAGTCATTCATATTTTATTGAAAAACATAGTTAAAAAACTTGGACATTCCAAAGAAGATGTTCAAAATATTGTCCGCTTTCGTAAATGCATTTTGCAAATCTCGTCAAAAGATTTCTAGTACATGCGGCCCTAATCATGTCCGGTGTTACAGTTCTGAAATCATCGCTAACACGTCGTCTTAACTCGGAAACATCTGTAGGCGGGGTTGCATGAACGATAACTTTCAGATATCCCCAAAGAAAGCAATCTAAAGGTGTCAGGTCTAGCGATCTTAGAGGCCAATGGATAAGACCGTTTTGTCTAATCCAGCGTTCCGGAAAGTTCCTGTCCAGATAACCTCTGGCTCTGTGGTCAAATTGTGCAGGTTTTGTTGCCACCACATTGTATTTCGTTCATTTAATGGTATGTCTTCGAGTAAGTCTGGAAGGATGTTCTGCAAAAAATTCAAATAACTCTCACCAGTCAGTGTGCCTTCATAATAATATGGACAAATCAAACGTCCATTGAACATTCCACACCGAACGTTAACTCCCCACATTCATTGAAATCGAGTTTCTCTCACCCATTTTGGATTTTGAAATTATGTCGATTAAACATTCCGTTATTATGGAAACTCGATTCGTCACTCACAGAATTTTATTCGAAAAAGATAAATCTTTTTTTTCCGCACATTCATGTCCGCAATAAATAAACATCGTCGATTGAAATCATGAGGAAGTAAACCTTGTACTACGTGTGATATTTGTGATTTTTTTATATTCTGTGGATAGTTGATTTACTGATGCCGAGTTCATGTTCCAAATGTCGAATGGACATATGAGGATAAGCTTGTAAATATGCCAAAGTATTAATGATATTGTCGTTAGTTTGAAAAGGTTTATCCTAGGTGTTTCTACATTTGCTTTCGCAGTCGGAAAAAATATTTTCCTGGGATTCGGCGATTCGTATAACGAACTCAATATAAATCTCTAGCTCGTCTACAATCTCTCTTACATTTACCATAAATGAGCAGCATATCAACATACTCACTTACTGTAAACGGGGAAGGCATTCCGAATTACCGTCGAACAAATCAATACAGTTTGACAGTTAATGACAAATCTCTCAATACCACAGCGTTCTTGACCAAATGCTTACATTCGTTCTGCTACTTTTCAATCGAGGCTACGACAAAACATGAAAACATCCACTTTCGGATTCCCAAGCTTCTTTACTTCGTTTTTTAATTGAATGTGAATATACAGGGTGACCTAAACTCAAATAATTTGGCAATTGCTCGTTTCAGACGTTTGTCGTTATCGTCGTGGGCCCAAGGATATTGATGTACCTGTAGTTCTTGAATTTATCGTTTTAGTCCATAAGTATGATCGTTTGTTGAAATCGTTTTATCGGGAGGAACATAGAAATGCCAAAATATACAGGTTGTCCCATCAATAATTGTGAATCTGATGTCATGTGACCGAAAATAAAGAACTAATTGGGTAACATAATATCAAAAATAGCTGCACCAATTGCTTTAATTTACAATCCCAAAATTACAATTCTCTACTACTCTCGAGTTTCGAGATATTCCCTGTCTTAATCGTCGTGGGACACCCTGTATACAGATATTACAGAAAGCGGGTAGTTTGCGCCACCTGCAGTCCGGAGAGGACCGAGCCGTCATCTGAAGCACCTCTTTCAGTACTCGCCCTGGTCCAAAGACGCTGCTCATTTCGAACTAGCGAGGCATGTACTCCTCCCATCAGATTTTGACGCTGTTCTCTGAGTCATTTGGTCAGAGCATGGTCTTTTTGTGATTTGTTTGGCCTCCTACTTTCGTTCATGCCAAAATTCGGAATCTTTTTGTTGTGTGTCGTGTTTTTTGGGTAGTTCGTTTTTGTGGCAACTTTCCAGGAAAATATCAAAGTAAAAAACCTGGTGAAGGGTATGCATCTTTTGCTTGTGTGTATTTGAGTTTTATTTGAGGTTTTTTGTGTAAGATATTTGGGGTGATTCGAGTGTTTTTCGTGTGGTTTTGTGTGGTGTTTAATGACTGCATGCCCGTTCTCTTTTCCCATTGGCTCATCGGATCAAAATGGATGGAGTCGAGTATACACGTTTGCGAAATGAAATTTTTAGGCAGTGTTTGGATCGGCGTTCATCTTACTCACTTATGTTTCATGCTTTTCTTCTGTTTTCTAGTATTACCATATGATTTATCAGCTCACTTCTTTATGTTCGTTCTTGAGTGCATTTCATGTGTAGTTCCACTGTTTAAATGTTTTTTTTAGTCGTTTTTGGGAGTGTATTCTGAGCTTCCTGCCTTAAAAACTTTGGTTTCCTTGGTTTTCCTTCGTTTTTCCGAGATTCTTTCGATGGTTTGGGGTAGCTGGAGTTCACTAAGCATTAAATGTAGGGTAAGTGCGCCATATGTGGATTACCATAAGTATTTTTCCAAATAAAACTCCGAATTTTGAAGTGTAATCAGGCTTATTCATTTCAAACAGTTCGACAATTATTTGGTATGAAAAACGATAAATAAAATTCTTAGAAAATATCAACATCCTAGAAATAATCAATATTTTCTGAAATATTACATTTTCATGAACTTGCAAGAAGTTAACATAATGAGGACCACATGGTTTGAAATATGGAACATTGTTAATTTGGTTGAAAATGATAGAAAAAAAAATAGTCGTAATACCTAGAATCAAATCAAATTATTAGGGCTTATAATTATCATTGCTACAAAATTCGCACACATAGAAGTCAACCATATCGTCTATGCCAACATAATCTTCGAAATCCCATCACCTACAAGGTGCATATTGGATCCATTTCTCTCCATGAAGATCTTCAGAAAAAGGACACAATACAAGCATTAACGATTTTCATTTTGGGAATGATCAGGACTTGCATCTGTAATTGTGTTGACTAAATAATCATTGTTATCAGAACTTCCAGGAGACGATTCTTCATCTTTTGAGATCTTTTTTTTTTCAAGTCTGTTTTCTTTGGCGCTTTCTTTGATTAATTTTTCATGTTCAATGGTATCTTTTTCTTCACGTCATCGGTTTCTTCCTTCCTTTTTACCGATGTTACTACTTGAATCTTGCTTATGAGGTAAATATGTCAAAATCATAGATCTGGTGGGCTTCCTTCCTCTGTTGCTGATAGTTTCCTCCAAGCGTGTTTGTGTATTGTATTGGTATGGGCAACACCTTGGAATTTTTTTTTTTTTATCAAGCCTACTTCTGATTATTTTCACTAACAATTTCATTTCTGATCTCCAACATTGAAATTGGTGTTTTATTTCTGATGAACGTATAAGCATAGTTTTGTTTTGGATGCTCTCAAAAAGCCCATTTTATTTTCTTGTACATCTTTAATTGCATCTGCCATTGCATTTTTCTCCCGAGCTTGTCACTTGTCTCTTTTGTTTTAGATGCCATCCTGAAACAAAAGTGAATGTTTGAAATATGGACAACTAGTCTATATTCGAAACATGCCGTTGGTCCATTCCATGAAACCCATTCAATTTGAGGTTAAGATTGTTGTTCAGAAAATTATAATAACTATAGGATGTTACAACTCAATATGATTAATCGTAAAATAACTCACCTTTCTCCTGGTTTGAAACACATTGAAATCGAGTGATATTTGTTGAAGTGATGAGCTACACAGTTAGCTAAAAAATGACATTGCCAGTTGACGAAAACGAAAAATGGCTCCCGTGAATACGTGCCTGCACGCTGCCTCACTGCAAGCAACTGGCGAGCTGTGGGAGGGGTAAGGCTAAGTGAGCACTGACCCTCGACTCGATACAACGAGCGTTTTTTGAGAAACGCTGGTGGTCCATATTATAGAATCGGGCCATATATGACGCACTTACTCTACAATATTTACGATATATGGATGCCGAGAAAATAACTTTTCCGGCTCTTTCAGTGAAGTCTGAAGTAGGTACTGGTCTGGCACCTGTCCTTCAATCCTAAAACATCTCCTACCACACGGGATTCGGAGGAATGAATTTTGGGGTAGTACCAGTTCTGGGATTGATAGATTTTGAGTTATCGATTTTTGAGTTTCACTTTTCTCTCCGTAATTGACTCCGGAGAGGAAGCGGGGTTAGAAATCGCACGTCCGTCCAGTTCGAATGTTGCACGATCTCTGACCAGCCACCAGTGCCCATATCATGATTTCATTTATCAACATGCATTTTATTTATCTATCAATTATTTTTCTCTTGTTTTTTGAAAACAATTGCTTCGCACTACTCCCAGATTGACTTTATTCACTTCCAGTATGTAGTCAATCATTTTATTTTGAATAAAGTTATTAACATTCAAGCTGTGACCCTATAGTGTTCCCAATCGGCACACTTTTTTCTGTAGGTCTTGACGTCTTTGCTATTGGCTGCTCCTTTCAGTAATGAATATGTGGACTATTTGGCTGTATATTTGATGGTCTAGCGCATTTTATGTTACTTTGTGGATTTTGGGGTATTTGATTTTTGTTGTGCACATAACCATTTTTTTTTAATTATCATTGGTGTGTTTGAGTATTGTGAATTTTCTGACACTTGCTCTATGGAATCTTTTTTTCTATCTGAGTATTGAAGTCCCCAAGAACAATATCGACATCCCTTTGTGGTAGTTTCTTCAAGTTCTCTTCTATCTTTTTGAAGAATTCCATTTCGCAGACAGAGATCACGAATCTTTTGTCGACATTCATAAATTCGAAATGGCGGCTTCAATATGGCGACGAGTTTTGTGGTTATAGCCCTCTTACAATAACAATTGGTATGTGGAGGTTTTTGGAGGCAGAAATCATGATGTTTTGTCAAAATCCTCGAATTCGAATTGGCGACGAGTTTTGTGATTATTGCCCGATTCCATTCAAAATTGGTGTGTGGGGGTTTTTGAGGTCGGACATCATGTTTTTGCTAAAATTCATGAATTCAAGATGGCGAAGTGTTCTGTTATTATGACCCGATTCCATTCAAGTTCCATAATGAAATAGGGTTAAGTGAGTTTCAGTGGAGTATGGTCTCCTTCAGTTGTTTCTTACCTTGGGTTGAGGTATGGTATTTTTTTTTGTTTCTCATTTTAACAAAATGTTCCTTTTTTTAAGTTGCAGTGGAAAATTCAAATGAACTAACAATATTTCAGAATTAAGTTTTCTAGCAGCTTTGAAATGGGAACTAATCTACATGAGCTAACCATGAACTCCATCGCCGCTACTGATACTATTCCCAAAAAAATTCAGGGAAAAGTACAAAACAGCCTATAATATTTTCCGAAAATGACGTGGTGAAAAACAGTAAAGGTACCTAACTAATGAAAAAAAAAATCACTTATCGATAGGAAAATCAGACAATCTCAATCATCGAGTATATGGAGATTTTATTCAATGCTCATAGCAATGTTAATAACCCAGTAGCAATATTGATAATGGTTAATTTCCGGATATATTCGTAGTATGAATCAGGGAAGTTGAGAGTTTCAATAAAACAAGAAGTAGATGATTATTTGATTAATATAGAGCTTGAATCATGCTTACCTCACAATCAACATAATTTCGGTAATTCTAAGTGCCTTCATTGCAAATTTTGAAATTTTAATAAGTTGAAGTTCCTTAAAAACTAGCTACATATTTGAAGTTTCCCAACCCAAGAGAATATACCGGTCACTGATTCCGCAGGACTCCAGGCCATATTACTGATTGATGAAGGTGAATATTTAACGAATTTGGAGCGCCCCAATGGATGGAAAATTCCTATCGTTGCGAAGGGATTAATCGAAAATTGAATTCATAACAAAGTTTATACAGCAAATAAATTACCTGATGTGAAAAATTTCAAGAATAGAATAAAATATTTTTGATAAAAAAAACTCCGTATATGAAAAGATAGTCTGCTACACAGTGGTATAACTTATTTTCATAATAGAAATGTACACATTTCGGTCACCTTGCCGTCTTGAAACTTTCATAAACCGAACATTATAGCAATATATATTCAATGAAGTTGGAAAAATAGCATACATTTTGTTATTCCCAAATTGACCGAGATATCAACATTTCATAATTATAATAGGCATTACTACATTCCCAAGATGGATATTATCGAATAGTTCAGATGATTATATGACTGATGGATATTGTATCGTAGTTCTATCATTATCTTATCATTGGTGGCTACACATAAAATATTGTATACATTTGGAGAGTGAATCAGTGTTTTCTGGAATCGAGAGTCATTATGCACGATAGAAAATAGTGACTGAAGTTTAACTTTCAGCATAGGTGATTCCACATTTGATTTTATGAACATCCTGTACATATTATCGAATAACTCATTGGTATTGTTTCTCATGAGCAACCATAGAAATAAGATTATTTGCAGAAGTAGAGCTTTCATTCAATCATTTCTGCTTGGTTTCCTGAATGATAGAGGTCCCCCAATTCCTGAGAATGGGGGAAACAGTCTGAGAAGATTGAAATTATCAAGACAACTCAGACTCTATTTGAAAACGCTTACCCGAAAAAAACAAATGTACCAGAGATCAGAAACCAATTTGTCTGGGTTATTTAGTTTTTTCAGTTGATGACGCAGTTCCGAAATATTGATGGAAATTGGGGAGAATTACTTATGTTTTTCCCGGCTCGGACCAAAAAAAAAGTCATCAATGTCAATAGATCTACAAGAATATATCGGTGACCAGTGACAAAACTCTGTTCATTGGAGCTATATGAGAAGATGAGAATGTATTCTTCTAGCAACGTAAGGAGGGGAATTAAATATTGGAACTTCATCCTTGGTTCAGTTGATATTTCCATATTGTCAGTTGTCTTCCAGAGCCACTGATAAACGTTAATAGAATGAATTGTGACTTCAATCAAATAACGTACTCTGAAAAATCTGGCATACCCATTTCCCTTCTCGATATATAAAAATTAAATTGATGATCCTGTTCTCACTTCCAAAAATATATCTTCAGCAACGGTTAATGAATACCTGAATGACATAAAAAGTAATGCAGTTGTAACAGATGGATTCTCCATAGAAATGCTTAAATTGGTACAGCCCCATCCAATCGAACACATAACCAGACAACACCCTTACTACACAGAAGTACGTGAGAAAGGAGTCACTCTGATCTTCCTTCTCTGCTAGGTGGTACATCTTTCACTTTCGAGTGGCAAATTTGAATTGAATGAAGTTCTAGGCACACCTAGTTTTAGCATTTTTCAGTTTGGTCATCGATTCGTTTGGAAAATATATGCTGGGTTTCCTCCTCAGTTCTAATACATTAGAAATTTGATTATCCATGGAACCCACAAATATAGGAAAACTGACTGTAACAAAGAACAATTAAATATTGGTGAAAAAAACACAAATAAGTAAGAACGGATATTTTTATGATATTTTTTTTTTCTTTGCAGTTTTCAATTGTCTATTGGCAATTTTCAAACAAAAAAAAATCTTAAATGAAAATGGACACTTCAAATGCAAATTCGAATAAAACCAGCGGGAAGTTTGAATTTGACAAATGTACCACTTAGCATGGCACAAGCGCTCTCAAATGAAGTTTGGCCAGGATGGTAGTTAAGATGTGTAGTTAGGATATTCTGTGACATAACTTCTATTTTCAATAACGCAATGAAAATTAACACATTTTCCCCGAATTGGAAACACGCCAAAACTGTTTCTCTGGCAAAATGCTAATCCCTCACTGAGCTCTCCGACTTGAGACCTTCCTTTTCCAAAATCTTTGAAATGATGATGAAAGATCACATCTGTACAATCTGGTTTTCGTACTGATCATATCACTACTTCCGCTCTTTTGTCCATCATGGATGATGGTGAAGTTTCCTGTTTGGTTTTATTGGATTACAGTGAGGCCTTCGATACACTGGACCCTACTATACTTTGTCTCAAACTTAGGTTCTTTTGGCTAATGGAGCTGTAGAATTCATACGAAATCATCTATCCAATCGTACCCACCGCGTCAACTCAGAAGGTATCGATTTTGATTCATTATCGGTTGCTTACGGTTCTCCCAGGGATCTATCCTGGGGCCACTCCTGTTTTATTTATACATTTTCGATTTTTTTTCAATTAGGCATTTCTGGATTCCAACTACTGCGTATAGTGACCGCGAAATGTAGGTAATTTCAAAATAGGCAATTTTACATGAGTATTGTGTACTTGATTGACATCAGTATTGACAGAAGTTGATTTATTGGCAAAAACATTGACTACATCGGTCATCTGAGCGAGCAGTTGGTAATAAGAATTTTCGAATTATTCACGATTTTTCGATCTAAACGTTTTAATCTTGAATGTCCGAAAACTTATCAAAATGGGCTCTCACTTTAGTAATCGCAAATCCAGTTGATTGAAAATGGTATTATCGATTTTCGATAAAATTAATGACTCGAAATAATGTTTTGTCCTCTGTTTGACCGCGATCGAATTTCAACTCAGTTAATTCATTGTTATGCATCAGACTTGTCTGAATTGAATTACTTGAAAAAATTGGAATTTGGACAAGAATTTTGACTATTAGAATGAACTGACTGAAAATGCTCAACTTGTGGGTTTGATTGCGAACGACTGGCAACGTCGACTGGAACCAACTTGACTCGTTGCACTTACACCCTGCTTGCTTGACGAGGGATTGTTTTTATTCGCGTACACTAATTAATCCGGCTCGAAAGATCTTGAGTGGACTGTATGATCTGGGATGAAATCACTTCTCTTCTAGTAATAATCACTACTCGAACTCGGAATTGAAAATGCTTTATTACAGTGATTTTTTACGAGAACTCAAAGCGAGCTTGTCTAGCTTGCAACTCTAGTTGATACATTCTGCCTGTTGCACACTGGCGCATCTGATAACTGTCTTTCATAGAAATAAATAAACTACGGTGGCGTATATTTGTCACAATGGCGTGAACAAATACTATACTTCTCAATGTCAATGCTGACTTCAAACTGAGAGGTATGTCAGGTGCGGCATATTTTTTTTCGTTGAATGTGATATAGTTTAACGTCATAATTCGGCTTTTGTTTGTAACAAAATAAATACGATAACGCTCATCTGTTTTTGACGCGTGACACCGATCGGTGTCAGGCGCACTTCGTTGAGAATTTTTTGCTCACTGCTGACCAACACAGAGACACAGATATTTCCGACTTATTTACGGAAAATACAGGTGCTAACCCAGCAGCATTATAGTGACAGAAACTGATACTGCAACTTCCACTCGGTGGATCACGTGATCACCACCAAATCTACCACTATACAGTAAGAAAAACTGAAATTTTATATGTGTATGGTTCTAGTCACGTAATTCCCATCTATGGTAGTCACTCCACAGTTTTAAAATATAATAATAATAATATTTATTCATCTGCTCGATATATAAACAATAGACAATGAATTGTACAGACTATTGATAATGAATTTTTACATTTTTTATTTAAATTTAGGCGGATATGGGAACAAATGAATATAGGAATACACCATATAAGGCAAGGCCTTGGATGGTGTCGAATTATACACAATGTACCTGAGATTTGTTCCTATTCATAGTACTTATAATGTGGGGGATCATTAAGAAAAATCAGCGATTTGTGAATAATGACCCTCCATCAAATATAACACTAAGATTTTTGTACCTATTATGTGCTCTCTATAGGTTATTCTCAACAAATTATGAACATAGAATTATAAAAATAAAAATAAATAATAAATCAATAAAAATAAATAATATATAAAAATGAACAATTCTAACAAACTCTTGAGTTACAAAAACATCTAAGAAAACTAATCTGAAGTAGTGTACCTATAGTTATTGATTATATTGCTTTACTATTGGAATGGTTTTCATTTCTCACATCAATGAAGTCGTGTAATTGCGATCGAGGAATTTGGAATATCCATTTTTTCACTTTTGTCTTGAATAATTTATCTGAATTTATATTTTCCATTTCAATCGTCAGAAGATCATAGAGTTTTGGTCCCAGATAGGTATGACATCTAAGTGCAATAGTTTCTTTAGGTTTTGGGATTACTGACGGAAGTTTTTTGTATCTCGTATCGTATTCATGCTTAATAGGAATTAAGGTATGTTTTTGTTGATTTTGTTCAATGAGGATGTTATAGCAGAATAATTGGCGAGGATCTAAAATTTCTGATTCTTTTTATAGGATATTTGATGGATAATCTCTTCCTTTTTGTAGATGATTTTCAATAAACATTTCTGCATTCTTTCTATTCTTTGAATGAATGTGATCGCAGCACCACCCCATGCTACTACTCCATATGTTAGATGTGTCTCACATAATGCGTAATATAGAGTTTTGAGGTATTTTATTCTGAAGATTGATGGGGAGTATTCAAATTTATAAACCTGATACCTCCATTTGTTCACGAAGCGATACGGTCCGTTCTCTGGTTGGATTGGAATCGTGGATAATAAATTTATATTGTTGTTAATATAATACGGAGAAAAAATAAACATCATTTTCTAATTGTTGTTGATGGTGAAACCAAGTATCTTTGTCTAGCCTGTACCTAGTTACTCGATGAAAATTGAAGTGTTCATTCTGGAATTTGACATCAAATATCAGTGGTATTGACCATAGTGAGCTATAATTGTATTCAGTGCAGATTTTGCCATAATATTATCAGTGATAATCATAACATTTTAAATATGGTGTTCAGTGATTGGCTCAAAAATTATAGTTTGACATGGCCGCATTCCACATAGTCTGAAAGTACTCTTAGAATGCTTACTTTGCAGAATGTCGTGCTCGGAAATATCCAATTCAATTTGTTCGCCAATTGTGACTACCTCTCAAAAAATCGAGATATTATGATTTGTTTGAAAACTTCAATTCGACGTTTCCGGACGCCGTAATGATTAGTGTGGAAAGTTTCGAAGTCATCGTTTCCACATCAATCTTCAAATGTTTTGCTATTTGCTTTCGTTTTCTTGCACTTTATTCAATACATTTTTTTACCCATTTGCTCCAGCTGGACCAACTTCATTGTATTTCATTTTCATTTTACCACTGGCGACAGACGAAGCTTGTTGAACGCAGCTTATCTACACATTCATTCTGTTCATTTTGTCAATCCATCCATTACCGTCATAACCTAACATAAGCCTGTTTAATATTGCCTCCGTCGATGGTTAACACTTATTTGCTATTATATTTTATTCATAAAATAGGATGATGAATGTTTTGGAGTGGTTGCAGTCATTAAAAGGCGTGGAACACATAGTAGAATATTCTTATATACCACATAAGTAACATGATGGCTCTTATCTTTGAACTTTCGGAAGTGTAGGTTCGGATTATACTCCCATTCTGACAGCTTATCGATAATAGTTGGTGGTATACTTGTATGGTTTATTATTTTCATTCGAATTTCTACTTGACATTCAATAGATTTCTAAAATTCAGCTCCAAAATAAATTATTTGAGGAGAGTAATCATGTCATGCTCATCCGAATCAATACGGGCCTCAATATCTGATAATAGACCAAGTTACTTTGAGGAATTCATTTTTGGTTGAAAAGGGAAACATTCTCAATTGAATATTGAATAGAAATATTCTTCTGTGAATTGAAAAATCCACGATGAAAATGAAGTTATTTTCTCTTTTGAGTAAGGGTCCTTTCAGAATATCTATCAGATATAGTTCAATGTCCAGCGTGGCTTTGGCCGGGAAAGTGGTTGTTTTCTGTTAGACATTAAAAAAAAATCTTCATTTTCATCGTGGATTTTTCAATTCACAGAAAAATCTTTCTATTCAATATTCAATTGAGAATGTTACCCTTTTCAACATGAATACCCCACAAGACGTTATCTTGAACGATGGAAAATAGTGACTTAAGTTCAGTTGCAGATGATTCCACATCTGATTTTATGAACATCCTGCTCATATTTCCAAACAAATCCATAATTTTTGGTAATTTTGACTTCGTTGTAGACATTTAGTCTTATTTAACAAATATTGTAGTAATTTCGCCCTCATTGTGGAACAGTAGGTATAAATTAGGACAAAAATGCCGAGGCAACTCACTTGGTGCCAAAATAGGTAATGCAGAGTGTATAGTAGACCTGTTTACCGACTTGTTTATTCTCTGACTATGTGAACGAACATCTTCAGGTGAAATTCAACCTAATAAATAACTCCCTTGACCCATGAGGCTGTGAAGGTATATTTGAAGTTCATAACAAGTGATTTCATAATATGCACTACGCCTATTAAGTTTATGGTTTTTGAGGGATATTCGGTGGTCTCAGTTACGGTTTTTATAACTCGAATTATAACTTTGGAATAAGTAAGTGGTTTTAGGTGGAATATTTGGTCAGAAATAGGTACATTCGGACTCCTTCGAACCATTTACCCCTCTGCTTGGTATTATTTTCCTATATTGTTAGTTGGGTAAATATCATTATAACGATATTCAATACCTGCTTCCCATAGAACTTTCCTGGGATAAACCTGCACGGATCTACCCAAGCGTCTCTACACTGATGTAACGAATATTCGTAATCGCATCGCATTTTCGAATGTTCGCATATTTCTTGACATTCGCATTTGCAATTTCGCAATAATGTATGCGAATATTCCGTGAATATGAACATCAGAAAAAATACACAATGTGTTGACAAATAAAAAGTTATTTTTTTCTTTTTTTTTATAACATCTATAATCTTTTATAGTAATATAATAATGTTTTAACAGTAGAGGATTGATAAACTTCCAAATGAAAGCTCAAAAGCCTTTTCTCCTTCAAGTCTATTTCGATGTGGTGTAGGAATAAGCACAGCAATTCTCGGAATAAGATGAAAATGGTAACAAATCTGTGCATACGACTCCTGCGGCAAGTCAGCTGTCCTATTTGAGCCATAAATAAATGGCGCCCAATTTGAAAACTAAATATTCTCATTCTCCAGTATTGGCTGCAGATATTCGCAATCGCATTCGCGAATGCTTGAAAATGAAAATTCGTTTACTCACCAGTTTCTATGATCAAAATTATTGCCTGAAACTATGTTTTAAAGAATCACAGTATACAGGAAATGAAAAATGCTTGAAAATGAAAATTCGTTAACTCACCAGTTTCTATGATCAAAATTATTGCCTGAAACTATGTTTTAAAGAATCACAGTATACAGGAAATGAAAAAGTAGGGTCATATGTCATCAATCTCTTCTTTAGAAGACTTTCCGACTCTACAATCACCTGAATTCATTGCAGAATATCAAAAATAATACCAAAACCCGCACTGTGTTCATTCTTGTCATTCAACAAATAAATGAAATGTCATCAGCAATGTAAGCAAATAAACAGTGAATTGTCTTGACAACAGTGGAAAAATACCTGATTTTTGCGAAAAATTAAGTGGTGCATATTTTTTCGCAAAAAATACTCAGTGTTCCGTAAATTCAGACTTCTTTTAACGATAGAATAAAATAACTATTAAAAAAACTTTTTAAAGACAAGCTTTTATTCAAGCCGTGTAAAATAAGTTCAAGTCATCGCTGACAATGATTTAATAATTCTTTATTGAATTATTTGGAGTCAAAAAGTTTATCGCGCGAAGTGTTCATAAAAGTAGGTACCAATCAATTTCATTGGACAATGATTGGTTGGTAAGTAACAACTTGTCGAATCAATAATTATATAACAATTCCCGCGACAAGCTATTTGAACCAAATTATTTATCAAAAAATAACTGAATCATTGTCAGCGATGACTTAAACTAATTTTATACGTTTCAGTACACGGTTCGAGTGAAAGCTCGTCTTTAAAAAGTTTTTCTGTTAGTTATTTTATTCTTTGCTTTTTAGTTAGTTCGCCTTAATCTGTTCATTCCTAATAGAGCATCGTTATTACCAGGTCTCTTCCCTGTAAGTTTCAAGCTGGAATAAATCATTATCTCCGTCACCAAAAACTACCACCCATCAATTTTGAATATAATCTACCATAATCACAAAACTCGTCCGCCGTCTTGAAGTTGTCATGTTGAATTTATAGATTTTGAAAAAAAAATCATAATCTCCCAACCTAAAAACTCCCAAATACCAATTTTGAATAAAATAGTACCATAAGTAAATCTTCGACCGCGAAAACCGCCGCATACCACTTTTGTATCGAATCGGACCATAATCACAAAACTCGTCCTCCATATTTGTCCTCATTTGTCATGTTTGAAAGCACCCGTAAAAATTGTGTGAAAATTCCGGCTGACCCTATATACTCAACCTATACCAAATTCCATTCGAAATGAAATTAACCAGAAGATGTATTTCAAAAATAGCAAATATATTATCGATCAAGCTGATGAAATGTTTGTGTGTGAGAAGGCACTTTGTTGTGCTGTTGTGCAATGTCCTCTGGAGTAGAACGAGTTACCGTGGATGCTCAATGAATATGATCGTTGTGGCGCATTTGCATGCGTCGAAACACTAACTGCATCGCTCGTTTGCATAAAACTATGAAACTCTCCACGCAACGATGACTTCCTGACGCTTCGTGGTTTATCGTGTATGTACAGCAAACATATGGATGCATCACGTAAAAATAGTGAATCGTTGATAAGCGTATGGAAATTCTCCAATTCACTCGGTGAGCTATTATCGCAAAAGAGCAGCAAGTATTTAGGAAGTGGGGCATAACATTGTTTCACGCCGTGGCCGAAACGTTGCTATTGTTGAATTCATTTCGAAAACAGTAGTTGAGTTCGACGATCCATGCGTTACTTTCGTTTACCTACGACCACTCTTGAAAATAGGCAAAAACACACGACACACAGGCTCAGTAAATAGCTTATTACGCAGGATAAACAAATCGCACAGTATTCGTTAACAGAACGCACAGTTTGAATAAATTGAAATTTGTACGTAAAAGTAAGCGGGATATCTAATGATTCCGCAAGTAGGTCATGATCGCGCAATCGCCCTTCAAACTTTTTTGAAAGACAAATAAGTTCTAGTTAATAATTATGAGATACATACTGTTTGAAAAAAAAATACCTACATTTTCAATACGCCAAGTGATAGTGAGAACGGAAATTAAACTCCTCCCAACGTCATGACAATGGCAAAAATGGCAACGAATGATTTACTGCCAAGTGAATCCTGCGAACGCTACTAAAATTGTTACAGTAGATTCATGGAAAGGTGAATTCATTTGGTAGCATATTTTCAACACCTATCGGAAAAAATTAAACCTAGCTCCGAGGGCCTTTTACTCAATGCTTAGATCGGATGGCTTTAGGAGCACAAAATCTAAAATGTTAACTGTAGAAAATATTCCAGATTTCCTCGAAACAGCTCGTGACAATCAGTACTTGTTTATGAACGAAAAATATGTTCACTAATACTATTTTTTACACTTACAGTAATTATTACTTAAGACTGTTCTTATAATTATAAGTGGTGCATGCCGAAAGCGGGAACTGAGAGATATGAAAATTGAAGATGTTGAGGACACAGGATAATCCTTCATTATTAAAATTCCAAATACAAAAACCAAAATTCACCGTTTTTTTGTGATCTCTGACCATTTTCATTGTAGAATCAAAAAATATTACACTATACGCAAGACAATACTAAATGAAAATTTACCTTCTTTGAAATAAATAAATGAAAAATGCACCAAACAACCCATTGGGATAAACAAATTAGGCAGTATACCAGAAGATATTGCAAAATTTTTCAAACTAGAAAATCCTAATAGCTACAGAAGACACTGTTCTCGCAGATCTTTCGGCAACTATTTCAGTCGATGCTGGCGGAGATCTGTTGGATTTGATGGGACATGATGGCTGGCAATCGTCTTCAGTAGCAGAAGGTTAGGTTGACAGTTCCTTAAATAACAAAGAACTCACCACATCTGGAATATCCTCCGCTATTTCACAAACCTAATAGTAATACAATCTCAACAAATGAAAATAATGTCATTCAATGAAATGAAATGAAATGAAAATAATGTCATTCAATAATTGTACAGTAACCATTAATAATAATAATGTTCATAATGTTGATTAAACCATCGTTAAAAGAATGAATTATAAACTATATGATCATCAAAGTTGTGAAACATATCCCAAGCAGCATTATAGTGACGGAAACTGATACTGCAACTTCGACTCGGTGGTTATCACATAATCACCACTGAATCTACCACTATACAGTGAGAATAACAGAAATTTTATATTTGTGTGGTTGTGGTCACGTAATTCCCATCTATGGTACCCACTCCACAGTTCTATAACTTATTAGTGCCATTTGAGGTGTCTAAAACATGATGGCCACTTTCATAAACTCAAAATTGGAAATTAATTGTTGCGGCAACCATCCTGTACCACTTAAATATCACTTAGAAGTCACAGTCACTTTCAAGAGAGTATGATAGTTTGGTGACGTTTTGGTAACTTCCATAAAACCTTCAATGTGGCAGGCAGTTGATTGTGATATGTGGTGATGGTTGCCACGTTCTTGCTATCTCCATAATTGATAGCCACGGTACGCATTTAATAAAAGTCACTATAAACTACGATAACCTTCAAAATACCCCATTCCGCGCGATGACGAAAGCTAACCTAAGTTTTCTCAAATTGTTTTATTGTGGCTTTCAAAAAGTTAGTTTAATCTGTTACGTGAAACATGAATGATATTTATTCAATATGAAATGGGTTATGCGTTTTCCATAGGCAATTTTCCTTGATTTTGAAATGACCGTGGATTGGTCCGTGCGATGACGAGATGTATAAATTAATCATTTCCAGTTCCAGTTCTTGTTAAATAAAAGCTGCGGAGCTGTTTTTTCTTTAATCCACATCGCTTCGTAAGGTACGTCGCAAAGCATCTATTGCGTCTCTTGCCTTCTCAAATGTTACATTATTAAAGGAGTCAATAACCACACCAAACTCTCTATAGAAATTTTCTTGAACAATTTGGCGAGAACACAAGAAATTATTATCGCTTTAAATGTGCTTTGAAATACAAAACGCATATATAAATGTAACCAGAAAAAATTATTTGAGTCAAATTTCAATTACAGCAGTTTCCATTCGTTTTTGAAACTACTTATATTGGCACTCTTTGTGAGTAAACGACCGAGCAGCCAATATACGTAATTGGGTTGATTATGACGTTAAACGGCCATGTTGCCAAGTTTCTTGAACAATAAATGTCGGAACTAGAACACTATTCGCAATGTCAAGATTTGATAATATAATAAAACAAAATTTTCGGTGTGATTTATTGAATCGAAAGTACCAGTTTACATAAATGGCACCGAAACTAGCTATTTTCGGGACAATTTTTTTCACTTTCGATACAATTTCTTTACTTTCGAGACGATTCTTGTTACTTTCGGGTCGATTTCGGGTATCTATGTAGGCGCTTTCTATTATGACAGCGCTTGTCATGTAACATTGCTGTGTTTTTTCACTTTTCAAATCCAAGAAATGGAAATCTGTCCTAAAAGTGAGGCTGACATTATTCCATATGAGATTAGTGAATCTGCTAAAGTGGTTACTTATGAATTATTGCCGGTAAAGTCAAGAGAGAGGTATGAATTGGTCTACAATTCATTTAAAAAATGGAGCAATGAAAAAAATGTGCATACTATGAATGACCAAGTGATTCTTGCATAGTTAATGAAAAAATCAAAAATCTCAATAAATGAAGCCTCTGGAGCACTTACTCGATGCTTAAGTCCACAATTAATATTAAAAATAATATAGATATAAGCTGCTATCCCAAAGTTATTGCTCTGCTCAAAATTAAATCCATTTACTATAAACCAAAAAATCAAAAGTATTGAATAAAGAAGGAATAGATCACTTCTTATCAGAAACTGGAGATGATATCTACCTAATGACAAAGGTTATATAATTAAATCTAGTTCCACTTATGATTAATTTTAATTTTATACTAGGTTGCATTAATAATTGGTTCGGCAGGCGCTTGTCGTCGTGAAGAGCTTTGTAAAATGAATTTGGATGATATAGAAGATAAGATAACCATGTTGGTGATTGAAATTTCAAATTTTTGGACGAATATGGAAAGAACCTTTGTCGTCGTTGGAGAAAATAATATATCTCCATACAGGAAATATGTGTCATCACTCCAAGCTAACACACCACATCGTGGATCATTTGTTCATTATAAAAACGGAAAATGTACTATACAACCTGTTGGTATTCACACTTTTGAAAAAATCGTCTACACAATTGCTAAATTTCTTTAATTACCGAATCCCAAATAATACACCGGGCGCTGTTTACGCAGGAGCTCAGCCACTCTACTCGGTGAAAGTGGTGGTAGTATAACCAACTTGAAGAGACACGGAAGATGGAAATCAACCAATGTAGCAGAGGGATAAATGGAATATTCTTCAGGAAACAAAATTCACAGATTGAAAAAAGCCTTAACGAAAATAATATTTCAAAAACTAGTACAATTATTGATGCGTCTAAATCTAATTCCAACACTACCACTTCTGTTAATATCCCTGATAATATCATTTTGAGTAATTGTCATAATTGTGTAATTGATATTCATGAGTAATATAATCATAAGAGTGATTGTTATATGTAACTGTCTATCTGAAATTTATTCGTTATCATCTATCGATATCCTTCTTAACATACAAAACGGCTACAGATAAAATATTCAACGTAACACGATCCAAAAGTGATTTTACGGGACCCGCAGGATTCCAGGTCTCGCCTACGGCTCGTCCTGGAAAGTTCCTACTCATACCGTAAAATATCATTTCCGGAACTTGTTACGTAAATAATAATAACAGAAAGCACAGGTGTTCCGTTATATAATATTCTCACCGGGTAAACTCTCGTATAATATGAAATTCTGGAAAAAAATCTACCCATAAATCTGATGATTCTTTTGGGATGTAGTTAAGATTCATTTCTGAATATCAAATGATGTCAATTTAAAACCAAGTCAACTCAGTGAAAATGAAATTCACTGAATTGACCTGCTTTTCCTTCGACACAAATGAGACCCAAATCTATGAGAAACCAGCATGTTGCAAACGTGATACTTTGAAGTGGTTTCACCATTCCTTACTTTGTGGCAGGGTACGTTATTTACAGTACTTGCGTGTATCATAGAAAAGGGATTAAGGGATTTCGTATAACTCTTTGTGTCCAATCACCATTTGAATAAATTACCTTCAGAATGATTGTATAATTCAATTACGGATTGTAAACTGATTTTACACAGCTTATATGGCTCGATGAAGTAACACTTTCTAGGTGGTCGATCGTTTTCAACACGCAATTCTATATATGTGTATGGCTTGTTTCATGGAAAAAAAAGGCATGTGGAGTAAATAAGTTCAACTTTAATTGTAGACAGACATGAAATATTCACCGATGTATCCTGGGAATTGACTATCTGAAGCCATTACTCTCACACCACCGATTTTGCATGTTATATGCGAAATTATAGCATGATGACCCTGTCAGTAGTATCTGAGTAGTTATCCAGAAAACGCTATTTTGGCCAATAAGCATCCCTAAAATTCCACGATGAGAACTGCTGATATCGAATCAACACTTTGTTGAAGTCAGAATGTGACCTTGGAAAAAAGAAAATCGTCTCCATATTAATGTTACTTCCTATCGAGTTTGGTTCCATAAGCGATACTTTGAGAATGTGTTTCTGTTCCTTCGAATAAACTCTGATTTGTTATTTATTTATTCATCAAATGGTCATGAAATATAAAGACAGACAAAAGTCCACTGATGTACCTACATTATTACATTCAATTCTACTTATACCCAAACTCATATACTAATACTGATAATTATTTCAGACAGCAATCGAGACAAAGTACCAAAGAATAAAATAATTATTAAAAAAAACCTTTTCAAAAACAAGCTTTTATTCAAATACCCTGAAAAGTACAAAATAATTGCTTTGGATGTGTGACGTAGGTTATTCCGTGAGTTATAGATTCAAGAGCTTGTTGCACAAAGTTCTAATTTCGAAAACGGATTTAAAAAAAAAATTTTCATTCATTATTCTATTGTGTGCTTTTTAGTAAGTACCCCTAACACCCACATACCAATTTTGAATCGAATCGGACCATAATTAAAAAACTAATTCGCCATCTTGGAGCCGCCATCTTAAATTTGTGAATTTCGACGAAAAATTCATAATTTCCGACACCAGAACCCCCACATACCAATTTTGAATAGAATCGGTTATAATCACAGAAATCGTCGCACATCTTGAAGCCGCCATTTTGATCTTATGAATTTTGTCAGTGAATTCATAATCTTTGACCCTGAAAACCCTCACATACCAATTTTGAATAGAATCGGACCATAAACACAAATTTCGTCCGCCATCTTGGAGCCGCCATTTTTTTTTTCTCAGACGTATGCATAATGCTTTGTCACGGGAACTATGAACACCTGTCAAATTTCACGTTAATCGAACAACTAGAAGTGGGTCAAATTTAACTTGCAAGATTTTATGACAAACATCGGGACAGGTGAAACCAAATAAAATCTTGTGAAAGGTGTTTTTATATTAGTTGTTTGCATTTTATAATTTTAGCAGAAATTCCTTGCTACATGAGTCGTTTCAAAGTGGTCTTCAATTTTTGATGGGATGTGGAGAAAATATCGATTTTATCAGTGTACCTGTTAGTATTTCGAACAATTATGCATAGAGGAGAGTTTTGAGAGTAACTAGTTCTCCGAAAACGTATACGTAACAAGTAGTTAGTTCTGAGTGGCCGAATGGTAACGTTAATTTGAATTTGATTCAGTATATTGGTATTATCTATAATTTTTTGTAAAAATAAAATATCAGAGATCACTATCCTACTTGATAGTGATATAATATTGAAATGATTACTATCGTTTCGGACGTCCATCATCTAAATGTATTAAGATGGTTTTCACGACGTTTCGATTGCTTGTATCTGCAATCGTCTTCAGGTGAATACTGACAAGCTTAGGTGCTACTTACCAGTTTATATGACTGTCGGCGCAATGATGCGTGCAATTCCGCCATGTACAGCAGTGCGTGTAATTTCGCGCGGTGTGGTGGTGCGTGAAGTTTCGCGCCTCTGCAGCCCGCCAGAAAGAGCAATCAGGGGTTTCCATACGTTCTTGATCTCAACGCTTGGTTGACTGAAGGCGTTATTGGCTTCGATGTGGGCGGCCTCTTCGAACTTTCGTTTGAACCAATGCTCCTCTCTATTTAGAACACTTGCGTCGTCCCATAGAACGATGGTGCTCAGTCCAGGCGTGGTCAGCGATTCCCGATTTTGATGTTTCTCCACGTTGAGTCCATTTCTCGTGTTCATCCAATTTTACCGATAACGGTCTCTTTGTCTCTCCAATGTAGGAATCTCCGCATTCACATGGAACTTCATAAATGCAATTCTTACTGATTTCATTTTTGTTGTCAGGTTTGGTCTTGGTCAGGAAACTCCGTAAAGTACTGCCGGATTGGAAGCAGCTCTTGATGTTGAACTTGTTTCCGATCCTTCTGATCTTCTCGGAGACACCTCTGATGTACGGTAGGCAGATCACTGTGCTTTATTTTTGCTCTTGAGATGTTTTCGTTCTCCGGAGTTGTTTCAATACTTCTTCAAGGAGTTTCTTGGGATATCCATTCCGGTGGAGGGCCTCCCTGATGTGGTTCAATTCGGCATCTAGTGACTCCACGTCGTTGCATATGTGCGTCGCTCTCTCTACCAATGTTCTCACGATCCCTCTCTTCGTCGAAATCGGATGGTTGGAGCTGTAACTGAGGTACTGCCCTGAATGTGTCTTTTTTCTGTAGACGGAGGTGCGGATTTCATTGCCTATTCTCTCAACGTTCACATCGAGAAAGGGTAATGCCACTGTTGGTTTCCATTTCCATCGTGAATTTGATCGAATCCCTGATTCTGTTAATTCTTGAGAAGAAATCCTGGAGATGTTTGTCTCCGTGATTCCATATAATGGAGGTGTCATCCACGTACCTCAACCACAGCTTTGGTTTGTATTCTGCCTCCCGTATAACCAATTCTGCGAACCACTCCATGTATATGTTTGCGATGATTGGAGAGATTTATCTATAGGGACATTGGTGTAGAGGCTTTCCACGTCGAAGCTGATGGAACGATCTTCTGGTCCGAATTCAACATCTGTGATGGTGTCAACGAAGTGCTTGGAATTCTTGACGTATAAACTGCTATTCCCTTGTAAGGGTTGTAGTATCGGTAGGAGGTATTTCGATAACTTGTAGGTTGGTGAGTCCCGTGAGCTGGTGATCGGTCTCGGTGGCATGTCTGGTTTGTGGATTTTCCGAAGCCCGTAGAGATGCGGTGGTTTGCTGTAGTGTTGCGTTAGATGTGATCGTTCGTTGTCTAGAATGAAGTGTTTGAATTTCCTCAGAGTGTTGTAGATCTTCCTTTCTATAGTGGGTGTCGGATCCTTCTTCAAGAGTGTATAGTTCCCTGTGTGGAGTAACGACTCTATATTGTCATCATATGTTGTGGTGTCTATGATAACCGTGGCGTTTCCTTTTTTCGGCTGGAAAAATCTTTATGGATGAATCCTTTTGTAGAATTGTTAGGGCCCTCTGTTTCCCTGCAGTGATGTTACTCCGGGGATTCCTCTCCTTCTCGAGTGTCTCTCTCACTTTCTATCTCAACTCTTCTGCCTGGATGGGGTTCATTCTGCTGCTGGTTGACTCTACAGAGCTTACAATGTCCAGGATAGGTATTGTTTTAGGTGCAACTGCGAAGTTCAATCCCTTTTCCAGCAGGGACTCCTCTTCTCCTGTAACCATATCGACTTTGTGTGCTGTGAAATGGATCATTCCATGTTTCAGTGTTCGGTCGATACTTTCCGGTCTCCCTCTTTCTTTTTCCCCAATTCCTCCTTCATTTTCAGGTGCATCCTAATAGTAATAATGATGAAGTCTCCTAGAGTAAAACACTCCGGAAGTAAAATACCGCTCCATTCGGATTTCCGGGCGAGAGGTACTCGAGGGGACTCAACATTAAAGATTAATTTTTGCAACATCCGTGGACTCAACAAGAACATCAATGACGTCCACCATCACCTACAGACGAAAAAACCGGATATTCTGGCTCTTACAGAAACACAAGTAAACTCGTCCACCAACAAGGTCCATATGCTTTGTCCTGGTTACGAACTCCATTCTCGATTCAGGTTCAAAGGTGGAGTCTGCCTTCACGCTAAGGCTAACCTTTCATGCCAGCGTGAAGAGAGTTTGGAACCGAAAGACTTTGATGTGATGTGGTTTAAGCTATCTGATACCAAAGTGACTAAGTTCCTCTGCTGCCTTTACCTATCACCTAATGAACCTTCATATAACAACCTCTTCGAGTTTTTATCACTCAAACTGGACTACATTCAGGAGAACCATCCAACAGCTGAAACCATAATCATGGGGGACTTTAATGTACATAACGCTGCCTGGCTCAAATTCTCTAACAAAACAGATGATGCAGGTCGTCAAGCTGAGGCCTTCGCCATCACTCATGGTCTAGAACAACTGGTCGAGCTACCAACCCGCATCCCTGATGTCAACAACCAGTCTGCCAATACACTAGATCTTTTCCTCACCACCAATCCTGACCCGTATAGAATAGAAGTTTGTGCCCCACTTGGAAACTCTGATCACACCCTCATCTCCACAACATGCTCTTTCCATTTACCATCGAGCAGCACAATACCACCCCGTCTCATGTGGCATTACAATTCGGCCGACTGGGAAGGTCTTCGTATGTTTTTCTCAGCGTTTCCATGGAAGAGAGTTTGTTTCTCTTCAGTAGATCCAACACGATGTGCTGAGACAATTTCTGAAATCATCATGTTGGGGATGCAAACTTACATACCGAATACCGAAAGAAGAACATCATCCGATAAGACCTGGTTTAACAGAAACTGCTCTAGAGCTGTGGCTTCCAAACAGGCAGCATACCATCGATGGCAAAAAAATCCAGGACCTGAGACCAGAGCAGCATATGTTGAGGCTAGAGTCATATGCAAAGAGACAATAGAATGTTCAAAAGATGCTCATAATGCCAAAATAAGATAAAAACTTGTTGAATGTCCCAACGGATCCCGTTTATTTTGGTCTTTCGCCAAAGCTGTGGGAAGAAATTTCACTTCCAGCTCTTTTCCTCCCCTAACCAAAGAAGATGGAACACTAGCAACGACTGCCCAGGAAAAAGCCAATATCTTTGCGCACCTATTTGCTGGAAATTCCACTCTGGATTCTTCGGGAAAACAACCCCCGAAAATAACACCTATTGACAGTCACATGCCCGAGATCACCTTTCGCCAACGTACTATCAGAAAGATTTTGCTGGGTCTCAACACCAACAAAGCCTGTGGATCTGACGGAATCCCGCCGATTGTTCTCAAGAAATGTGCCCCCGAACTAACACCTGTTCTTTGCAAGTTGTTCAATCACTCTTACAATTTGGGAGTATTTCCGTCCAATTGGAAAATTGCAAGAGTACAGCCAGTCCCTAAAAAAGGCAAAAGACCCTACCTAGCAACTACAGACCTATCGCACTGCTATCTATTATTTCAAAGGTCATGGAAAAAGCCATCAACATCGAGCTCATGAAATATCTGGAAGACTCAGGAATTATCAATGATAGGCAATATGGCTTCCGCCATCAGAGATCAACTGGTGACCTGCTCGCATACGTCTCACATATATGGCAGCTATCTATTGAAAAGTATGGAGAAACTTTAGCTGTGGCATTAGATATCTCCAAGGCGTTCGATCGAGTTTGGCACCAGGGACTCCTCGCCAAGCTTCCATCTTATGGCTTGCCCCCTCAGCTGTGTTCTCTGCTTGCTAGTTTTCTCTCAAACAGGTCTCTCCATGTAGTGGTCGATGGAGTTTCATCTGACACTCTACTCATAAATGCTGGTGTTCCGCAAGGATCCATTCTAGCACCAACACTATTTTTACTTCACATCAACGACCTGTTGAAAGCAACTTCATGTCCCGTACACAGCTTTGCCGATGATAGTACCCTCCATACCGCTTTCTCTTCCAGGGCCCCTATATCAGCCCGTGAAACCAGGAATGAACGAGGAAGAAATGTTAACAATATAAATATGGACTTAGCAACAATTCTCGAATGGGGATCCAATAACTTGGTAGAATTCAATGCAAACAAAACACAAGCATGTCTTTTCTCTAGAAAAGCCGATCTCACTGTGCCTAACATAACTTTGTCAGGAGTAACCATACCACTGAAGTCATCCATATCGATGCTTGGTATTACTATCAGCAATAACCTTTCCTGGGAAAATCACGTGAGGTCCATTGCCAAAAGTGCAGCCCAAAAACTCGGTTTTTTGTTTCGTGCCAAGAGCTATTTTACCTCCAATCAGCTGCTTATGATCTATAAGGCACAGATCCGACCTGTCCTGGAATACCGTTCCCATATTTGGAGTGCGGCACCTAAACATAACCTGAAGCTATTGGATTCTGTCCAAAAAAGGGCAATTCGTCTCGTCGGTGATGCCTCGCTTACAAACTCGCTCACTTGTCTGGAACACCGTAGAAAAGTTGGCGATTTGTCTCTATTTTATAGATATTTTCATGGGCGATGCTCTTCCAAAATATCAACAATCGTTCCTCCTTTGGCAGTCTCTTCGAGATTAACCCGTCAAGTTCAGTCTTCACACCCCTTCGTGGTCACTTTGGAGACCTGCAGAACATCACTTTCCGAAGACTCATTCATCCAACGAACTGCGAGGCTTTGGAACTCATTGCCTAGGGAGGTGTTCCCCGAGGCATACAACCTCCAGAAATTTAAGAAGAACACCAACTCCTACCTTCTTTCCCTTGGTTCCCACGATATTCTCTGAACATTACAGGATATCCCTTTTCGTGGGAACCAGAACATATAAAAAAAAAAAAAGTGGTTTAGTTGAGATATTAATAATGGTTTTTTTACCTTTGCTGCTGGTTTGTGGAGACCGACTTATATTGAAATGTTTTCTCGCATTTTCAATGTTGCCGTTATAATTGAAATTTTGTTTAAAACAAATAGATTTGTCAAATTTGTCCTGAATGTTTTCCAGGCGCTTTATATACGTTTTGTATATAATAGATAGATAATAGAAGCGGAATTTAGTTTACTCTACACAAATGCATTATTAACACAAATTGAAGACTTGATGTTTTCGAAATGTTTACATGTTCTCATTACATAGCCTAACATTCTTGAGGCGGAGTTTGCGATCATTTTCACATGTAGATCAAAAAGGAGATTGGAATCGAATATAATTCCTAGGTCCCCAATCTTACTTACTTCCGTTATTTGATCTTTTCCTATAGAATAATTGAAGTGTACCGAATTGATATTACTCGTGAATGTGATGCAATGGCATTTTTGAAAATTCAAATATAAGTTACAATATTCAGTGAGTCTATTAAGGTCATCTTGAATCCTGTGACAATCGTTTGAATTTCATGCGGTGAGATGAAGTTTCATATCATCTGCATAAACAAGAAGTTGGCATGTTTGAAACACGACTTTATGTTATTTACATAAATGATAAAACATAAAAGTCCCAGGTGTGATCCATGAGGGCACCAGATGAGGAAATATACTCTGCCGAACGAAATCCTTGAACTGTTACAGATTGGGACCCATTCTTTATATAAGATTTCACCCATCTCAATAGTGAGCCTCGTACCCCAACCTCAGCAAGCCGCTCGAGAAGAAGATTATGGCTAACCTTATCGAACGCCCTGCTGAAGTCGGTGTAAATGGAGCCAACTTGTAGTCTGTGGTCCATGTTACTTTATAAATATTCACTATATTCTATCAAATTCGATTCCAATGATCACCCTGCAAAGAAACCATGCTGTTCTGATATGATGATGGATTTCACGAGAAAATGCATATATTTGTAAACCAATTTCTCGATTGATTTGGGAATCACAGATGTTTTTTTTCAATTTTTGAAAATTGGTATTACATCCGCGTTTTTCCAGTATTCGGGAAATTGTTCACTGTTGATTGATTGATTGAAAATTTGAGTTGGGGCTTCAGTTATACCATGTTTGGGGTTAGAAACGTATTTTTCATCGTGTACCAAATCCTTTTCTGCTGTCATTGGACCTCATCGACCGTTCATCCATGGCAGTCCATTTATTTCAGTCAACATAGAATGAAATCACAAATACCAGGATTAGCTAGTGGTGGAACTCATTCTCAAATTCCGATTTATTCAACAACTATCAAACAGATAATGTTCGTTATTCGAAGCTCAAATTTGAATGTGTATAACCGAAATCGGTGGAAGAAGACTGAAGTGAAGAAAGTGAAGTCTTCATGAAAATGGGTGTGGAACGGGAAAAATGTGATGATTTTCGGTCTCGAACAAACTTAAGCAATCGAATCTATGAGACAGCTTGTCAAAAGCATCACCGTACCAACTTCTCTGAAAATTCTCAACTAGAGCATGTGAGCATCCACTTGCAGAAAAAGTGTGCAATGGTGAATATGTTTCCGCTCCATTGAAGAACAAATTGAAAGTTGAATAATCATGTTTACGATTATAAAAATCGGTAGCGACAAAAGATATTGCAGAATCTGTACAAGCAATTAGACAAATTGAGAGCTGAAGTAAAAATCAACTTTACAATTCAATATATGAATAACAACACTAAAATCGCCCCTGATGATCGAACCTCGGATGAAAAGAAAAAATCGAGAATGATATAATTGATGAAAATATTTTTGAAGACAAGCTCTCATTGTAATGTCCTGAGAAGTATTTCGTGAGTTATAGATTCAGGAGCTTGTCGCGCAAAGTTTTCAGTTCGAATACAAAATCGACAAGCTTTTGAACCTGTTACTCACGGAATAACCCACGTCACATATCCAAAGCAATGATTTTTCACTCATTAGGGCATTTGAATAACAGCTTGTCTTTAAAAATGTTTTTTTGTTAATAACTCAATTTTGTGCTTTTTAGTTAGTAAGCCATTATCTATGCATTTTTGTTGAAGCGTCGTTATTATAAGGCCTTTTTTCTGTAAGTTTTGAGATAGTTTTCCAATGAGAAGATCATCTGAAGATTAACCCGTCCGTTATCCTGAAGCTGCCATCTTCAATTTATGAATTTTAACCAAAAATCAATAATTTTCGACTAAATTCTTAATCTCCGATCCCGAATCCTCGACATAGCAATTTTGAATTGAAACAGACCATAATCACAAAACTCGTCCACCATTTTGGACCCGCAATTTAAAAATTTTGAATTTTTACAAGAAACTAACGTCCGACGGCAAAAACCCACACATACCAATTTTAAATAGAATCGGACAATAATTACAAAACTCGTCCGCCATTTCGAATTCACGAATTTCGACATTGAATTCATAATCTCCGACCCCGAAAACCCCCACGTACCAATTCTGAATAAAATCGGACCATAATGACATAGATCGTCCGCCATCATGGGGCCGCCATTTTGATATCATGAATTCTGACAGGAAGTTCATGATTTTTCCACTCCTAAAAACCTCCACATACTAATTTAAAATCGAATCGGACCATAAACACAAATCTCGTCCGCCATCTTGGAGCCGCCATTCTGTTTTCTTCTCTGACAAAAATTGTATAATGCATTGTCACTGGAATTATGGAGACATGCCAAATTTCACGGTCATCAGACAATTAGACCTGGGTCAAAATTATCTTGCATTCAAATGTGAGATTATAGGGCAGTAGATATAGACAATCAATTCACATTAATTCCAAAAGTTCGCAAACTCCAATGGTATGTTAGTGTATTGATAAAAACAAACTGTAAAATTCTGCAGAAGTGTGCGATGGACGGAACATTGTTTTAATTGCAAAAAACATTTTCAAGTTTTATTAGTGCAGAAATGCAGAAGTTCTGCAAACTAGGCATACCGATAGTAATGATGTTTTACAACATGCATTAACTTTGCAACTTTGTAAAAATTACGGAAACTTGGTTTTTAATTTTATTTTTATTTTTTATTGTAATTTATTCGAATCGATTACAGAAATTCTGCAAATTGGATAAGTGAACGGATTTCTTTTTAACATATTCACGTACATTAATAACATATTTTGGGTTACAGTGGATTTATAACTTTACAACTTCATACGGAAAACGAAATCTATTTATTCAAAAGGATTAAAAAATTAAAATTTTTTTTTTTGCATTTCCACAACTGCTGAAAAAATTGCCAAAGTTCTGCAAACTACAGTCATAGTTACGACTAATATTTCACGTGATGTAAGGGATTTGCAACCGTCATTGTTTAACGGAACATTCTTTTCAATATATTATTGATTAGTTTTTTTATAATTTGGCCATAAATTGTAAACATTGTGAAAATAGATTCAGGATATATAATAGACCGACGTATGTCTACAGTGGTCCACTTAAATACTCGAGAATCCTTATCGTCTGTTATATTTGGTAGTGGTTGATTGAAATTGCCACCGAAAAATTATAGGGTTACTAGTTAACCACTACAAAGTTTGAAACAAATCATTATTCTCAGAAGCAATCACTGCTTCCGACTACTCAGTGAACTAAATTCGATCCAACATTTTCTTTTACAAGAAGAGTACAAAATTTCATTCCTACCGCTAAACTATTTGATTTTTCATCGCATTAGAACCGATATGCAATCATTCTTCATTTTATGTTTTTACTTGTCACAACATGACTTTATAGCAATTGAAGAGATTTTAAAATGAATAATAATCGATGCTCTGTGGAAAAAAGGATTTTTAAATGTTATCGATTGTAAATCTCGTACATATTACCCATCATCAAACAGAAACGTTGCTGAAAAATCAAAATTTGTGAGATCGATATCACATCTCGAATGAAATTTGTACTGGTATGCATTTCTTGAATTAAATAAAATTATAATTTTCCTTTTCATCAACTTTCTTACTCCAATTGTGGTTTCGCATGAAAAATTCCAGTGAATCCGATTGGAGGCTGAAATGTTACCGACACGTAAGAGTCATTTTCTTGATTTATTAAAAAGTGTAAATCGTACTGATGTATGGCGTCAGAGTGTTTTTTTAATCTCAATATTTCTTCCATTTTTCAATAAATCAAGAAAATTATGAAAACGTGTTGAGAAATTCCCGATCCTCCATCAAACGTACTAACATGATTTTTTTATGCAAATTCCTAATTGTAACATGTAACGTTAGCAGCAGCATTGAATTTTTTCAACTACCGGTGACGAGCTTCTTCTTGGTCGATAGTTAACTTGGTAGAACAATGGTCCTTTATTTTGGTATATAAAAATCTTTATTATTCAGGTAACAGAGGTGTGGCAAAAATAAATATTTTTTCAATTCCATGAGTTCAGCATTGTAACAGGGTTTGCGAATTATTATACTGTCACCAGTTGGTGGAATGAGTTGTTTACCCGAGTTGCAGAACTTTTTTTTTTGGTCGAGTACAAATACGAAAATATTTTTTTTTTATTTTATTCTCATTTCCGTGTTGCAGACGAAGTGCAAATCAATGACACGTTGTACGTCAGGACATCAACATTTGAAACGTTTGTATCAATTCCAATACTTATGGTTATAAAAAAAAACTAAAACTAAAACATCATTTTAGTTATTTTTTCAAGTTTGGAATTCTCATCGGAAAATTAGTATTAACAATTTTCTTTTAGATAAAATAATGATTTCCGTATTGTTTGAATGGTTGCAAATCTATCAGAGGATATGATATGCTATTTTTCAAAACATCGAGAGTTTGCAGAACTTTTTCAAATTTTTCCGCGCTAATAATATGAAAATTTATTAAATCCCGATTTTCAACAGACTAAATATCATTTGAACGTACTCTTCACTCTACTGGAGTTTCAGAACTTTTGGTATTATTATAAAATTCTGGGAAAATCGTGTCTCTCTACTGGCCTATCAATATTAAGCTTGTAAAGATGTGAAGTTAATATAACGCTTGTAAAAAGGGAATTCGCTTTGGCGCAATCAAACAAAATTCAACACATGAAAGGACTGCGAAAATGACATTTTATAAAATAGGTGTGAATGAATAAACGACTCGAGAATTATATCCTTGAATGTAAATGTTCACAAAAATATGAATAACTTTCTTCAATTCTTCGAATTTGATGTATTGTGCCTTTGCGAAACTTGGATTACTACCTCAAGGATTGATTTGTCACCTTTTACAAGATAAAAATACAACGTTGTACATTCGCCAGTCATCAAAAAGGAGTCACGAGGTCGTGGTATTATGTGAGGAACACTTTATTATTCCGCTCATTGATTCGTCTTCTTGATGGCTGATCTTTTTACCCGACTGCGCGACGCAAAGGAGGGTAATGTGTTTATAATGTATGTACGTTTGTTCCTTTGTGGCGCTCTAGATACCAAACGCGTGAATCGATTTCGATGATTCTTACGTCAATCGAATTTTCTTGATCTTGCGAGTGTCAATAGAGAGTTATCAAATCGATGTGGCGACAACCAGACGCCATATTGTGAATAAGGACATCACAGTTATAATCAAAATTCAATATGACGACAACCAGACGCCATATTGTGAAACATCCTAACTAAAGAGTGTGAAAAAAGTAAATTTAAAATTGAAAAACCGGACTGCGTGAAAACTGAATTTTAAAAAAGATGGAAACAAGATTATCAGCAAATATTGTCAGAAAATTATGTTTCAAGAGGTTAACTATTGAACTTAATACTGTTAACAATCTCACGCAGTCAGAGGCAATAATATATCTTTCAATTTTAATAAAAGAAGATGCCTCCGAATGCGTGAGATTGTTTACACTATTAAGTGTGATAGTTAACCATTGGAAACATTATTTTCTGAATATAATAGTTGTGAATACATTGAATCTTGTGTAGTAGTGAAATTGTTAGATGTGTTTCAGATTTGATACATTGATTTGTTTGAAATTATGAAAACGGTGTTCATAAAATCAGAAGTGGAATCATCCGAAACTGAAGGATAAACTTAAGTCAGTATCATCCATCATTCAAGATGACCCCATGGGAGGTACTCATGATAAAAAAAAATTATTAAATATTGTAAATTTTCATTCTGGAAATTGAATAATCTACGGTTGAAGTGAAGTTGTTTTTGTAATAATCAACAGAAGAGTAAGGAATTTTCTAGAAGAGTGAGGATTCATAGAAATGGGTATTTGAGGTCTTTTCTACAAATAAAGAAATCAATATTTCAGTGTTTTTGGGGAAATGGACCCCCAAAGGGGAGGGGGGAGAGGTGAGGAGATTAATGGTTATTGAAAGTTCGTAAGAGGCTTCCGTTAATTTTCAAGTTAGTATGAGGTCCTTCTAGGAAATAAAGAATACATGTTTTATGTTTTCAGAAATTCAACCTCCAAAGGGGTGAAAGTTTATAAAAGGGTTTACGTTTGGATCATAAAAATTGGTATCTGAGGTATGTGTTACAATTGAAGAAAATACGTGTATCTCGGTGGTTTTAGTAATTCAATCTCTAACGGTTTGAAATGGAGCGTGAAAGTTTGCATGAGAGTTCCGTTAGTTTTTAAGTTAGGGTCATAAATTTGGTATATGAGGTCTTTGTAACGAATGAAGAAATACATATATCAATTTCAGAAATGGGGTGGTAACAATTTGTTTAGTGGTTTTAAATAAAGGAATACATGTTTTCGTGTTATCAGAAATTCCACCTCTAATGGGTTGGAGTGGGGGGGTGAACATTTCCAAGGGGTATTCGTTAGTGTTTGAGATTTCCAACCCTAAAGGGGTAAAAACGGGTTAACGGGAAAGAAGATAATGGAATAACAGGAAACAAGATAACGGAAAGCAGACAAGCCAAAATGACAAAGAAATACAAAATAGGAAAAAATAGAAATTCTATGCGAACGAAGCCGCGAGTACCAGCTAGTATACACTTATAATAATAATATTCATCAATAAGATTAAAGAAGTTACAACAACATACATAACAGCTGTGATGAATAAATGGCAGACTAATAGCATTGAGGGAAAATGGGAGACTGTGAGTCATTTAGTTACACAACATAATCGGGCAACAATATAGATGTACATATTATGATATTTATTTTTAATATAAAATATTATAAATAATTTATTATGACTATTGAAATTTAGTCATTTTAGTAATATATAAATAAATCTATCCATACAATAATATACAATATCATTATATCAATTTATCGATTTGTTGAACATATAAACAGGATGTTCATAAAATCAGATGTGGAATCATCTGCGACTGAAAGATAAACTTTAGTCACTATCTTCCATCGTCAGGATAACCTCTTTCTATCAATATTCAATTGAGAATGTTTTCCTTTTCAACATCAATTTATCGTTATGACGATTACTACTATTGATTTTTTTGATTAATGGTTTGATGTACTAGTGGGTTTTTAAGACAAAAGTATCATTTGGTATTACTATCAGCAATAACCTTTCCTGGGAAAATCACGTGAGGTCCATTGCCAAAAGTGCATCCCAAAAACTTGGTTTTTTGTTTCGTGCCAAGAGCTATTTCACCCCCACCCAGCTGCTTATGATCTATAAGGCACAGATCCGACCTGTCCTGGAATACTGTTCCCATATTTGGAGCGCGGCACCTAAACATATCCTGAGGCTATTGGATTCTGTCCAAAAGAGGGCAATTCGTCTCGTCGGTGATGCCTCGCTTACAAACCCGCTCACTTGTCTGGAACACCGTAGAAAAGTTGGCGATTTGTCTCTATTTTATAGATATTTTTATGGGCGATGCTCTTCTGAAATATCAACAATCGTTCCTGCTTTGGCAGTCTCTTCGAGACTAACCCGTCAAGTTCAGTCATCACACCCCTCCGTGGTCACTTTGGAGACCTGCAGAACATCACTTTCCAAAGACTCGTTCATCCAACGAACAGCGAAGCTTTGGAACTCATTCCTAGGAGGTTTCCCGAGGCATACAACCTCCAGAATTAGAAGAACACCAACTCCTACACTTCTTCTTGGGTTTCCCAGATGTTCTCTGAACATTACAGGATATCCTTTCAGTAATTCATTGTATAGCTTAGGAAAAAAAAAAAAGGTATGGACAGGATCTATTTTCTAATTTTACTTCTGAACAAGTTTCTCTATCAAGTAATTCATTGTATAGCTTAGGACAAAGGTAGTTGAAACATTTCAAGCCTATAGTTTTTTCTGGACAAGGTACAGTCAGATTCCTGTTAGTTTTGAGCCTGGTGTTGTATTTATGGTCAATATTTTTGGGGGAATTCCATTTTTTATGTTCCAGTGAAATAATTTTGCCATAGATTTAATGTCCAGTATTTTATTTTCATAAATAAGTTTCAGATGGATACTGACGGGGCTTTTTGTATATAACATTCGGTTTGTATTATGAATTTATCCAGGTTATCAATTAATTCAAAGATGCTGATCCCCAAGCTATGATTCCATGCGTTAAGTGAGTTTCTTCAAGAGCAGAGTATAATATTTTCAGAAAATTCTGAGGTAGAATGTTACTTAAGAATTCGAATCTGTATAGCATTGGTCCTGATTTTTATAACGTATTCTTTCTATTTTTTATATGGAGTTGTTCATAACCTGGTGAATACCTGGAATAAGTAGAAAAAGGTACAAAATAGGTTTTTTCAGGTTGACAGTTGACAGCTCATCTCCTAGAAAATTGAAGGTACACGCAGGGTCAGTTTTAGCTATTTGTTTTGGTATTTGCCAGTAAGCAGCTTCATGAAAGAAAGCTGTAACATCAGATGAACTTATTATGTTTCCTTTTATTCTCAATTCGAATATATCATCTAAGTAGAGATTGAATAGAAGAGGACCCAGGACTGTGACTTAGGGTACTTCATTTTCCATTCTACTGAAATTGTCTCCTATATACGTACGCATTGCTGTCTCTCCTATTGAACAAATTGTTAGAACTTGCTCTTATCTCAATACAATTACAATGAAGTAACTGTTGTGGTCCACAGGGTCAAACGCTTCAGCTGAGTCAACGAATATGCACATAGAAGGTAGTTTTCTATCAATAGAATTGTTGATGGTACCTATTCGTCAACCTGGCTATGGCGTCAGATGTTGATCTTTTCTCCCGGAAATCGAATTAATGTACAGAAATTTGGTTGAATTTGTTTAAGTCGCTTTTTAAAGATTTTTACAAAACTTTTGCCAAACTAGAAATTATAGATATTGGCCAGTAATTTGGTGGATCATAGTGGCAGCCATTTTCATAAATAGGTGTTATCACAGCCACTTTGAGTGCTTCTGGAAAAATGCCTCCGTATGACCTTATTTATTATGTAAGTTGGGTGTCTTTTTGTTTTTTCAAATGGGTTAATCGTTATTATAATATTGATTGTTATTGTTACTCATCTCAATTTTTAATAACAACTTGTCATCATGAAATGGTTGTTATGGTAAATTTGCTTCAGTTATTTCCTTTTTTATTTAATGTTAAAAAAAAAACATAACAGTAATGAAACTTCGGCTATGTTGTCTTACCCTTTTTCAACACTATCTTCACCTCATCCCAGCTCAGTCGGTACGCCTATGGAGTATGAGTCATCTCTATTCTCATAGCAGGATTCAGTAGTGCCAACTTGGTGCGCTGCTTGATGTCAGAATGAGCTATTGTGTGGGAAAATAATGATGAGGTGCTCAATAGATAGAGGAAGAATTCAGGAAAATCGTTAAATAGTTGTTTTTATTAAAATAAAAATACAGCTACACTTCAAAAAGCCCCCTTGTTGTTCCTGGCGATGGCATGGACTGGACTTTTGTTATCTTAATAAGGTGAATGGTTTTTTCTTGTTTGTTTATTTTCCCATTCGTATCTGCATTAGTTGTATAACATTCGAGGATAGTTTTGCTTGTTTTTCTCTCGAGTTTTATCATAATTTTTCTTCCAAAATTGGTACGTGGTTTCGTTTTTTGCATCCATTTTTCATCTTTCCAAGCTTGTTTCATTTCATCTTGGCAACACAAACATTTTGTTCATTTTCACAAATTTTAAAGTCTATTCCCACTTTCTGTCTGACTTTCTGTTATTCTAACTTATTCTGATTTCATTTACAATATATAGTTCTAGATCTTATATCATATGTAGAAATTTTGATAAAATTCATATATATATATGAGAAAAAAAAGTTGATAGAAATAAAAAAAGATGGTAACACTGTTACTGATCTAAATCAAATAATTGATATTTTATGTGAAAAGTTCACCAGTATAGGACAAAAATTAGCAAGTATTATCAAAGAAACACTGAAGAATAAGAAACTTATATTTCAAAAACTCAATATAATATCTACTCAATATTTCTAGCACTGACCAATGAAAGAAATATTGATACCATTGAAACACTGAGAGACAAAAATCACGGAGTAGAAGGAATAAGATCGAAAGCGCTTGAACATTTGAAAAAACAAATAGACACCCAACTTACATAATAAATAAGGTCATAAGGAGGCATTTTTCCAGAAGCACTCAAAGTGGCTGTGATAACACCTATTTATGAAAATGGCTGCCACTATGATCCACCAAATTACTGGCCAATATCTATAATTTCTAGTTTGGCAAAAGTTTTGGAAAAATCTTTAAAAAGCGACTTAAACAAATTCAACCTAATTTCTGTACAACAATTCGATTTCCGGGAGAAAAGATCAACATCTGACGCCATAGCCAGGTTGACGAATAGGTACCATCAACAATTCTATTGATAGAAAACTACCTTCTATGTGCATATTCGTTGACTTAGCTGAAGCGTTTGACCTGTGGACCACAACAGTTACTTCATTGTAATTGTATTGAGATAAGAGAAAGTTCTAACAATTTGTTCAATAGCTACCTACAGGAGTGACAGCAATGCGTACGTATATAGGAGACAATTTCAGTAGAATGGAATATGAAGTACCTCAAGTCACAGTCCTGGGTCCTCTTCTATTCAATCTCTACTTGGATGATATATTCGAATTGAGAATAAAAGGAAACATAACAAGTTCATCTGATGTTACAGCTTTCTTTCATGAAGCTGCTAACTGGCAAATACCGAAACAAATAGCTAAAACTGACCCTGCGTGTACCTTCAATTTTCTAGGAGATGAGCTGTCAACTGTCAACCTGAAAAAACATATTTTGTACCTTTTTCTACTTATTCCAGGTATTCACCAGGACATGAACAACTCCATATAAAAAATAGAAAGAATACGTTATAAAAATCAGGACCAATGCTATACAGATTCAAATTCTTGAGTAATATTCTACCTCAGAATTTTCTGAAAATATTATACTCTGCTCTTGTAGAAACTCACACAACGCATGGAATCATTGCTTAAGGATCAGCATCTTTGAATTATATTGATAACCTATATAAAATTCATTAATACAAACCGAATGTTATATACAAAAAGCCCCGTCAGTATCCATCTGAAACTTTATTCAGTGAAAATAAAATACTGGACATTAAATCTATGCCAAAATTATTTCACTGGAACATGAAAAATGGAATTTCCCCAAAAATATCGACCATAAATACAACACCAGGCTCAAAACTAACAGGAATCTGACTGTACCTTGTCCAGAGAAAACTATAGGCTTGAAATGTTTCAACTACCTTGGTCCTAAGCTATACAATGAATTACTTGATAGAGAAACTTGTTCAGAAGTAAAATTAGAAAATAGATCCTGTCAATACCTGGGCAGAACATCCATGAATTCATCAGTAGTTCAAATGATACTTTTGTCTTAAAAACCCACTAGTACACCAAACCATTCATCAAAAAAATTCATAGTAGTAATCGTCATAACGATAAATTGATATAATGATATTGTATATTGTTAGGATCGGTATATTACATTAAGTATGTATATATGTATATAAATATACATATATAAATATAATATATAATAATATAAATATATATATATATATATATATATATATATGTGTATGTGTATATCGTTTATATGATAATTGTAAAACCAGATTATGTTAAAAACCCCCCTCAATGCTATTACTCTGCCATTTATTCATCACAGCTGTTATGTATGTTGTTGTAACTTTTCCAATCTTATTGATGAATATTATTATTATAAGTGTATACTAGCTGGTACTTGCGACTTCGTTCGCATAGAATTTCTATTTTTCCTATGTTGTATTTCTTTGTTATTTTGGTTCGTCTACTTTCCGTTATCCTGTTTCCTGTTATCCCTTTAGGGTTGGAAATCTCGAACACTAACGAATATCCCTTGAAAAAATTTACCCCCCCACTCCAACCCATTAGAGGTGGAATTTCTGATAACACGGAAACACGTATTCCTTCATTCAAAATAAGGACCATAAATACTGATTATCATGACCCTACTTGAAAACTAACGGAACCACTACACAACAACATTGATAATGTATTTCTTCATTCGTTACAAAGACCTCATATACCAAATTTATGACCCTAACTTAAAAACAACGGAACTCTCATGCAAACTTTCACGCTCCATTTCAAACCGTTAGAGATTGATTTACTGAAACCACCGAGATACACGTTTTTTCTTCAATATACATACATATATATATATATATATATCTATATATATATAAGTGTTAGATTCCGAACCTGTCAGTTTCACTTGCCACACCACATGGAGTACACATTTATATTTATATTATTTTAAACAACGCTAATGTGTTGTAGTAACTTTAAACTTCGTTTTATTTCTTGATCTATTGATTTGTCCTTATGTATCACTATGTCAGTTGAATATGTTTAACATCATTGAAACCAACCTCAACGAAGTCTCTTGCTGATGAGGGAAATAAACATTTCCGGAAGCTTGGATAAACCTTAAAGAGTTTATTTTTTCATTGCTGCTTACCCCAATATCCCTAGTTTTGTTTGTATGTATATATATATATATATATATAGGTATATATATATATGTATATTTATATATACATAGGTATATATATATATATATATATATATATATATATTTATATATATATATATATACATATAGTGTCCGTCATGAAGTTGGCTACATATGGGAAAGATATTGTTATTGAAATTTCTGAAAAACTCTGATGGCGATTCATTTCTTCATGACTGACAACTGAAAAATCCGTTGCGACTTATATCACGTGACCTCAGATTCAGCGGGAATTTCAAGAAAAGTTGTCTGTGGTGCCGAAAAACATCGAAAAATTTTATGAAGAAATATAAGATATTAGAAACATTATACATTCTTGTTTCATCTGCAAACAGCTTTATTAACCTGAATCACATAAGTTTGGGACCAAACTAATCGAATATTTGTGGAATAGACATTTTGCGGGAGATTAATTATGAAAACACGATTAAGCCTTGTCACTAGGTGTAGTCATGCCCTGTATATTGATGCACATGAGCTTATTCAATATTCTCAACCCATGAATAAAATTCAAGCCAACTAATATTTGTAATTAAAACTCATTAATACATTATTTATCCTAATTGACTTCAGTATTGTTTAGGTGGATGTAGAAAAATACAAACAATGTACAAATATCCAATATTCCACGTGACCACCTTCGCGCTACATACATAGAATTGTTCTGGAAAAAATTTCGCGGCGAACATTCTTCAACATAGTTCTGTTAGTCAGTGCTGCACAATCCCTTATACAAATTTTTGAATGTTCTGCATTTCGAAATGGGCGTTGTTCATGAACATTGCTTTTCAGAGAACCCCGTAAAAAGAAATCACACGGCGTTAGGTCTGGAGACCTAGTAGGCCAGGGATCACCTTGATATCGACCTATCCACTGCTCACCAAACTCATTGTTCAACCACTCCCGCACTCCATTCGTAGGAAGAATGGAAGCTCCATCTTGTTGAAATAATAAACGAATCCGCTTCTTGTAATGGTAGTTTGTCGATAAATGTAGATACTCGGTCCGTAAAAAGTTCAAATACCGTTCGCCATTCAAACTTCACACTATACATTCACTCAGAAATTATATTGGTCCTTGGCTTCAATAATAAAATTAGTATTCTGATCCGCCACCATCTACAATTTTGAGAACTGACGACACAATTTTAGGTAAAAGGTACTTCGTCAGAAAATAACACATTTTTTGAGAAATCACGATTGTCTTCTAACATTCCCGGGAACTATACACAAGAATGAAATCGAGCGTCATCATTCCTGTCTGGAAGTACTTGCACAAATTTTGGTTCGTATGGGTGAGATTGATTTTGCTTTAGAATTCGTCTAACAGAGGTTTGAGATATTTTTGCCTTTTCTGCCTTTTCTGCTATAATTTTCCGTTGAACTCTGGTGTCTCATGACTGTCAGTAAAACATTGTTTACATTATTATCATTATTCACAACAGGCTTAACGTTTATATTTGTTTTCAACCGAACCAGTTTCCTAAAATATTTCAATATCTTTGCCACTGTAGTAAAATGCAAATTTTTGTCTGGATGCTTTCCAATGAAAAATTCAGCTACTTCTCGTGTGCTATGATAATTTTCGCCATAGAGCAATACTTTTTCTATTTTTTCTTTTACCCGCAGTTTTGGAGCCATTTCTAGTGTTATTGTTATTATCGTTATTGAAGTTCAAATTCACTTATCAATATCAAATTTAGCAAAAATAAATGATGTCTTATCAAGTTCTAATTACAAATATCAGTTGGTTTGAATTTCATTTACGGGTTGAGAATATTGAATGAGCTCATGTGCTCAATATACAGGACATGACTACACCTACGACAAGACTAAATCGTGTTTTTATAATTAATCTCCCGCAAAATGTCTATTCCACAAATATTCCATCAGTTTTGGCCCAAACTTCAGGTTATTGAAGCTGTTTCCAGATAAAACAAAATGTTTGTTTCTAGTGAAGGTAGAGGAATAAAATGGTACTTTTGTTTTTTTTCAATAGGTTCAAAATTGATACTTGAGGTCCGCATTGGATTCCAAACATATTTTCCAAATAAAATTTAGCGATATCTTGTCAACTTGACCCATTTTTCGGCACCAAAGACAACTTTTTTGAAATTTCCGTGGAATCTGAGCTCACGTGATATGAGTTGCAACGAATTTTTCAGTTGTCAGGCATGCAGAAACGAACCGCCATTGGAGTTTTTCAGAAATGTCAATACCAATTTTTTTCCCATATGTAGCCAACTTTATGACGGGCTCTATATATATATATATATATATATATATATATATATATATATATATATATATATATAAAAAAGTGTTAACTTTATTTTCCTTTATTTCCTTGTTGACTGCATACCCGAATTTAAAAAGGATTCTTCTTCAACTTAGACAGTCGTCTAACCTTCACACCTATATATAGGTGTGAAGGTTAGACGACTGTCAACTAAGAAATAAATCGGTAATCAAAGAAATAAAAATAAAGTTTTTCTATTCAAGTGCAGTGAAAGGGATTTTAACCTCACTTTCATTTCCTGATGAAGAGACAATAAATGACTCGAAAGCTTGAATAGAAAAAAGAGTTCACTTTATTTTCCATCCCCTTGTTGACTGCATACCCGAATTTGAAAAAGATTCTTCTATATATATATATAAATATATATCTATATATATATATATATATATTTATATAATTCTAATGTACGTGTGTTGTCACTTAACTACTCCTACACGACGTGAGCGATCTCAATAAATTTTTTTGTATGCGTTTGCGATTCGAATGAATTTTTTTGTATGCGTTTGTGTGGCGCCTTAGTTGGTTGAGATTCACAAATCATCCCCCTCAATGTCAAGGGTCCACCCCTCAATTTTATTTTTTAGACAAAATGTTTTGTTTTTATTTTTTTATGATACAGCATCCAAAAATACTATAACCCTGAATTTTCACCCTTCTACGATCAACCCCTAATTTTTTGGCAATATTTTTATTTTTATTTTTATTTTGTCATGACTTGGAATTGAGAAATCCATATTACTCTTAATTCACCCTTCTACGATCAACCCCTATTTTTTATTTTCCTTCAGGAAAACGGGATAACGGGAATAACGGGATAACGAAAAAACGGGAAAACGGGATAACGGGATGACAGGATAAGGGAATAACGAAAAAAAAAACGGGATAACAGGAAAAGGGATAACGGGAATAACGGGATAACGGGATAAAAAACGGGAAAAGTGGATAACGGGATGACAGGATAAGGGGATAAGGGAAAAATGGGATAACGGGCTAAATAAATAATGGAATAACAGGAAAACGGGATAATGGGATAACGGGATAACGGAATAACGGAATAACGAAAGAACAGGATAACGGATAAAAGGATAAGGGGATTACGGAAAAAGGGGATCACGGGGAAAAGACAAAAAGGGTGACAGGAAAATGGGATAACGGGATAACTGGAAAATTTTCGGGAAAAATATTTTAGGGAACATAGAAATTTGGACGGGTCCGCCAGTATATATATATATATATATATATATATATATATACATATATATATAGAAGAATTCTTTTTAAATTCGGGTATGCAGTCAACAGGGGTATGGAAAAAAACTGTATTTTTTTTTCTATTCAAGCTTTCGAGTCATTTATTGTCTCTTCATCAGGAACTCTACAATGAATTAAATTGAACATTATAAGATTTGAAAACCAAAAAGGCATATGTGTACTTACAAAAGTGAGGTTAAAAATCCCTTTCACTTGCAGCAATTTATAAAATACCATGTCACAACAGACAACACTCTTATAATGTTCAATTTAATTCATTGTAGAGTTCCTGATGAAGAGACAATAAATGACTCGAAAGCTTGAATAGAAAAAAGAGTACACTTTTTTTCCATACCCCTGTTGACTGCATACCCGAATTTAAAAAGGATTCTTCTTTAACTTAGACAGTCGTCTAACCTTCACAACTATAAATATATATATATATATATATATATATATATATATATATATATATATATATATATATATATATATATATATATATATATATATATATATATATATATGAAAGAGAGTAATATCGAGGGGACTGTTAAAATCAAAATGGAAGGAGTTCAATGGACATAGCCCTCAGAGAAAAGTGCTAACCGTAGACACGTGTTTCGGGCTATATATATATATATATATATATATATATATATATATATATATATATAAATACCCAAAATTATACCTTTTTGGGTCAACAGAATCACTATGCAAAGAGTTGCCTTCAAATAAGTTGAATAATTTCAGAGCATATCAGTAGTTGACTTGCGTACATACGAACATTTAGGTCGAATATAACATGGCCTTTTATGTCGAGTTATTGATTAGTTCTGCTCAAGTCAACCCAAGTTACATCAAAACAGCATCCACATCTTTTATAAAAATGTTCCGTACCATGGAATTCAGTTTCTTATAAATGTAATAAAAAGTAGTGCCAACACTTAGAAATATTATAAATATTTCGTATATGCACGGACCACACAACAATAAAAATCAATTTCCTGTGCTTTATAAGAGCTCAGTTTCAATTACGGTCTCGAAAAATATATCTATTAGTTCCATTCGTCTTCTCAAAGGAAACCTTTATATCCGGCTGAAACAACATTCCAGAAAGCCAGTGAAAGACGTCTGCATTAGGCCTCAGCAAACCTCGAGTACATATTAATTCGTTCAGAACTATGGGGAAGTAAATATATTTCCTACATTTGCAGAGAACACAACTATAGCATTAGTAGATTGCTCAACAATGCCTCCGGAGTGGAAAAAATCCCAGGATCCATTGTGAAACGATAACACAACAATTCCATAAGCTTCTTTGGTATATAAAGGAACAAGGAATAGATTGTGTAGCGATGTATACAGCATTTCTAGAATGATATGAATAAAAGAAATATTGCCCCGTCTCGCACGATTTCTTGTTAATCCCACAACTGCTCACTGACTTCAAAGGGGAAGGTTGGGTGGAATACATTGTATACTCGCTCATCTTTGCGGATTTGAAGGAGGGGTCAGTCGTATTTTGAATACAAAACATCCCCGAAAATAATGCGTTCTTCGAGAATTTTCATCGTGGATTTTTCAATTCGTAGAGAATTGTTTCCATTCAATATTCAATTGGAAATGTGTCTCTATTCAGTGTATATTTTTATTTTATTGTTTTCTGACTTGATGTAAAATATTATCTAACACGTTATGTGCTACCTATGTATTCAGTGCGGGATTTCCGCTACGCTACGTGGTACGCAGGACAGTCATGTTATTTATTTTTCTGTACGCTATGTATTCTGCGGGTAGTCCACGTTGAAGTAACATTTCAATAAAATGAATTTTCAAATGACCTGACGTAAGTTGTTTGCTTTCAATGCGTTTGGCACAAACATGATTTTTCTATTTGAAAAAAAAAAATTTCTAATCCAATAAATAAAGAAAAATGGCCAATTTATATCACATGGGAATTTCTAGGAAACATTCCGAACAAATTTCAATACATAATAAAAGCATAAAAGCAAAAGTTGCTACAAATTCATGAGAACTTCAGAAAAACTACAATACACACAGTTAGTTTGGACGGTTATTCAGAATCAACTCTGATGATTTTTTTACACGAGCTTCTTTGTAGTTTTTCATACCTGTCTCAAGATCTCATGACAATAAATACATTTCCTACTAACTTTTCTGCTTTCACCATCTGTTTTTCATTTCGCCAATTCATTTTCAAATTGGCAGGAATCTTTTTTTTAACTAAATTACACCTGTCAAATAATTCTGTAGTTTTTTTAATCATCTAGCCATTATCATTCTTGTTACTTCTAGGGAATGTAACTGAAATTCGAAAGCGATTTCTGATAATACAAAAATAGCAATATTATTTTTGTTGAGGGGGCTCGTTTCAGTATGACCTATAATGCTCGAAAGCTCTCTGAGTGTCAACCACATTAACAACCCTTCAAAATATCTCCAGGCTTTCATGTGCCTGTTCCATGTAATATTGTGTGATGGAATAATTTCTGATTGAGATCAATGACTACTGCTGTTAATCTTCCTCCACATAAGTTAACTGTTACGACACCGGCATCTGAACGCTGGCCAAATCTGGAGAAAAATATAAATCATCGACATCAGTTGTGAAAGGGTCGCTGATTCCATTATCAGAAACACCTTTTACTTCTTGAGTTTGTTGAGAAAAAATCATCTTCATTTGTTTCTGTATTCTTTGTGGATAATGGCATCAACTCGCATAAAGTTACAAAGAAACTGAGCTATGTAGATTGGGCAGAAAACAGAATGCCGAAGTCATTGTCTTTTCATCTGCGATCACACTATAACATGTATTGTTTTTTTTTGTATTCCGAAAATAATATTTCATATCTTCCGTTAGATGTTATATCAAGGATTTTAATTTTACTGATAAAGAAGCTATCATTTTTCCATGATATGGTTTATTAGCAAAGCATGAGGTTAAGAATATTGTATCCAAAATTATTATAAACAAGAAGGCAATTATTGGAGGAACTCCATATATCCAACCACCAACATCCCAAGATACGAGGAAAGTTTTTCCCGAAAGTAATGACAGAATCTTGACTGAGACTTATCCAGAAACAAGTGTTTTGAAAATGAACATATTTGGCCGGGAAAAATTTTCACTTAAAGTAAACGAGAGATCATTCAAGACATTCAATGGAAAACATTTCATAAAGTCCACTCCGAAGATCGCGATCGAGTAACTGGAGGAAAAATAAATGCCATCGAAAAAGTTTTGAAGTATATGTTTGAGGTAACTGTTCTGGGTAAACCATATCTGTTGTCATTTCAAATAGACCGGTATGAGGATCACATATCCATTCACCAGGCAGCTTGAATACAGAAGATTTTCAGAAGAGTCTCGTGAATAATTTTTTGTATCTGAAATGTTTGTTTCGGGAGATATTTGGGAGCAATTTGACAAGACTTCGTCCATGATAATTTTTTTTTGAATTATGACCGGAGCCCTTTTGTTCTGGATAAAACACGGTTTTCATCCACGGAATTCATTCCATGAATATATATCCCGAATTTAATAAGTTCAACTCAAGAAATAGAATAGTTCTAAAATCAAGGAAAATCAAGATTTGGTCAGAACACCACAGTTATTAACTTCGAATTCAATTATTGGCGATATATTAAAAATTCATAGATCAAAACAATAATTCTATCAATCGATTCCTTCTCCATTCAATGGGACAGTCTCTACAAGTTGAACACGAAGATTCACCAAACAAAATAAATATGATTTTATTTACAATAAATTTCACCATACATGCAAAGGTTGAATCCTAACAGATTAACCTTCCGTAGCTAACACGGCGTCTGTGAGACCGACGCCTAAGAAAATTTCCGATTATTCCCGAAGAAATCGCGAACGCGCTTGGCCATCCTCAATAGCTGATTTTTTTGGGCTAGTGGGCTCAGTATCAAAATTACGGCGGAGGTGAATTGTTGTAGCGTGTGTTATCAAGTATTCGGTCTCTGAGACGGATGTTAGTTGTGGTGTAACTTTTGTGGTAAGTTACATTTTGTTTTATTTTGTAAGAATTGTACTAATTATTAATTGTTTTTAGAGATTTCCATAAATATGGCTTCTTTAACTTATGAGGAAGAACAAAGACGACTACAACGTATGTTTGATGAAGTTGAAACGGACGTAGACGTAGCAGAAGATAGCGATTCAAGTTTGGGGGAAGACAATATTGAGATTCAGGAAGAAAATTTCGACAGTGAACAAGACATAACAGATAACGAACTAAATGGAAGTGGAAGCTGTGAACAGAGAAGAGAAACTCGCATACCTTGCATGATGGGAAAAGATGGAACCAAGTGGAGAAAATATTGTCACCGATATCCCAATGTAAGAACTCGACGCCATAATATCGTAACCCAGTTACCGGGAGTAAAGGGTGAAGCAAAGAATAAAAAAGCACCAATCGAAATCTGGAGTTTATTTATTACAGATGCAATGTTACAAAATATTGTTCTTTACACCAACAAATATATCATGTCAAAAAATTATTCGGAAACATATAGAACAGCAAGAACGACAGATATCGATGAACTGAAAGCATTTCTGGGGCTATCATATCTTGGTGGTGTAATGAAAAGCAATTTTCAAAATGCTGCTGATCTATTCAGATCAGACGGTATGGGTTTAGAAATGTTTAGGTTGACCATGTCCTTAGAGAGGTTTAAATTTCTGCTTCGAAACATTCGTCTGGACGATAAAGAAACAAGACCTGCAAGAGAAGAATATGATAAATTGGCAGCGATTAGAGAATTCTTTGAAGATTTTAACAATAACCCACCAAAATTCTTATCCCTTTCGAAGTATACAACAATCGATGAAATGTTATGGGCATTCAGAGGAAGATGTGGGTCTCGAGTATATATACCATCGAAACCCAACAAATATGGCCTTAAAGTGTATGCATTAGTAGATGCAAAAATGTTTCATACTGCGAAAATGGAAATATATGTTGGTCAACAACCAAAGGGACCATTTGATGTAAACACATCAAATATGTTTCTGGTGCCAAGATTATGCCAACCAATTTCTGGATCTGATCGGAATCGCACAACAGACAACTTCTTTTCAATTATTCCATTAGCATATACTCTTCTCCAAGAGCATAAACTGACACTTATAGGTACTTTGAGAAAGAATAAACCGCAAATACCACCAGATATGATGATGAAGAGGCCCGAAAAGACGACTATGATCGCATTTGAAGAAAAAAGTACCTTAGTATCGTATATCCCTAAACCACGAAAAAACGTATTTCTTCTTTCAACAATGCATCTCGATGACTCCATTGATAGGGAAACAGAAAAACCATCGATTATAATCGACTATAACAAGACCAAAGGCGGAGTGGATACGGTTGACAAGTTATGCACAGTTTATAACTGCGCTAGGATTACCCGCCGCTGGCCTCTTGTTCTTTTCTATGGCCTGTTGAATATAGCAGGTATTAATTCTTACATTTTATATAAAAATAACAATATCTACAAAAAGATTCCAAGGAAAATATTTTTAGAAACACTGGCAAAACAGTTAGTTGAAAACCATACAAAAAAGCGTTTTTACTGTAATATGGTTCCTAGAACTCAAATTGCGGATTCAAGAAATCTATAACATTTCAACTACTGAAAACGTACAAAAACCACCTACACATGGTCGATGTCATAACTGCTCTAGTGAAAGAAGTAGGAAGACCAGATTTAGTTGCTATAAATGTAAAAAATTCATGTGCTTAGAGCACTTATCTGCTATCTGTAAGGAGTGTGTTGAAATTTAAGGCCAAGTTTGTATATTTGTGTTCAGTTTATATCTAATGAATGTGCAATTCATTTTTATTTTCAATGTTTTCTGATGTTTTGTCGATAATATAATTAGTTCAAATACCATAGAAACTGTTTCTGTTTTTAATTATAGACATTTCAAAAACACTATTTTTTTTTCCACCCCAATTTGTTTGTTATTTTAATCTCATTAAAAATCGTGTAACAAACACAATTTTTCCATTTTTTTTTTAACCACCTTACCCTTAAGTATAACATTTCAAATCATATTTTTTTCCACTTGTCAGTTAGGTTTTTCTTAGTCGGTTTAAGAGACGGATGTTAGCTTTCTTATTAAAATTATTCATGTTAGCTACGGAAGGTTAAAAAAAAAAACTTCATGTTTTGTGATCCTCTCATGTTTAAGGGGGTTTTTCCTCAATATTTGAAGAGCCACGCCATATCTTGAGCAATAGGAATTGAGTTTGAATCGTCAAACTGATCTATCCTCCTAAGATTTCCCACAAGATGATGAATAAACACATTCCATCCAATTGAGATGTCTTTATTATTATAGAATACGACTCTCCAGTACAGTAAAATTATGATATTCTTGTCACCTATTTTCATTTTCGTAACCCTTCGTGTTCAGAAAATCATACGACGTGCGATTGGAGTTCCGTTCCCATTGGAAAATTAATAGTTTTCAAAACCCCCAGAAGTATTTTGTTTTTTCACATTTTCTTCCCATTTGAATCTCATTTCTCCAATAATATCTACGAATTCCACTGTACTAAAACATTTTTTTCTTCGAAACTCACCCATCTCAATGCTGTCATGGAATTTCTACAATTTCAAAATTCAAGCTTCGCCCGACGATAATGCTTTTTCGAGATTTTTTTTTTTTATTGGTGCCCCTTTTTACCCATTTAAAGCACGCCTCAGCGTGTTTAAATCGAACTTTAAAAAACGCGCGTTTTTTAAAGGTAACCACACAACATCAACAAATCGAGAAACGTGAAGTCTAAATGACAAATTTTTGATTATTGATCTGACAGGAGTACCTTGTAATGTCATATAAAATATTACTCACAATTCGTTCATTTATATGTGCTCCTCCATCCATTTGATGAACTTTTCATATTCTTTTTATATATATCACTGGATTTTCGCAGTATTAACCGCGATTCTGCCTCACTATTCAAAAAATCGATATTAGAATAATTCATTTTTGAGCTCTGGTGACAACAAATATTGATCTTTGGTAACAAATTGCAAATGAATGTTTTTCTCATTTCCATGACAACGAAAGGTATACTGATGTCACATCACGAATTCAACCTTCTTGCATTATTAGTTCTTATTTCTATTTTTTGTAGTAATAATACCAGTATATATGATTTCAAAGTACACCAATAAAAAAAATAACGTAAAGTATTCGTGGATAACTGGTCTTAAAAACACTTGCTCTATTTCGAGCACTCCGGCTGCGCCGTCGTGCTCGAAAAATCGCGCGTGTTTTAAAGCCCTTTTTATCCACTTATACTTTAATATACTATTAGAACACTAGTCCATTTTTCAATATTTCAAACGGTTGTGAAATAATACAATTGTTTTTTTCACATCAACCGACCAGGACTATTAAAAAGAAAGAAATGATAGGAATATACTCGGGGTCATAAGTCACGGAATAAAAGCAGTACTCAAAAATAAAAAAAGAACATCTGCGGATTAGGCCTATTGGGGATACCACAATTCAAAAAAACGCACTCTATTCTACCCCACGGTGGCGTGAAAATGAGGCGTTGACTTTGAATTAACTAAATGATACTTATACAGGGTGAGTCAGAAGTACTTTGACAAACTTCAGGAGATGGATTTGTTGAAAATATGAACAGGATGTCCATAAAATCAGATGTGGAATCATCTGCGACTAAAAGATGAACTTTAGTCACTATCTTCCATCGTCAAGATAACCTCTTGTGGGGTATTCATGTTGAAAAGGAAAACATTCTCAATTGGATATTGATAGAAAGATTTTTCTGTGAATTGAAAAATCCACGATAAAAATGAAGTTATTTTGTGTGAATTTCCAACAGAAAACAACTACTTCCTCGGCTAAAGCCACGCTGGACATCGAACTACATATGATAGATATTCTGAAAAGATCCTAACTCAAAAGAAAAAATCTGAAATTGAAAATTTGCATTTTCATTCAGATAGTTATTTGATTTTCTATTCCAGTCTTAATTGGGACCTTATGCAGATGAATGAGGCGAAAAAGAATGTTTTCCGAAAAAGAGTATATATGTCCGGGAACGCTTTGTTTCCAAAATACAGGGTGCTAAAGTTTTATTTTTATTTTCGTTTTTTTTAACTTTCGAAACGAAACAAAATTGGTATTGAGAGGTTTTTTGAGATGTCGAATTCGAACCTGATAACATTATTGCTCTTACTCGTAGGGGGCGCCACCTACACATCTTTTTCTTTTTTGAAGATTCATAACTTTTTTGATCGATTTCCCTATCATATCTACATAAAAAAGCTACCCCTGTTACAAGTCGCCATAAGCAACCGTTTTCTAGATATTTGAACTCGAATATTTGAAGTCGATTATTTGATAGTCGATGCGTGTTGAAGTTATTACCATTATTTCGCATTTTTCACAAGAATGCCCAGGAAATGAATTTGACGATTAAGTGAGTAGTTTTGGTTTTTTGTGGTGGATGCCACCTATTCTATTTATTTTTACTCGTTTGAAATAGTTATTTATGTATCAAGGTGCAAAATCTGTATTTGTTATGATAAAATTTGCAAGGAATATCAACATTTTATTTCAAGAAATTTTGAATATGTAGAATAAAATAAAATACAGGAAACTAAATTGTATTCAAATAAATTGTTTAAAGTGTCCACCCTCAGCGAATATACAGGCATTCAGTCTTCTAGTCATTGAATCTCGTACCCGCTCAAAAATTATTGGTGTGTTTCTTATTGTTTCACAGGCGTCTACAATCCGGTTTCTTAGATCTTTTTCCTTCGCCTCTGGAGTTTCATAAACTAGTGACTCCAAATGTCCCCAACAATGAAAATCTAGCGGGTTTAGATCTAGGAACCTTGGTGCCCACGCCTGGTTAGGTTCTTCTACACCCCTACCAATCCATCGATTAGGATAAACAGTGTTGAGGAATTCCCTGGCTACAACGCTAAAATGGGCCGGAGCCCCATCATGCGAATACGAATTTCTAATGGTACATTCTAATGTAGTCCTGGCAATTCATAAACTAAAAATTCTCTGTAAGTTGCGCCATTCAGTCGGTACGGAAGAAAGGAAGGACCTATCAAGTAATTATTATCAATTATTGCCGCCCATACATTTACAGAAAATTTTTACTGAGAATATCTCTCACTAACTGCGTGCGGATTTTTCAGAGCCCAAACATGGTTGTTAGGAAAGTTTGTGATAGCATTTCGGTAAAAGTTTGCCTCGTCCGTGGAAAGAACATATCTCAAATATTGGGAATATCCAGCCAATTTTCTCAAAAACCACTGACACATAGTGATGCGTTGTAGAAAGTCTTGTGGCAGAAGAGCTTGAACCCTCTGAATATGGTATGGATAGAATTGTTGAAAGATAAGTGCCATGTGAAGTGGAATGAATAGAAAAATCGAATCAAACGGTTTTCTTCACATGAAGGATTCAATATAAAATTGAACCAGAAAATGGTAGATCCCAGGTGAAAAAAAACCACTTCTCTGGCAAATACCACGCAGAACGTTGAATGATATTCACTTGAAAATCCATGCATACTTCCATGTAATATCAATGGACATTGAATGCAAATGTTTCTTTCTGATAAGCTCGATTATGTTTAATTTATGTCGTGTTCACGTAACAATCCGCATACCGGTTTCAGGCTTCTTGGCCCTCATCAGTACGGAGTAGTCAACCAGCCAAAGGTCCAAAGAACTCTGGCTGAAGTGAGACACAACGTAAACAAACCATCATCGAGCTTGTAACACCTATAGGTCCGCCGGAAAAGATAAACTTTAACTGGCGGTACCTATGACAGAAAAAATCCGAAAATCTCCCACCTCGATAGGTTTCTAAATAAAAGATTCCTTCTCAGTAGGAGTGGCAAGCCCGTCTAGCAAATAGTAAAAGATAAGTGCCATGTGAAGTGGAATGAATAGAAAAATCGAATCAAACGGTTTTCTTCACATAAAGGATTCAATATAAAATTGAACCAGAAAATGGTAGATCTCAGGTGAAAAACAACTACTTTCCTGGCAAATACCACGCAGAACGTTGAATGATATCAACCTGAAAATCCATGCATACTTCCATATAATATCAATGGACATTGAATGCAAATGTTTCTTTCTGATAAGCTCGATTATGTTCAATTTATGTCGTGTTCACCTAACAATCCGCATACCGGTTTCAGGCTTCTTGGCCTCATCAGTACGGAGTAGTCAACCAGCCAAAGGTCCAAAGAACTCTGGCTGAAGTGAGACACAACGTAAACAAACCATCATCGAGCTTGTAACACCTATAGGTCCGCCGGAAAAGATAAACTTTTAACTGGCGGTACCTGAGTGACAGAAAAAAACTCCGAAAATCTCCCACCTCGATAGGTTTCTAAATAAAAGATTCCTTCTCAGTAGAATTGGCAAGCCCGTCTAGCAAATAGTAAAAGATAAGTGCCATGTGAAGTGGAATGAATAGAAAAATCGAATCAAACGGTTTTCTTCACATAAAGGATTCAATATAAAATTGAACCAGAAAATGGTAGATCTCAGGTGAAAAACAACTACTTTCCTGGCAAATACCACGCAGAACGTTGAATGATATCAACCTGAAAATCCATGCATACTTCCATATAATATCAATGGACATTGAATGCAAATGTTTCTTTCTGATAAGCTCGATTATGTTCAATTTATGTCGTGTTCACCTAACAATCCGCATACCGGTTTCAGGCTTCTTGGCCCTCATCAGTACGGAGTAGTCAACCAGCCAAAGGTCCAAAGAACTCTGGCTGAAGTGAGACACAACGTAAACAAACCATCATCGAGCTTGTAACACCTATAGGTCCGCCGGAAAAGATAAATTCTTACTGGCGGTACCTAGTGACAGAAAGAAACACTCCGAAAATCTTCCACCTCGATAGGTTTCTAAATAAAAGATTCCTTCTCAGTAGGAGTGGCAAGCCCGTCTAGCATATAGTGAAAGATAAGTGCCATGTGAAGTGGAATGAATAGAAAAATCGAATCAAACGGTTTTCTTCACATAAAGGATTCAATATAAAATTGAACCAGAAAATGGTTGATCACAGGTGAATATCATTCAACGTTCTGCGTGGTATTTGCCATGAAAGTAGTTGTTTTTCACCTGAGATCTACCATTTTCTGGTTCAATTTTATATTTAATCCTTTATGTGAAGAAAACCGTTTGATTCGATTTTTTTTTCTATTCGATAGAATTGTTGATCGTGGATAGTTCTCCGAACTGAGTGGGGTTGAGAGCTCCAGCAATTATTTTTGGATTCTCCGCGAGAGCGTTCAAAACAGCTTCTTACAATTCTGGAGTTCCGACTGCTCGTGGTCTCCCAATAATATTAGCTGCCCCCTTGAAGCTACTCGTTTCTGCCAAACGACGGTGGAGACTGGTAAATGTTAGAGCTGGAGGCGGTACTCGATTAGAAAATCGCTCCTGGTAAATACGTCTTGCTTCGCGCGCATTGCCATCCGCAAGGCTATTAGTGTATAAATAATCCATTTTCTCAGAATGGTGATTTGAAACTTACAGAAACTTCAAAAAAACGTTCAACTGTCACATAATATCTCATTACCAAAACTACTTACTTAAACGTCAAATTCATTTCCTGGGCATTCTTGTGAAAAATGCAAAATAATGGTAATAACTTCAACACGCATCGATTATCAAATAATCGAGTTGAAATTTTCGTCCAAATATCTAGAAAACGGTTGCTTATAGCGACTTGTAATAAGCGTAGCTTTTTTATGAAGATATGATAGGGGAATTGTTTTTTTACTGAAAAATGTGCTAGAAGTATGCTCAGAAAAGTTATGAATCTTCCAAAAGAAAAAGACGTGTAGGTGGCGCCCGCTACGATAAAGAACAATAATAACATCAGGTTCGAATTCGACACCACAAAAAACCTCTCAATACCAATTTACGTTTAATTAAGGTCAGTATTTCAAAAGTTATTGAAAAAAACGAAAATAAAAATGAAAAATTCAACACCCTGTATCTTGGAAACGGAGCGTTTTCAGACATATATTTATCCTGACAATTCATATTGGAATAATGTGAGTGTGAAGTGAGTCAATGTACTTCTGACTCACCCTGTATAATAAATAGCTTCAAATGATTTTTTTAAATGAGAAAATCGAGCAATTGTACGATTTCCTGGAAGAATAGTCACGTTTCCACCGCTGTAACTCGCTACACATCAGACTTACAAAAAAAGCGTCTTTTCTTAGATTCGTAGGATAATCTGTTGAGGTATTATTTAAA